>JASDDO010000026.1:282900605-283500605 GCA_030015575.1 Agapanthus africanus | reverse complement strand
TCTTGAGTTGCCAAATGAGATATTTTCTGAACCTTTAGCTTAGTATTTCCATTGCTTTTATATCCATGTTAGATTAGAACCGATATTGTGTGGTTTGTGTGAACTTTGAAAATTCTAATTAGGGTTTAGGGAATTGTTGAGTTGTGATGTGTAATTGAGCTTAGTAGACGCCGCACAAACCCACTAATGTTAGAATTCAGACCTAAAACAGAGATTAGAACCCCGGAATACGGATTTAGAAACCCGATATCGGAAGAATTGTGGATTCTGTGAGTGTATTCTGAAATCTGCTATCACCCGGAGCCTCTGAAAATTATTTTGCAAACACAGAAAGATGTGCAGGCACTTAGGAAGCTAACCCCAAGACCCCAGCCCCTGAATCCATTTCCTGGCCGCAAATAAAAGCATTCTGGCCGCAAATTGCGGCCAGACCTGGGCCATTTGGTCTCGTTCTTGTTCTGTAGTTCCTACATCTGTAAACTAGACCCTTGGCATATGCAGAATTGACCAATTTGACCTAGGGTAAAATCTGGGACCATTTTCAAGAGTTGCTGTTTTGATTCGGGGTTTCGTTTTGCGTATTTTGAATTCTGGATTTTTGTGATTTGTGACGTATTCGATCACTTGACGTTTGTACGTCGAAATCGAGTGTTATTTGGTGGTTTTGAAGGCGTGGTCCATAGGTTCTAACCTATAGGCCTTAGCGTGTCGTTTTTGTTTTCCGATGTGATTTTAATACACATTTGCGATTGTGTTATCTATGTAGGTACCTTCACGTGGGTTTCATACGATGAAGAAGATGATGGCGACATCGACACCGACACGCAAGATGCAAGGTGAGTAGATTATATCTACGGGAGAAGTCGGGTGGATGGCGTATAGCACCCCCGCAGTTCGATGTTTAGTATACTATATATATACTATATATATATATATGATAGCGTTATGTGTGACATGGATATTCAAGATGTGATTAGGTGTACTATGATTAGATCAGGGTTTTTAGAAATAAACTAGTATAGCTTCTTAGTTGCAAACACTAGAGTAGGTTTACACCCACACGTACACACATGCTTACTTGTTATACTTATACCTGGATGATGAGGATAGTGAATGATATTTGGAGATGAGTCGATGAGATTGGGCATAGTGCCATGAGATCGGTGATATGATGTGGTTCGTATTCGGGATACGACATGAGATTTTAGCGGGCCTTTGGACGTGTGTCTTACACACGCATTTATATAGATGGTATCAGTGGTACTAGACTTAGATCAGTACCCCAGTTCATGAGATATGATGATAAGGATACTACATAAATGATGAGATGAATGTGATATTTGACCCGTACCCAGATTTGGGATGCCGTACGACGGATTTACGTACGAGCTTTATATTGATGATAGATCCGCACTCTGGACTCGAGGATGTCATATTGTATATTGTATCGTATGTGATACTATTGAGGCGGGATCACCGACTATTATATATATATATATATATATATATATGTCGACTCAGATTTAGGTGGTTTCCATACCCTTTCGATTAGCTTGTTAGTTAGGTCTGTAGTATACTTAGTAAATGTTAGACTGGACATGAGTCATACCTATTTCAAAACTAACGAATCATGAGTATTTTAAAGACAGGCAAAAGGATTCTATGGATATTTTCAAAAGACGCACTTTTTCTTAAAAACACCGTAGCCCTTATTTTACTAAAAACCCTGATTCGTCTTATTTCAAATGGCAAAACTGTATGACATTTTTATATTGATGCAGATTCTTTACTGTTGTGTTTATTAGTCGATTTCTGCATATTCTTTCTACTCGCATCGCACTCCATGTGTAAAAGTGTTTATTGCTATATTAGAACCATGCTGTCAGGACACCAGCTGTAAAACTACGGTAGCGCTCCGGCCGTCTTTCCGAGGTCAAAATGCGGAAACGAAATATTTTCTTAACTTGGAAACCGGTGCTATCGTATGCTTAAAACCCGGATAAAACCATTAGCCTACAACTAGCTATCTAGAGAAGGGATAGAATGCTATACCGATCGATCCGTGTCCTTCGGTCTTTGGCCACCATCCCAAGCTCCTCGCGGCATCTCCGGTCTTGATCTCCTCGTCGGAAAGGGCACCACATCATCGATTCATTTTATGGGCTCCCGCTTCATCCGAAGCAACTCGGGCATGAAGTGTGCTAGCCGACATGTCCAAGGTGATATAGAGAATGTTTGTGATCACTTTGTCTCTTGCATCCATGAGTTGGATGGAGGTTAGAGGTGAAGCCATTGATGGAAGTTTTGAGCTAGAGGAAGAAGAAGAATAAATGAGCCCTTTTCTTTTCTTTTGTGAGATGATAGAATGAGAGTAAGAAGAAAATAATCCAAGAGCTAACCATATACATGGCTGCCCCCTCTCTCACTTTCTTTCATTTCACCATATAAATCAATCACAAATGTGACATGTGCACTTAAAAAGAAACCATGAGTCACTAATAAAGTCCATGTCACATTTAATGCACTCCATGATGAACTCTAGCTCATAATTTCCATTTGCAAACATTAATCCAAATGTTTGCAGCAATAAAAAGACACGACAACATCTAAAGTAAACTCGTGACGGATCACAAGGATACCCCTCACCTGTATATACATACCTGCATCCGCATTCCGACTGAATGCGAAATGCGATGAGACTAAAGTAATCCAACAAATCTAATATTAGGATTCAGCTTAAACCAAAGCCCACTAATATGATCCACCCGATCATGATCCGTGCCCTACTGCACGTATATGATTGGACCATGCCATATATCATATGGCCTCTACATCGTTTCGCCCGAAACTTGAGAAACTGTCTGTGGGGGACTCTAAAGACTCGTCAATACTTTGGCTGTGAATTTAGCCACTAGCACGTCAGAGGTATTAGCCGTACGTAACGAGCTACCAGGTATTGACTAAAAGGGAGGTCGATGAGCGAACTCATCCTGACACCCTACTGAGCCTGTCAGTGACAATATCCGTACAGTCCGGTCCGTTCGTCTATAAGCATCGCATGGCGGGCCTAGGGGGTTGGTAAAAGTCAGACCCCCAAAAGCGGTACAAGTCGTGTCGGAGTGTAGCCCAGAAAACCCTGAGATACTACTGGATGCCTACCAGTAAGTCTCCTGCCTCGGCCGAGGGCTTTGTGTAATGGCTCTCCTAGACACAGCGCGATCTCACCCCCAATACCGAGAGAGACGAAACCCCTGCCGATCCGCTCACTGCCTCCATGTAGCTCGGGACTGTACCCAACTAAAACTTGTTTGCACGACTCCTATGAGCCGTGGTAGGATAGTAATCAAAGCACAGTGGGAACGCACGAGAAAAATGACGACCTCAGGTCAGTGAACTAACCTGTACATATGTCACCAGGGAACTGCTATCTAACTTCAGGTATAATACCAACTAGCATGTTCCCGGCGAGTCCTTTCCGGTGTACTCATAACCCAATGAGCACCTGTATACATCTTAGGTGAACCAACTGACACCAGTGGCTTGTGAGACCGGCCACCGCCCCTCGTCGGGGTCTCGACTGTATACACTAGTCTACTCCGGAGTATCGATGCCCTGTCTCAAAACTCCCACGACTAGGGACCATTTAAGGATGTGCTTATAGACCTCAGCTCCCACGTATATGATCGCCATCATACTGCTGGCAGTCAAGCAGGATCCTAAGGGCTCTATCAACGTGTAATAGTGAACATGTCACCTAAAGCTATACATGACTGATAAAGACAAACCGTGGTAGCATACTATTCTCTATCAACGTGTAATAGTGAACTACAATGTCACCTAAAGCATGTACACGATGATAAAAACAAACCAGATAGTTTGCAAACCTCTCGAGTAAGACTGTCCTACCGGTATAGGTCCTCCCTCAATCATTGCAATCACGTGCCTGTGATCCAATAATTGACTCTGATGGCACTATATCCAACACCAGCACCATTATCGATGATGTGTATGTTCCACGTACACCTGCTTGCCGGCTCACACACTTCATCATCAATAATTGCCATATCACTATACAGTAGGATTGTTGCATCAGGATATGACCCTATGCATAGCATACTTGCATACATACATATTGTACACTCATACTTGCGTACATACATATTGTACACCCATACTTGCATACATACGTATTTGCACATACATAGATGATTCTGGCTTGATTTCTGGATTTGGGAACCGTGGCTATTTCAAAAGAGAGTATGTATTGTTTTAAAAACCCGGTTACCCTTGATATGATATTTCAGTGCGCCCACCATGTGTTTTATCGATTCTGATACATATATATACCCCATGCGAGGAGAAGCCGTGGGCCGTGTGCGGGTACATGGTGGGGCCCGGTATGGTACCTCAGGGTAAGAAAGGGACGCTGTGTATACAGACGGTGAGCCTGGCAGAGGGTCCACTACCTACTGGTGATATTATTTGGGCTCGGCGGATATCCGGAGGATACCGACCGGAGTCGAGAGATGATACGGGCCGATCCGGACTGACGGATCCCGTGGGCCGATCCGGACTGACGGAGCCTGATATATGAGGATTTACGTGCCGATCCTGGGCACAGGTTTCATGATGTTTTTGAGTGTCGATGCTAGACTCTCAGGTTCCATGATTTTGATGTGTCGCGAGGGACACACGTTAATTTATGTCCTCATACTTCGATGCATATGCTTTATGATATTTACATGCATGATGTTTTATGTCATTGGGTGACACGTGGGCGAGATCCACATACATACAGACATTGATTATATAGTTGAATGATATCCACATATTTAGACTTCATGATATAGTTGACACTGATTCATGATAATGACATCGATCATACCTCATATTTATGATTTATTACTACCTAAGGCACTGGCACGAGCACTTGGTACTACACTTATGTATAGATGTTTACCCCTGCCACCTTATCATGCTTCAGACTTATTCATATTGAGGATATATTATTACTGATCGTTTGACCTAGGATGATTCATACATACGATTTCTGCTCTGTGATGTTTTCTATTCACGAGTTGGCAACTCACCCCCGTTGTGCCACAGTTCTTGCTGGTTTTGCCGTATAGGTTTCATTGCGGCTTTTCTGGCATATTGCTTCCTTTCTGGATGATTGCTTTGGTAGGTGGGTTCACTCGCATCGTGACCACCCTTATATTTATTTTAATCTGTTGTATCTAGTAATTCCATCAACCAAACTTGTATATTGTTTCAGACCTAGAAAACCAGTTGTGTATTATTTCGACCTTAGAGTCGTGCGTTGTAGTATTATGGTTTTCATGATGTTTTTGAGTTTCCTTTTGCGTTTTGATCCTCGCCCTTCGGCGTTGTATATTATATTGCTTGCGTGGTTGTGATCGTCGATTGACGAAGAGCTAGCTCCCGCTTGGGGATGCCTTTTATCATTATGCATATATTATTCTTGTTGTACCCCGTTTAGGTCCAGTATTTACAAAGGAAACTCTGCCGAAATTTTCAGAAAAGACTTGAGGATTTAAAAATGCATATTCGGCTTACTCATTTAAAAACCTTGTCTTTAAAACTAGTTTTCCCTCATTTATTATTTAAAATGGTGGGAGATTTCTGGGCTTTTGGCTTACTTGGATTAGATGGGGTCCTATAGACTTCATATGATTCAAGGGCCAGTCACGTGCTATTTCGGGTCATGACAAAGTTGGTATCAGAGCGCTAGGTTAACCTTGGTTTGAGTCTAAGTTTGACTATGCGGAGCCTAGAGCGTTTGTATATATTCGGAACTTAGGCTTGACCTTACAGAACTTAGACTTAGTCGAAGGGGTATTAGACCCGAACTTTCGTCGCATAGGTTGACCTTGGTTGATGGAATAGGTGGCTTCAGTAGAGTGACGTACCGTGTGTATGTTCCACGGCATACTTACGATACACCACTCCGCTTAAAGACTCCGCTTAAAGAGCCTTAGGATGTACATTTCCTTATACAGTATTATATTCATTTCTATGATCTAACCTCATTGATATTAGTTGTGATTTTGCTGCCACGATTACATGGGCAGAAAGAGCTACGGCTAAAGTTGCGTCAGCATGAGCTCGTCATGGATGAGGACCGACCAGGGCATGATTCCAGAGACGTACGATTTCATAGAGGCGTCGTTTTATTGTGTTTTCACGCCATGAGCGTTTGACAGATCGCTTTTACGAGAATTTTTAGACATCCAAATCAGCACCAGAGTATCAGGCTACTGCTAGAGGCCAGCCAGAATGTGATGACTATTGATATATCGCTTATTTATGATGATTGAAGCGCTGTTCAACGTACAGACGAATGAGCCAGTTGTTGCTGCAAATGACGAGATATCACCCAGATGTTGGAGCTACTGCAGCATGAGTATATATTTAGAGATATGATGGAAGGTCGCTAGTAACCCGAGGATGAATGACTAGGATATGTGGTTTATTCGCTTACCCCGATGCGAGGTCATTAGGTTGATTGATTCCAGCTAGAGACGACTTCATACAGATTCGTTGGTAGTCGATATAGACGATCGAATGTCAGGAACCCATTTCCAAGTTTAAAGTATTCGAAAGACAATGCAAGTAATTCTATGGACCCTCTAGAAGAATGAACCCTAATTCGACGTAATGACCATGGAACGCCTTCGAACCTTAGGGTTTGCGGCAGTTTAGCGGTGCCATTTGTGAGGCTTGGGTTTGCCCTTCTACGGTTGGTCCACAGGTGCTGTGGCATGTACTGGAATACTATTAAACTGTACTCAAAATGTTGATCTCTTGGGGGATTATGAGGTTTTGACAAATCGACTGAATGGTTCGACATCTTTCGGATATCATGTGATGGGATACGTTGCTTGGGAGATTCCAGATACGAGTATAGCCGTTGGAGCGCAGTCCATGCAGCTATGAGAAGACGAAACCGAATCAGTCGACATTGGAACAGAGTAGAGTAAAGAGTTCGCATGAGAATTCGATGAGATGACATTCCACTCCGCTGACATCAGAGATGCGATACGCATGTAGAGGCGTTGTATATGGATATACCTTCCAGCAGGAGTCGCGATGAGTATGCAGCCATTCCGGAACAAGAAACAGATATAGTAAGGGTGGTAACTTCCGGGCAATTCGGCAGAAACGAGATTTGAGAGAGACCGCGACAGGACCTTTCTGGAATACTATACGAGGAGACTTGGACCCAGGATCAGTCAGGTTATGCACACCTAGGAGACCAGTAAGCTGACCAGGTTCGGATAGAGGACCTCACCCAGATGCGTTGTGAGTTGATCAAGAACGGACGAGTATGGAGTATACCTCCACAAGTTGGGACGAGTTCCTGAGGACGTGTTCGGCTAGATATCTTCCACAGAGTGATGAAGATACCGAGTTCGTGATTTCGAGTCCGTGTGAGAGAATTTGGATTGACCGTAGCTGAGAACATTTGCAGTGCGCAGATAGAGAAGTGATGTCGAAGTGGACAATGATACAGACAAGTAGGATAAGAGTTTCGTGCGAGATGCTGATGAGCTGTTGTTAGTCCCCGTTAAGATTAATGGTCGGATATGTCTACAGAGGCGTTGGGATGCGACCAGTTTTCGAAAAAATGCTATGCTGAGGACGCAGATGTCCAGAGAGCGAGAAAAGATTATGCAAGAGTACCAGCCTCCGTACAGTTTGGCATAGGCGAGATCGGAAGAGACCTTGAGCAGGATTCCTTCCTGGACACTGCTGCGATAAGATTTGCACCCAGGATCAGATATGTGATGTGTATTCAGAGGACCAGAGGCCAACGCCAGTAACGTGCTGCTTTACGAGTGGTCGTGAGGATTGACCGAGAGATGACCAGAGAAGTGTCGGGACGGAATCATCCCCGTTAGCACACCTGATAGGGCCGATGAGCCGATGGATTGCGAGACTGGTAATCCATAGAGAAGATAAGGGCCTAGAGACAGAGGACGCCAGACCGTGGGTAGGAGGCAAGTAGATATCTTAATCTGCTAGCATTGGATGCACCGATACCTTCTCGACTTTGAGGGAGGATATATCGATGATGGTATTTATGATTTATGATTTGGTGATTCAATTATCACGAATCCGTCACCTTGGATTTCATTATTTTGGGCGACCTATTCGCATGATTTAGTCTTGATGACTGAGTTTCATGATATTTGTATTTTGTGCACCACGGTTGCACCTGACTTCGGTTTGATGTTATTTGAGATATTGATTGTGATTCCATACCTAGGGCATGCATATGTTTTGACTTATGCTTACAATATCGTTTTCATGCACTTTTAGTGTTTTGATTTGATTTGTGCACGCTGATGCACATGGTTGTGCGATTATATACCGCGGAATACCTGATTTGTATTGAGCTTTATTGTATACCGTCGATTTCGATTCTGATATTGATGTTGATTTCGTGCACTCTATGCATTTCTTTTGGATTCTTGCGCCTATTTGACGCGCTTGATATTGGATTTCGTGATTTCGTGCATGTTAAATGCATATGATTTAGTTTTTTTCGTGCATGATGAATGCACCTGATTTGGATTTTCGCGCATGTCGGGCGCATGATATGAGATGCGGTTTTGGTGCACACCAGATGCACTAAATCAATATTTTTTATGCATATCAGATGCATCTGATGTTGCTGTCCGGCACACCTATTGCCCTTGACATATGTTTCGTGCACACCCGATACTCTTAGATTTTTTTTGTGCATATGTATGGCACATATATGGATTTTGATTTCCGTGCGCACCAGACGTACGTATCATTCATATGCACATTTTTGCGATTGATTTCTTATGGAGCAGTACGTTTTCATGATATTTGCTATTTGTTTTCGTAGTGAGCAGGACTAGTCAGAGGACAGTACACGGATATATTTTGCATGCATTGATAGTATTGAAGGGATTTCCAAAAAAGGGAGCTATGGTCTCAGTACTTACCTACGTGTCTGATATGACACGAAACGTTTAAAATAAGAGAACCCTTCTAAATTGGTTTCAAAACGGAGGGACGTACATATTAAACAAAGGATAAGTATATATATAGTTATTTTCTTGCAATAGACGTCCGCCACTGTGCCGCGATACGCGCATAGCACAGCATCATGAAAAGTTTAGCATGCATTTCTTTCAGATGTTTACATGTACAGATTTGATGGTTACATGTATAGTTTTATTTATAGTATATTGGTTTCATTTTGGATTTGACATTTTTGTCTTCACCATGACTTCGATGATTGCGGGATACTTGACGGAGTTTTCTTTTTGAGTTATTTGCTCATTGATCATGCACATGCATTGTGCTATGATGCATTTTATGTATTGATGATTTTGGAGCCCCGACGACTTGGACTTTTACTGAAATGTTTTAGTATTTGAGGGGTTTAAATTTAAATTCGGGGACCGAATTTCTTTAAGGGGGGAAGATTGTACCATTTCAAAAAAATAAAATATTATTTTAAGGGATTTTTATAATTAAATAATAAAATATTGAATATTTTAATAAGACGGTATAATTAAATACCGATAAATTTGGGAAAATTTGGAAAATTATGGAAATTACTAAAAAGAGTGTGTTTTATGTGAATTATGCAAATTTTAAGTTTTTATAATTAATTATACGCTCTATTAGTGCTAATCGCGATTAAAAATCGCTAATCGCGGATTAAGCGTATTTTGTGCAAAACATGCACCATATTTTTTCACAGTTGTGTTACATTTTCCTTCATGGATTTATCATCATTTTTCATTCCTTGCTTTGGGTTCATTATTGAGGAGAGAAGGAAAATCGAAAAGAAAAGAATAAGGGAAAACATTATTAAATTAGGCATGGGCATGAGAGAGAAAGGTGAGGGGGCTACTTGACCATGACCATTCTCTTTTCCCTTCATCTCTCTTCATCTTTATCCTGTTCCCTTTTGTTGCTGCTGCTGCCTCATTCCCTCCCCCTCTCTACCTCCTCAAATCACTATAATAAACACCTCAAAACCCAATACCCATTTCAATAAAAAAAACGCACAAGCTCACTAGCAACACATTGGACCAAGAAAGCTTGCATTTTGGACACTTGGGGCAACTCAAGAAAATTCTTGAGTTGCCAAATGAGGTATTTTCTGAACCTTTAGCTTAGTATTTCCATTGCTTTTATTTCCATGTTAGATTAGAACCGATATTGTATGGTTTGGGTGAACTTTGAAAATTCTAGTTAGGGCTTAGGGAATTGTGGAGTTGTGATGTGTAATTGAGCTCAGTAGAGGCCACACAAACCTCCTAGTGCTAGAATTCTGACCTAAACCAGAGACTAGAATCCCGGAATATGGATTTAGAAACCAGATATCGGAAGAATTGTGGATTCTGTGAGTGTATTCTGAAATCTGCTATCACCCGGAGCCTCTGAAAATTATTTTGCAAACACAGAGAGATGTGCAGGCACATAAGAAGCTAACCCTAAGACCCCAGCCCCTGAATCCATTTCTTGGCCATAAATAAAAGCTTTCTGGACGCAAATTACGGCCAGACCTGGGCCATTTGGTCTCGTTCTTGTTCTGTAGTTCCTACATCTGTAAACTAGACCCTTGGCATATGCAGAATTGACCAATTTGACCTAGGGTAAAATCTGGGACCATTTTCAAGAGTTGTAGTTTTGATTCAGGGTTTCGTTTTGCGTATTTTTAATTCTGGATTTTTGTGATTTGTGACGTATTCGATCACTTGACGTTTGTACGTCGAAATCGAGTGTTATTTGGTGGTTTTGAAGGCGTGGTCCATAGGTTCTAACCTATAGGCCATAGCGTGTCGTTTTGGTTTTCCGATATGATTTTAATACGCATTTGCTATTGTGTTATCTATGTAGGTACCTTCACATGGGTTTCATACGATGAAGAATATGATGGCGACACCGACACGCAAGATGCAAGGTGAGTAGATTATATCTACGGGGGAAGTCGGGTGGATGGCGTATAGCACCCCCGCAGTTCGATATTTAGTATACTATATATATATATATATATATGATAGCGTTATGTGTGACATGGATATTCAAGATGTGATTAGGTGTACTATGGTTAGATCAGGGTTTTTAGAAGTAAACTAGTATAGCTTCTCAGTTGCGAACCCTAGAATAGGTTTACACCCACACGCACACACATGCTTTCTTGTTATACTTATACCTGAATGATGAGGATAGTGGATGATATTTGGAGATGAGTCGATGAGATTGGGCATAGTGCCATGAGATCGGTGATATGATGTGGTTCTTATTCGGGATACGACATGAGATTTTAGCGGGCCTTTGGACGTGTGTCTTACACACGCATTTATATAGATGGTATCAGTTATACTAGACTTTGATCAGTACTCCATTTCACGAGATATGATGATAAGGATACCGGATAAATGATGAGATGAATGTGATATTTGACCCGTACCCAGATTTGGGATGCCGTACGACGGATTTACGTACGAGCTTTATATTGATGATAGATCCGCACTCTAGACTCGAGGATGTCATATTGTATATTGTATCGTATGTGATACTATTGAGGCGGGATCACCGACTATTATATATATATATATATATATATATGTCGACTCAGGTTTAGGTGGTTTCCATACCCTTTCGATTAGCTTGTTAGTTGGGTCTGTAGTATACTTAGTAAATGTTAGACTGGACCTGAGTCATACCTATTTAAAACTAACGAATCATGAGTATTTTAAAGACAGGCAAAGGGATTCTGCGGATATTTTCAAAAGACGCACCTTTTCTTAAAAACACCGTAGCCCTTATTTTACTAAAATCCCCGATTCGTCTTATTTCAAATGGCAAAACTGTATAACATTTTTATATTGATGCAGATTCTTCACTGTTGTGTTTATTAGTCGATTTCTGCATATTCTTGCTATTCGCATCGCATTGCATGTGTAAAAGTGTTTATTGCTATATTAGAACCATGCTGTCAGGACACCAGCACCATTATCGATGATGCGTATGTTCCACGTACACCTGCTTGCCAGCTCACACACTTCATCATAGATAATTGCCATGTCACAACACAGTAGGATTGTTGCATCAGGATATGACCCTATGCATGGCATACTTGTGTACATACATATTGTACACTCATACTTGCGTACATACATATTGTACACTCATACTTGCGTACATATTGTACACTCATACTTGCGTACATACATATTGTACACTCATACTTGCGTACATACATATTTGCACATACATATATGATTCTGGCATGATTTCTGGATTTGGAAACCGTGACTATTTCAAAAGAGAGTATGTATTGTTTTAAAAATCCGGTTACCCTTGATATGATATTTCAGTACGCCCACCATAAGTTTTATCGGTTCTGATACATATATATATATATATATATATATATACCCCATGCGAGGAGAAGCCGTTAGCCGTGTGCGGATACATGGTGGGGCCCGGTATGGTACCCCGGGGCAAGAAAGGGATACTGTGTATACAGACGGTGCGCCTGGCAGAGGGACCACTACCTACCGGTGATATTATTTGGGCTCGACGGATATCCGGAGGATACCGACCGGAGTTGAGAGATGATACGGGCCGATCCGGACTGACGGAGCCCGTGGGCCGATCCGGACTGACGGAGCCCGATATATGAGAATTTACGTGCTGATGCTGGGCACAGGTTTCATGATGTTTTTGAGTCTCGATGCTAGACACTCAGGTTCCATGATTTTGATGTGTCGTGAGGGACACACGTTGATTTATATCCTCATACTTCCATGCATATGCTTTATGATATTTACATGCATGATGTTTTATGTCATTGGGTGACACGTGGGCGAGATCCACATACAAACAGACATTGATTACATAGTTGGATGATATCCACATATTTAGACTTCATGATATAGTTGACACTGATTCATGATGATGACATCGATCATACCTTATACTTATGATTTGTTACTACCTAAGGTACTAGCACGAGCACTTGGTACTACACTTATGTATAGATGTTTATCCCTGCCACCTTATCATGCTTCAGACTTATTCATATTGAGGATATATTATTACTGATCGTTTGACCTCGGATGATTCATACATACGATTTCTGCTCTGTGATGTTTTCTATTCACGAGTTGGCAACTCACCCCCGTTGTGCCACAGTTCTTGCAGGTTTTGCCGTACAGGTTTCATTGCGGCTTTTCTAGCACAATGCTTCCTTTTTGGGTGATTGCATTGGTAGGTGGGTTTACTCGCATCGTGACCACCCTTCTATTTATTTTGATCAGTTGTATCTAGTAATTCCATCAACCAAACTTGTATATTGTTTCAGACCTAGAAAACCAGTTGTGTATTATTTCGACCTTAGAGTCGCGCGTTGTAATATTATGGTTTTCATGATGTTTTTGAGTTTCCTTTTGAGTTTTGATCCTCGCCCTTCGGCGTTGTATATTATATTTCTTGTGTGGTTGTGACCATCGATTGACGAAGAGCTAGCTCCCGCTTGGGGATGCCTTTTATCATTATGCATATATTATTCTTGTTATACCCCGTTTGGGGCCAGTATTTACAAAGAAAACTCTGCCGAAATTTTCAATAAAGACTTGAGGATTTAAAAATGCATATACGGCTTACTCATTTAAAAACCTTGTATTTAAAACTAGTTTTCCCTCATTTATTATTTAAAATGGTTTTAGATTTCTGGGCTTTTGGCTTACTTGGATTAGATGGGGTCCTATAGACTTCATATGATTCAAGAACCAGTCACGTTCTATTTCGGGTCGTGACAAGTTGAGACCGGGTCTCCTAACTCTAGAATAGGTAAGGGTGCTTGCCGCTCTCGTAGGGGTCTAGGGATGTGGGTTTGGCTATTCACCGCGACCGTGGAATTCGTGTTTTTTATTGGCTTAATTTAAAACACGGAATTCCTAGTATATCCAATATTTCATATGTGTTCTTCTGCTGCTGATATTCTGTGATGTGATCACTTGATATTCTGAGACGAATGCTTATATTATATATATGATATATAATAAATATTGCTGCTTTCGTTTCTTCTGTGATGCTTAGGAAGCATAATTGATGGGACTTCATTAATGAGATTAATAAAATAAAAGAAACCTAAAGATGTTGTAGAAACTGGTTTTAAAAACTGGTAGCTCTAGTTCTTGCTTTGCATAGCGGTATTCCTTGTAGAATATCAAGCACCTTATTCGATAAGGAAAGTGCCGAGATCCCTTCACCGAGAGTGACATCTTTAGCGAAACTGGCAGATGCTACAACCCACTCGATTTTGTCTTCTGATTGCTTTCTTAGTTCATGCTTTGCATAGTGGTATTTGTGAAATATCCAGCACCTCATTCGATGGGGAAAGAGCCGAGATCCTTTCACCGGGAGTGACCTCTTTAGCAAAACTAGCAAAAGCCTCAAAACACTCCTTTTCAAAATCACTCGATTCTACAACGATATCATGTTCATTACACAAAGGTGTTTTTTAAAAACCTGTCATAGCCCTCCGTCATTTTAGATAAGTACTACTTAGTATTCGTTCTACGTTTGTTGGCCTGCGTCAAGGCGTAGTGTGCGGTAGCTAACTAGTGCTTATCTGTTGCATATGATGCGATTGGATTAGGGTAGTCGTGCGACTTTGTTGGCTTGCGTCATGGGTCGTGCGGGTGGGTTTAATTCAATCATGAAATGTACGGGTTGAACTTGCCTAGTGGACTATGGTTTGTTGACCTGCGTCAAGGTCATAGGACGCTAGGGGCAAAATATTATCGGGAATTTCAAGTGTTGGAATTTGCAATGAGATTGCATACCTTCTATGAGATAGTTGGATCCCGATACCCACTGCGAGTAAGAGTTACTCCTGGGAGAGTTTTGCACATTACAATTAGCCAATCAAGTAGGTGTCTAGAAAGGTGTTAACGGGGTTATGCCCTTAGGAAAACGAGATTTATTTTAATTAGGTCCGTGCGAAAGCACGGGGAACCTCCCTCAAAATACCGACACCAGCCTGGCCGAAAGATTAGCGAACTTGTACGGTGTAATTAATCCCGGCTAGTCTTACCTTTTAGGGTTTGAAGGAAGATTTGATAAAAATGGTGGGAGCCATCCTGATTAGATAAAATAATAACCAATCTGATCTTACAAGTGCATACGCAGAGTGTTTTCTTCTCTCTCTCTCCTGGTAGCAACCATGTCACGCCATAATCAAGATAAAAAATGGATGCATTGACCAAACCTGCTTATTATACTGAGCTGGGGAACATTGGTTCTGCTCTATCTTATAATTGTTATAAGTCTGAACAGGAAATAAGGGAATTTCCGGATTCCCATGCCACCCAATCGAGGATTAAGCATGTTGATGCATATTCTTCGGGTGTGTTCATTACCAAGAACTGTTTCTAAGTATCCTCTACGTCTTAGGTATGAGATACCGGATGAGGATCCCACATATGTAATCTGTTACATGGGCTACAGAAAGGTAGAGAACTGAGATTGGGTGATATGTCTCCAAGTGTTAGAGAATGGTGAAATTGTTGCAGCCAAATCAGCTGGCAAATATCACCCTGTATTAATACATTGATTCTGAACAAATGTTATTACATACCGAACCTGATATACAACATTACATCAGTTTCTTTATTGAGTTAAAGAAGGATATAATTTTGTATTGCTGGATAATGTTGTGAACATTTTCCTTAATCAAGAGTTGATTGGGTCAGGCACGTTATGTAATGGCATATACGTTCTAAATCAAACCACCGTTCAAAGTATATTGAATACACACAAGAGGAGTAGTTCAGAAATGAACGAATCCTTCTTGTGGCATTGTAGACTAGGTCATATCAATGCGACACGACTAGCTAAAGTTACATAAAGAATGAATATTAGAATCTGTTCAAATTTTCATCTTATGATACTTGCCGGTGTTGTATCAAAGATAAAATGACGAATACTCCGTTTACTGGAAATAGAGAAAGAGTTACAGAACTCTTGGGACGAATACATAATGATGTATACGGTCCTATGTCTACAAATGCCAAGGTTGGTTCTTCGTACTTCATTATATTCACTGATCATCTTTCAGGATTCGGACATATGTTTCTTTTGAAACACAAGTCTGAAACTTTTGAGAAATTCAAGGAATATAAGCTTGAAGTTGAGAACCAGACGGGTGGAAGTATTAAAGTCCTTCGATGTGATTGGAGAAGGGAATACTTGCGCATGGAGTTCCTGGAGTTTCTAAAATAGAGAATGGGATTCTCTCTCAGCTTACTCCTTCGAATACACCATAGCACAACGGTGTATCGAGGCGGAGGTATCGCGCCCTATGAGATATGGTGCGCTCTATGATGAGAAGCTGCATACCTATTGAATGGGGTTCCGTCCAAATCAGTGCCTACCATTCCATAGGAGATATTGTATGGAAGAGACCATGTTTTAAACGAGTTAAGATATGGGGTTGTCCGGCCTATGTTGAAAGGCAGAATTCGGACAAGCTCGAGGCAATGTCAGTTCTGTATAAGTTTGTTTGATATCCCAAACATTTGCGAGGTAATATCTTCTACCAAATTGAGGAGCAAAAGGTGTTTTGTTTCTCAGCATGACACCTTTTTAGAAAAGAAATTTCTTGTGAAGAAATTAGTGGTCATGAGGTAGAACTGGAAGAAGTTCCAGCTGGACAAACTAACAGCTGATGAATTGGTGAAACCAAAGGATACAATAGTCTCCAACAAGCCTCAACCTCTCCACGAATCTGGTAAGGTTCCTCATCCACCTGAGAGATACTATGGTTTCCTTGGTGACGGTGGGAGCGAGAATTGCATCATGGTAGATGATGACCCAACTAGTTCAGGCAGGCCATCACGAGTGGGGACTCTGTGAAATGGCTGGATGCTATGCGATCAAAGATGGAATCCATGTTCACCAACAAAGTATGACTTTGAACACTGCAACTGAAAGGGTAAAACCCATTGGGAGCAAATGGATCTTGAGAAGATTCTTGGTGTAGATGGAAAAGTTGAGTCTTTCAAAGCTAGACTTGTAGTAAAAGGTTTTCGTCAATAACCAGGTGTGGTTTATGATGAAACCTTTTGTCTAGTGGCCATGTTTAAGTCCATCAGGATTAAAGCACGCATCGCAGAGTTGGAACATCTGTTTTGATGTGGCAGTCAAAGAGTCTGACTTCATAAAAAAGGTAGATGAACCTTGTATATACAAGAAGGTGGTAGAGAGTAAGGTTATCTTCCATGTATTGTACGTAGATGACATACTCTTGATAGAAAATGGTTTCCTATGCTACACCCGGTCAAGCTTCTCTTATCACGATGATTCTCCACAGAAGATCTGGATGATACCTACTACATCTTATGGATTATGATCTATGGTGATAGATCTATATGGATGTTGAGAGTGTCCCAAATCCAAGTACATTAATATCATACTAAAGGGGTTTAGTATGGAAGATTCTAAGCGTGGTGGTTCGCCCACTTACTCAGGAACCACTCTCTCCAAAAAGATGTCTTCCAAGACTGATGTTTTGTACCTATGCTTCGGCAGTAGGCTCTATCATGTATGCGATGTTATGTACCAGAACAGATGTAGCTAACTCACTAGGTGTAGTGATCATGATTCAATTGGATCTTGGGAGAATCGCTGGACAGTTATGAAGGATATTCTTAAGTACTTGAGAAGCACTAAAGAGATGTTCTTGGTGTTTTAGTAACGGTGTACTCCAGTCGGAGCCCTTTACCAATTCGAGCTTCCAAAGTGATAAGGTCGACTAAAAGTTAGTCACAAGCTTTTTCTTTACCCTCAGTAGAGGGACGGTATGTTGGAAGAGTTCCAAGCTAGATACCGTGGCATACTAGATGATAAAGGTTGAATACATCGCTACCAACGATGCTGCCAAAGTGGTTGTCTGGACATTTCTTGTTCATGAAATGAACATGGTTCCTACCATTGAGCATCCAATAATTGTTATTGTGACAAGAATGGAGTTGTGGCTTTGGCCTAGGAACGATGGTTCCATCAGCGATCCAGACATATTCTGAGGACAGTATCAGGGAGATGGTTGATCTCCAGGGGATCGAGGTCAGGAGAGTTGACGCGAAGGATAACACGGCGGATCCACTCACAAAGGCCTTACTCTAGAGAGACTTCTATAGGACGTTGAGTATGAGATACTACAACAAATGGCCTTAGTGCAAGTGGGAGATTGTTAGTTATATGTATGCCCTAGAGGTCATTACTGCACATGCGATGTATATTATAATGGATGCTTGGACATATATAGGGAGGACTTTCTTGCTCGACATGATAATATGCTATTTGGTTGCACTTTATCTTAACATGTACACTTATTGTCTCTCCATTACATGTTGATAAAGCCCTTAGGATGAGTACTTGACTACCAGGATTATGATGCAGATCATACTAGTGAAGCAGTGGTAGTCGGTAAGTACATCCTTCAATTGTTCATAGTCGTGGGAGTATCGAGACAGGGCATCGATACTCCAGAGTAGATTAGCGTATGCGCTTCTTGACCCATATGATGAGCGATGGATGATCCCACATCCATTGGTGTTTGACATCAGAGAAGGTGTACGGGTGCTCAGTGGAAACTGGGTACACTGGACGGACTCGCCAAGAAATCCTAGATGGTATTATACCTATCATTAAATAGCAGTTCTCTGGTGACACTGGTACAAGTTAGTCTGTCGACCCGAGATCGTCATACAGTTTTGTATGATTCCCACTGTGCTTTGATTTACACCCTAACACGTTCAAGAGATCGTGCAAAACGATGGTTTTTGGGTACAGTCCCGAGTCACATGGAGGCAATGAGCGATAGGAGGGGTGTAACATTTCAGAAAAATAAAATATTATTTTTGGGAATTTATATAATTAAAATAATAAATATTACGAATATTTTAATGGTGCGGTATAATTAAATACCGATAATTCGGGAAATATTTGGAAAATTATAGGAATTACTGAAATGAGGGTGTTTTATATGATTTAAGCAAATTATAAATTTTTATAATTAATTATATACAAGTTTATTGCTAAACTCGATTAAATTTCACTAATCTTGCATTAATCCGGTTTTTGTGCATGACATGCACCATGTCATATTGCATATCGTTATATTTTTCTACCATGGTTTCTTTCTTTTTTTCATGCATGCATTTAATTTAAAAGAAAAGAAAAGAAAAGAAAAGGGAAAAAAGAATAAAGAATGGGGTATGGCATAGTGGTATGGGCAAGGGAGAGAGAGAGAGAGAGGGTGAGGGGTCAACCTTGGCATGGCTCATTCCCTTCACTTCATTCTCTTCATCTTTCTCTCCTCCTTCTTCACTTGGCTACCCTCTTCCCTCCACCACCTTCACCACCTCACAACACCACCAAAAACTCATCAAAACACATCATTCTCTTCACAAAAAGCATGCACAAGCTTACTACAAGCATGATAGACCAAGAAAAATTGGATTTTGGAGACTTGGGGCAACTCAAGAATATTCTTGAGTTGCCAAATGAGATAATTCTTTCACCATTAGTTTTGTAATTGATTTACTTTAGCATCCATACTAGTTTAGAATCCATTTAGTGTAGTTTTGTGAACTTTGAAAATTACAAGAAGAGGTTATGGGATTTTATGAGTTGTGAAGTGTAAATTATGGTTTAGTAGTGATCTTAAACCCGTTTAGTGTTAAAATTCTGGACTAAACCAAAGGATTAAGCCCCAAGACACGAATATAGAAACCTCGATATCGGGAATTTGTGGAAATTTGAAGTGCTATTGGAGATCTGCTAACACCCGGGGACCCTAAAAATTTTATAGCGATTACAGAGAGTCATGCAGGCAACCTGGAAGCTACCATAGAGACCCGAGCACCAATCCCTTAATCTTGTCCGCAAATTATCCCCTTTTGGCCGCAATTTGCGGCCTTGGTGTGAGCAAATTGGCTCATTCTTGGTCCATGGCTTCATTTTAGGCAAATTAGACCTACCCTATGTGCAGAATTGGCTAATTTCACCTGAAACAAAATTTGGGACCATTTTCTTGAGTTGTTGTTTTGAAATGTGACTTTTAGATGACTTGAACTTTTGATTTTGTGTTTGGTCTCGGTCACTTGACAATTGTACGTCGATACCGGGAGTTGTTGGGTTTTTCTTGCATGCCTAGACCATAGGTTTTAACCTATATACGTTTCGTGTATCGTTTTGGTTTTCGTGCACGATTCTGTTTACGATGCTATGTGTGTACATATGTAGGTACCTCCGCATGGACTTCGGACGATGAAGAAGAGGATGGAGACATCGATTTCGGAAAGCGAGGATCAAGGTGAGTAGATATATATCTACGGGGGAAGTCGGGTGGATGGCGTATAGCACCCCCCATAGTTTCGTAGTGTAGTATACGAATACGTATACCTATGTATATAAATATGTTTATTGTGAGACTAGATGATTATCAAGGTAGGTTTTAGGTGTTCATGGGTTAGTTTTAGTGTAAGTAGAAGTGACTTAGTTTAGCTTCTTAGGCGCGAAACCCTAGAGTAATGATTTGCGCACACACACATACACATGCATACATTTTATTTTCTTATGCGTATATGGGGATATGTATATACACACACACACACACACACACACACACACATATAGGTATGTGAGTATGTGTGTGTGTGTGTGTATACGTATACATATATATGGATGATGAGGATAATATATGGTACTTGGAGGTGAGTTGATGTGATTGGGCATGATGCCACGTGATCGGTGATGTGACTTGGTTCGTATTGTGAGATACGACATGATATTATAGCGGATCCTTAGGTGATATGTTTTCATACACACGCATATATATATGTTGATGGTATCTGAATGTACTAGACTTTAGATCAGTACCCCTAATTCAGAATATGATGATAATGATACCTAGAATATGATGATAATGATACCGGATAAATTATGAGTTATATGTGATATTGACCCATACCCTGATTTGGGATGCTGTACGATGGATTTACCTTACGAGATATTATTATGATGATAGATCCGCACTCTTGACTCGAGGATATCATATTATATATTGTATCAAAAGTGATACTAATGAGGCGGGATCACCGACTACTAGATATGGATATCGACTAAGACTTAGGTAGATTTCCTTACCCTTTCGATTAGTCTCTTATTTTAGTTATGTAGTTTACTTAGTAGAGGTTAGATCTAGGCGACTTATACTTATTTCCAAAACTAACAAATCATGAGTATTTTAAAGACAAGCCAAGGGATACTACGGATATTTCAAAGGATGTACATTTTCTTTAAAACACCGTAGCCCCTATTTTCTAAACACCACGATTTGTGCGATTTTAGATACCAAAAACTGTATGACTCATATATAGGAATGTATATTTCTTTATTGTTGCATTTGCCATTTATTCTTGCTGTTCGCATCTTATTGCATGCTTATATGTAATTTCGTTAGTTATTATGAAACCTGTTGTTAGGACACCAACACCATTACCGATGATGCGTATGCTCTACGTACACTCGCTTGCCGGCTCACACACATCATCATCCGTAATTACCATGACACGTACACTTTAGAAGTATTAATTCATTGACATAACTTGCTAGTTGATAGTTCCATTATGTTATTGCTTTATTATGATAGTTTAATTTTTGCATTCCTTGCTTGATATCAAATGCATTCATTTATTCATTTGTCATGCAATATTATGGAGTTTTATGATGGTAATTTACTGTTATTTACTCTTGAGATTGGGATTTCGGATTTCCATGAGATTTCTGGATTTAGAGAAACCGCAAAGATTTTATAAGCTTATTATCATTTTAAAGATAGAATTTGCGGTTTTCTCTTGATATGATTTGAGATATGTCCACCATGAGTTTTCTCGGCTCTTGAGCAATATCATACGCCCGATTCGAGGAGAAGGAGGAACCGTCTGTGGGTACATGGTGGACCCGGTGCGGTACCCCAGGGCAAGATGGTCGCAGATGATGGCGTTGAGCCTGGCAGGGGAGCACTACCGACCGGTGATTTTATTGTGACTCAAAGGATATCCGGAGGATACCGATCGGAGTATAGGCCAATCCGGATTGCCGGAGCCTGAGGTTTTGAGATTTGATGATATGGGCCAGTCCGGATAGCTGGAGCCCTAGATATTGAGATTTAAGGATACGGGGCATTCTGGATTGCCAGAGCCTGAGATATTGAGATATTGGGATATATGTTTTGTGTTTATGCCTGACACTGATTCTATGTTGATTTCATTGATGATACCTCAATTTATATATACAGAAATCTCACTATATAAAGAAAATAGTTTTCTCATTTATCATGTACTCTGTTTTCATTTAATTCATCCATACCTCATATTTATGATATGTTGCTACTTGAGACACTGACAAGAGCACTTGGTATTACACTTATATATTGATGTTTACCCATGCAATTATTAGATGCTTCAGGCTATATCATTTTGAGGATATATACTATCGTATGACCTAGGATTGAGTCATACATACGATTTCTGCTCGGTGATGTTTTCTATTCACGAGTTGGCAACTCACCTCTGTTGTTCTACAGTTTCTTGCAAATTTTGCCGTACAGGTTTCTTGGCGGCTTTGCTGGCACACTGCTTCTTTCCGGGTGATTGCTTTGGTAGGTGGGTCACTCGCATCGTGACCACCATTGTATTTTATTATTTCAGTTGTATCTAGTAAACTCCATCAACCAGACTTGTATATTTTTTTGACTTGGAAGACCAGTTGTATATTCTTTCGACCATAGAGTCGTGTTTGTATTATTATTGTTTTCTGGTGGTTATTGGTTTTCCTTTTGATTTTTGATCCTCGTCCTTCGGCGTTGTATATTATATTGCATTGCGTGGTTATGTTCGCCAATTGGCGAAGAGCTAGCTTCCGCTTGGGAATGCCTTTATTCATATTATGCATGTTTGTACCCGTTTGGGGCCAGTATTTACAAAGGAGACTCTGCCGAAATTTTCGGAAAAGACTTGATGTTTTTAAAAGGGTTACTACGATTTTTCAAAGTGATTATATGCAAACTTTAAAATAAGTTTTCCTTCACTTCCTTCTTTCAAATGGTTTAGATTTCTGGGATTTTTGGCTTACTTGAATTAGATGGGGTCCTATAGACTTCATATGATTCAAGTGCCAGTCACGTGCTATTTCGGGTTGTGACAAGGGGATTCGTCTCTCCTGGTATTGGGGGTTGATGTTGCGCTTTGCTTGATTGGCCATAACAGGAAATCCCTGGCCAGGATTGCTGAGATCTACTGGTAAGTATTATCAGTAGTTTCTCGAACCGTTATGGGCCTCACATCGGTATGACTTATCAGGCTATTCCGGTCTGACGTTATACCACCCCCAGGCTATGATATGCGACATATCAAACGAAGAGACCGGACTGTACGGTAGTGTTACCGATTGGATTCGTAGGAGTATGAGAAGGCTTGCTTGTTGACCTTCTGATCGCTCAATACCCGGGTGGCCGTTATGTTTAGCAGACCACTTTGGGCTTGTGGGCGACTGATATGATCACCACCTACTGCCGGCGTATTGACGAGTCCTTAGAGTCCTCACACAGGTTTCCCAGCTCAAGCAAAACGAAGTAGGAGCACATATGTGATATGTGCGGGACCGAGATTAATACGCGTATGTGATACTGTATTCTATTCTCGCGATATGAGATATCGGTCGGTTATATGTGATATAACCGAGCTGTCGAATCAAGTGTTGATTCGACAAGTTGTGTCACACCCGAAATTTGGCATGTGACGGACCTTAAACCATGTAATGTTTACAGGCATAACGCAATTCAAGTAAGCCGAAAACCCAGCAATCTAAACCTTCAAAAGTAGTAAGTGATAAGAACGTTGTTAAAACTTTTGGAATCTTAAGTAAAAATCTTTAAAGTCGAAATTTACTTTCTTTAAAATTTCGGCAGCACCTCCTTTGTAAAAAATAGCCCCGAAACGGGTACAACATAGAATATAAATAAAGCATCCCCAAACGGGAGCAAATCCACGCCCAAAGACGGAAACAACCACCAAAATAGATATACGACGCCATAGCGAAGAAAATGGATGATATAAAGTGACAACAGCATAAAAGACATCCAAACTTATAAAATAATACAATATCGATCCTCACAACTCGTCTCTAAGTCAATACATGAAAGTGGTAGATGGAGAGTACTAGATACAATAGATATATAAGGAGCATCATCGGATAACCACAAAACCCACCTATAGCAAAACTGCTCACAGTCAGCCGTAGCGGTATCTACTGCAAAAGATGATACGATAAGAAGAAGCCCTGTCGCTACCACTCTGAGGGACACCTGCAAAACACTGTGGCATAACGAGGGTGAGTTGCCAAATCGTGAATAGTAAATAACATATGCAGGTAATCGCAGGTATGCACGTACTGCGATAATCTATCACATTCAAGCTGATTGCAATAATGGCAATATGTATATGCAACAGTCATGAAAGGTGCTCTATCAGGTACTACTAATACATGAAGTAATGCAAATCAAATAAATGCTGAGTATGGGATAAAACATGTCATCCTCACGGAATCCTCATCGTGGCAGGACCAGTGTCCATCAAGACAATCTAAATCCCAATACCAAAGGCACCGCATCCTCAGATCGGCCCTTATATCATGTAAGTCTCATGGAACCTGAGTGTCCAACATCGACACCCGAAAACATCATGAAAACATATGCCTGTATATGTGTGTGTGTGTGTGTGTGTCCCTCAATGACACATCAAAATCATGGAACCTGATTGATCTTAATTTCTTGTGATTGATTCGAATGGAAAGAAAAGTGTAATCACAAGCAAAGAATTTATAACAGTAATAAATTAACCGTGTCGATGTAGCTCGTTAATGAATACGGATCATCTACTGAGATGCGTGTACTTATTCTATCTTGCTTTAGATGAGTCAAAATGAAAATATAAAAGAAAATTCAAGAAAGTAATTTGAGATTTAATTGAGTTGCCATTTCAAGAAAATCAAGAATATATTCAAGAATTAGAAATCAAGAAAGTGTCCAATATCAATTTCAATTATCAAGAATATGAAGAATAGCTTGTAGGAATCGATTGAATTAGTAGCAATGATGAATACTAGAAATTACGAATCTTATCTATTGATGAATTGTAGCTAGGACGATGGTGATGAATGAATATTAGAGATCTATTGAAGAAACTAGAGTTTCTCCTTCACCGTCCTTTGTCTTTTCATTAATCACCATTCAAATCTAGCCTCTAGCAAAGAAAATCATCAATCATTTGATCCCTAATTTGCAACGAAATTAGAAAGAACGTGATCTCGATCCAAATTAGGTCATTGATGATTCTTTTTCCTAAAGTTCACAATCCTCATAAGACTTAAGATTAGTAGTAGGATTTTATCATCACTTGATCTACCGATTCTCTCGAATCCTTTACAAGCGGAGATTTCACTCACGCATCACGAATATTAAAGAATGAAGAACGATAAATTTCATAATGCAAGAATGTAAAGAAAGCGAGAATTACAATTAATACCTTTATTAAATTTCCTTCAAATTACACCTCTCAATTCGAGTTTACAAGACTAGCTCTGGATCGCTCCTTTGAAAGGGAATTTGTCATCGATCTTTGCTTGGCTCGATCGCCGTGAGTCATGGATCTGATGCGGATCTCTTGCTCTTGATGACGATTCGGCTTTACGATAAAGGATCTTCGATTGTCGCTTGATTTTGCTCTCAGTGGATCTTGATTTGATTGGATTTTGATTGGATCTCAAGTTGTGTCACTCAACTTGAATTGAATTTTAATTGTAACTACAATTTTACCACCATCAACCAATAACCCTTTACCTTAGCCCTAAATCCCCTTTTTATAGATCTCAAATCAAGCTTCCCGCATAAGCCAGGTTGTTACAAGGAGCCTTCTAGAATAAGGTAGGTTGTTACAAGGAGCCTTCTAGAATAAGCTTGTTATAAGGAGCCTTCTAGAATAAGGTTGTTACAAGAAGGCATCCTCAGCAAGCTAAGAAGTTGAGAATAAACTTCTGGAGATTTCCCGAACCGCCAAGCCCTTGACTCGGCCGCGGATCTGCGGCAACTCGGCCAACTCGGCCGCGGATCCTCGTTCAAGCAGTGAGATCACTATATGGTTTTTCTGGGGTGTTCTGGAGTTGGACTTGAGGTATTCTTTTGATGTCTAGAATCTTCTAATGTTTTCTTGGTTGCTTTCGGTATTTGATTCTTTGGTTTCCTGTATTATATCGGCAATTTTCTGATTCCAGTTATTTTGACCTGAATAATATGGCACAAGATCTATGTAAAGAATGTGAGAGATACAAAATATTATGCGTGAAGTAATAAACACACAATTTCCCTCTATAATCCCGGTTATAAAGTATAACACATGTTAAATGATCTTTTCCATACAAACTGCAAATACGTGTTATATTTATATCAAATACCTTTAGATGATTAGAAAGATTAAGGAAATTGTTGTGTTGAGAATGCAATATTTTCGACTGAACAAATTCCCCCAAACTTGATTTTGATCGTCTCGAGCAAACTTCTTTTATTCAGGTGAAGGAGAAAAGAAGAAGAGAGAGAAAAAGAAAAAACTAATTAGCACATTTTCGCAGGCAACACGATTGCACTGAGTACGTTCAACAAGCCTTAAAACCTCTAGGTGTCCCTAATAGGAGGAGTGTTGTCTCCTGAGGGTTTTCAGCGGATTGCACCCACAAAATCCTATAATAAAAGGAAGAATTTGAAAGTTACATATAAAGATAGGAGTTATAAAAGAAAGACTTTGAAAATCAGAGTTACCAACTACACTAGCTTTTCGGTTGTCATGAGCCCTATCTTAATAGTCATGAAAAGATGTTAGAAATCACATCATCCCTCAATAAAACATCGTCTTTATTCTTCCTTCCTACCTTTCTTCCAAAAACCGATCATATATCCCTACGTATGTGTAAGAGACATCCCCACACTCGGAGAATTCAATTCAAACTATCATATTCTTGTCCATCTACCTTAGTACTTTTTAGTCGGTGAATAGTTTGGATGGAATTGCTTACATATTCTTCTTGCAATCGTTAATACTTCTTGAGGTACTAACCGACCAATTACTAAATGTGCTCACAGGTTAGGCGTATTTAGTGTTTTTCTCGTCTTGCAACACCTAAGGCTTAGCAGTGATTCTGAAACTAGTTGATCTAAAGCACTAGGTGATGAAGCACCCTCGCTATATTTTTTTTTATGCTGCCTTGGTGATTACAAAACCAGTGTTCATTTTTCTTCACCATTTTATACTTTTATACTTCATTTATTATTTTCTTCATACTTTGGCTTTTAGACAAGAGTATTTCAAGGTATCCTCTATTATCCCAAGTTTCAAGACATGTGTAAGTGCATATAGTAGGGTATCAACGTTCAGATGTCTGGCTTCCAGAATAAAAACTATTTTTTAGACTTATTTTTATCCTCAGATTAGTGACTTTTTTCATCTTACTAACCCTTGGGACAACGGCTCATAACTACTTATTACTAGTTTCGTTTAAGAAAACTTCTAATTTTCTTGGTTTTCTTAAATTTTTCCAATCTTTTAAATGTAATTTTTCACTTTCTAATCTTTTATTATCTTATTTATGTACACATTTTTTTATTATATGTTTTGTGCTTATGCAAAGTATGACGCAAAGTGATGCGTAAATAAGTACAAACCTAATTCCCCCAAACTTGTTTACAACAGTGTCCTCACTGTTGCCATCTGTTAAATCTCAGAAACCTGTAAGCTTGGGAGAAAAATTTATTAACGGGGTACATGAAAATCCTCCCCCAAACTTATTTTTGGCTCACAATTTTGAGGATAACTTTTATTTTCAAGAACCAAAAATACACCCCCCAAACTTGAGTTAAACAATGTTAATCTTTGAAAATCATAAGTGGGGATAAAGTTATTGGTCAATATAAGGCTTTACGAAGACCAAAAATTAATACCAACCATTCGAAGATTTGATCAATGTAACATATAGGTCGGTGAAAGAACATGTTGTATAGAGTCAAGAAAAAGTAGGGAAGAAATAAGTGGTGTGATGGAAAGGGTTTGAGTCTTAAATTATAAAACTGAAAGAATGAGGATGAATGACAGCGAGAATGTGAATGATTAGGAATGAGTGGAACATTTGAATTCTCGTATCTTAGAAGAAGGAATTGTGGAGGTTCAACTTCCTTAGATGGAGGTTGATTAATCACAAAATCCGTGTCTGTTAGGAATACGAGTTCATCAGCGAAAATTTCTTCGAAACTTTCATTGATATATCGAAGAATAATGTAGCTAAATGTTTCACTAGAACTCGAAATATCGGATTGTGATTCATCAACACTCGCTAACATTATAGGAACAGAAGAAGAACCTGAGAAAGTAGAAGTGAAATGGGTAAACAAATTGGTGTATCGAGGATCGCTAAACCAGATGTGGGAGATGTAGGCTGAATTTCGGTTTGCTATTCATTTATACCATTATTATCAACTTCAAGTCGTATTTGGGGTTCGGGAAGATTAATTAAAGGCTCGAGATGATGACCATAAGGAAGTGAAAGGACCTGATGAATTGGTGGGACAAACTCATCCAAAATTTCTGGTACATCAATCAATATATTCCCAACGTCAATCTCCTCATTCAAGTGAAGGTTAGAATTCTCAAACACCTCATTAAAAGTATGGTTTTCAATCAATTTAGGTTCAAGAGTGAAAGTGTAAAGATCATAAGGATTTGGCATAGTTTCACTCGAAATGGGCCCTTCACAGTCGGGTAAATCAAGTACTATAAAGTCACACAACTTCTCATACATTCTATCTTCAATTGATGAATCATTTGGTGTACTCGATGAATCTGTGAAACTGGAGTTGTGGATTTCAGTTTGGAATGGGAAGGTTTGATTAGGAAGGGTGTACAGTTCTCTCTTACTACCCAAATTATCATTTTGTTCTATGGCCATATTAGACATTGAAATTTTTTTAGCTGGTTCGGAACTAGTTGCTCTTTCATATTTAGCCATGCTTCCCTTTCATTCCTCTCTGATGCGGTTCAACATCACTATACCTTCTTCTAATTTCCGCTCAAGACTAGACTTGGGTTGACAAGGGGTTTCAGGATAAAATTGAAATTCTTGTGGATATGTAAAACTCCCAAATGATTGGTTAGAATGGGTGTCTAGGGAAGGTGTAAATGTCGGATAGGATTGATAGGAATTGAATAGTTGTGAAAATTGGGCAGGAGTATGATCAACATTATGATAAGAAGAATATTGATATTGATTGGTTGGTTGGCTATTTTCAATAGACATCATTTATGCTACAAATCGATTATGAAATTCTTCCTTAGAAAGTGGTGGTGATGGTTGATATTGGTCCGGATTGAAACTTTGGCCTTTAGCCCTAACTATATGCTCAGCAATGGACATTCGTCTAGGGGCATCCTCACTCGGAGTATCAATTAAAACAGATATAGAATTAGGATACGGTTGATAAGACCTCGACTGAGCTGGCCAACTGTTTCTACCTGCTTGTTCTATCCGATCTCTTAAAGACATAGGAGAGTCGCATGGTATACTGAAGCGATTACAAAGACAAGAAATATCTGGTTGTGGATAAAAAAGCTGGGCAAGAGTTCGTTTGTTTGGGTCACCCATTATAAGAAGAGAAGAGGGGAAAAAGGGTAAAAAAGAGAGAAAATAATTGGTTTGTTTTGAAAAAAAAATACGGATTTATGAAAATTTCACACAAAAATGCACAAGCAACCCTATATCTAATGGTCACCTAGGTCAAGTCACTAGACCTCTCCTAGACTTCCAGAAGACAAATCGCAGAATAAATTCTCTACTGCCTCTTTATCCCTTCTGTGGCCAGGTAAGTGCCAGGAAAGTGGGAGGTTCTCTACTACGTAAGTAGTGGGTCTAATTAAGTAACCACTTGTCTTAGACACACTTGCCTTAGACACCACAAAAGAAACGCGAATAAGTAATAGATTACCCACGACCTTCTTCTGTTCTAATTGAGCGCGACGGTCCTTAGAGTCTTTTCTAAATATTTTTTAGTTAATGAAGGTGATGCAGATGCTAGTTTTGTGATTTTTAGAGCATAGGAAGGGTAATGAAATCCCTATCTAATCTGAATTTGGTATTTGCCCCATAATTTTTGTATTAAAATATGCAAATAACCAATTTCAAGAAATGCAATAGATTTTAATTTTAGCGGCGCTGTTTTTGCAAAGAATCATGCAGAAAAAGGTTATTGGACAAGATCGGAGAGAAGAGGAGAGAATAGAGAATATACCACAGAAGTTTGGAACACTGAAACTCCTAAACGGCGATGGAACTGCCGCAAAAACCGGCCATTAGCCGCGGATCCGCAGTGGAATGGAGGAATTAGGGTTTCAAAATTTTCCTATAGCTTCGTGTACTCCTCTGGAATTTGTAGATCTTCTCTGAATCTTGATCTCACTGTTACAATGTGTAAGTCTACGTTAGCGCCCCGGCAGTCTACAGACGCCAAATGCGGAATAAAACTTTTTAACTTGGCGCTATCGTATACTTTCACCCGGATCTGCCATTATTGCTAAACTAACAAACAGTAAAGAGTGTGGAAATGTTGTACCGACTGATCCGAGTCCTCCGGTCTTCATCTCCACTTCGATCTCCTCGCGGGATCTCCGTCCGTCTCCTCCTCGTCGGAAAGGGCACCACATCGCCTGTAGCTTTTACGGGCTCCCACCTCAATACCGAGGCAACTCGGGCGCGAAGCTGGCGAATCGACGCGTCCAAGATTTGCTGTAGGAAGTGTAGTGTAGATGTCTCATTGGGGTATTGGAGTTGCCTTTAGATGGAGGGAAGAAAGGAATCATGAACTTTGGAGAATTTTGTAGCAATGGAGAAAATGAGATCATGATTAATTTCCAACACCAAATGAAATATCAACCTCTCTCATTTTTCCCCTCTCTCCCCAAAAAGAGTGGCCGGCCATTCTTCTTGGAATGGTGGAGGAAAAACAAAACTAAATCAAAGAGGGAGGTGAGAGTAGTAGAAAGCAAGTGGTGATCCTAAACAAACATACACCATGCTTATACCTATTCACACCTTAACCTTTCATATCAACAATAAAAACAAGTATGGAAGAAAGATTCAAATCCTATCATAATCAAACCATTATGCAAGAAAACCCCTCCACAAAAGTAATTTGCAAAACTGCAAATTACCCCCTCCATCGGAAAAGTCCGGCCGGGAAAGAACAAAGGAAAACCGGCCGGAACGGAATGCAAACTGGCAACTCCAGAAAACTGGTCCCGTAATAAATTACAGGAAAAACCCCGACACTGTGCATACACACCCGCATCTGTATTCCGACCGGATACAAATGCAAAGAGACAAAATCTACACTGTACTAAACTAGGACCGGCTTAAACCAAAGCCGGCTAGTAATATCAGTTCGATCCTGATCCGTGCAATACCGCACGTATCTGATCGAACCCTGCCATATAACTATACGGATACTAGTACAAACCGTCCGATCCTGATCCGTGCAATACCGCACGTATCTGATCGGACCCTGCCATATCTCCATACGGCCTCTACAGCGTTTCGCCCGAAACTTGAGTAACTGAAAGTGTGGTAGACTCTAAAGACTCGTCAATACTATGGCTGTGGATTTAACCACTAGCACGTCAGAGGTATAAGCCAATACGTAACGGGCCACCAGCTATTGACTAAAAGGGACGTCGATGAGCGAACTCATCCTGACACCCTACTGAGCCTGTCAGTGACAATATCCGTACAGTCCGGTCCGTTCGTCTATGAGCATCGCATGGCGGGCCTAGGGGGTTGGTAAAAGTCAGACCCCCAAAAGCGGTACAAGTCGTGTCGGAGTGTAGCCCAGAACACCCTGAGATACTACTGGAATACCTACCAGTAAATCTCCTGCCTTGGCCAAGGACTTCGTGTAATGGCTCTCCTAGACACAGCGCGACCTCACCCCCAATACCGGGAGAGACGAAACCCCCGAAGATCCGCTCACTGCCTCCATGTGGCTCGGGACTGTACCCAACTAAAACCTGTTTGCACGACTCCTTTGAGCCGTGGTAGGGTAGTAATCAAAGCACAGTGGGAACTCACACGAGACAAATGACGATCCCCAGGTCGATGAACTAACCTGTACACATGTCACCTGGGAACTGCTATCTGACGTCAGGTATAAGACCAACTAGCATGTTCCCGGCGAGTCCTGCCCGGTGTACTCATAACCCAATGAGCACCTGTATACATCTTAGGTGATCCAACTGACACCAGTGGCTTGTGAGACCGGCCACCGCCCCTCGTCGGGGTCTCGACTGTATACACTAGTCTACTCTGGAGAATCGATGCCCTGTCTCGAAACTCCCACGACTAGGGACCTTTTAAGGATGTGCTTGTAGACCCCAGCTCCCACGTATATGATCGCCCTCATACTGCCGGTAGTCAAGCAAGAATCCCAGGGGCTCTATCAACGTGCAATAGTGACATGTCATGTCACCTGAAGCAGTACACGATGGTAAAGGTAAACCTGATAGCATACTATCATCTCGAGTAAGACTGTTCTACCGGGATAGGTCCTCCCTCAATCATTGCAATCACGTGCCTGTGATCCAATAATTGACTCTGAGGGCACTATCTCCAACAATCTCCCACTTGCACTCAAGGCTAATTATTGCGATGTCGCATACTCACAGCCCGTGTGATACCGAACACCCAACTCCTCTACTAGTCAGTCTCACAAAACTCGTTTGCGAAACTATTGCGTTCGAGGAATAGCCTCAGCGAGTGGATCCGCTCTGAAGTTTCTTTCTATGTCTCTCTCTATCTCAAGTTCGCGGAGAAAGCCATCTCCCGAAATGAGCAATACCTGTCTTAGAATGTGTCTGGATGTCTGATGGGACATAGCTCATAAATGAACTCCAAATCCAAACTTCTTAGACTGTATCGTCAACTGAACTTAATCAGTATCCTGCGCGCCATGCCTCCCTCAGTATTGCCTTGGACCACCTGTCCAAAATACTGCCCCTCGTCAGAGGGAAAACTATAACTCTGACAACCTCCTTGTTGTCCATGTCACCTTGGAAGCCTGGAATGATAACTGTCTCCTAAATGAGGCTGTCGTTATCATATCCCTAGAACATCCACTTATGTTCTAAAACTGCTTCCGACTGTTTCTCCAGGATTGGATTAATGTCAACTTATTGCATCTAGTGCAAGAACAACATCTGGTGTGGTACTTGACATCTCATGATTGACTCAATTGCCTAAGCAAGTGATCTGCCAATCATGCACGTCCCTCTCCCCTTTAGTCTGTAAGACACCTTTAGAGAGGGTGACTCCATTACCTGCAGGTACACTACCGTGCCAGGAGTCGTCCATCCTAAATACTCTTAGAATGCTGTCAAGTACCCTGATTGGGAAACCACCCAAATCTAGATCCAAAAACATAGATCTAGTAACCAGTATGTCTGATATAATGTCCAAGTCCTTTGTGGAGAAACCACTGTGTGACGACCAAAGTATAACCGATCGTAGTGTAGGAGTTTCTTTTCCTACTCTGTGTATATCATCCAAATACCAGGATATCACACCCTACTACCTTCTCAACAGATCCATCCCCTATTCTGATGAAGTCAAACCCATGACTGTCACGTCAGAAATAGATGATCTATCTCCGCTACATCTGCTCTAGTCTATAAATAGACATAAGTAACCTGTCCACCAATGCTTCCGCTGCTCCCACTGACTACGACAACCCTCTGGCAGAGTCCTATAGACGTACACTTCTAAAACTAGTTTAGAACGACGCTATACTCATCCTCCCGCCGGGTCTCGTAACCTGGAACAACAGCAATGGCAATTGTGGGTAAACAAGAACTTCCCTGTCACCGTCCTTGAGGCTACCGTAGTACCTCTCTGGTGCCTGAAGTTACCCACCTTATCTGCGGAGTGGCCAATGGAATGTCAATCCAGATTGAATCTTTAGGTTCCTTATCAAATCTTCAGTAATCGTTTGTGGTTCTGGAATCACTTCCAGTTCTACCATACTCCCACTACTGTTTTCTGAAAAAAAAAATCCATTTTTAATAAAACTGTGGCGAGTCTAGAACAATATCGCTATTGTTCATCCAGATAGTAGAAAATCAACCCTCGTCATAGCCTGGGTCAACCCACAAACAGCCATTACAGAAACGTGCCTTGAGTTGTCCAGTGTCTGGTTTTAATCATAAACCGGACAACTCCCCGTACCTTAACATCGTTAAGATATGAACTGTTCTATATCCAATATAGAAACAGAGGCACTGATTTAATTGAACCAGATTCAAATCATGCAGCTGTCCCCAGCGCATGTCAACTAAATGGAAGGAGGCCGATCAGCGTTACTCAACTTAGGAATACTTCCAATTATGAGTAACCTGAAAGAGAAGCAAGATCTCTTTATCATTACTATCAACTGAATACCATACACAAGTATCTACATCTTCGATCTCTTTGAAGAATCCCGATACTTGCTATACCTGGTTCTCTACTCTATTCAAATACCTATAACTTCTCCAAATTCGGACCCTGTGTTTCCACGAAACACCTGTCTAAAAATTAGAGAAGTCATAAGTAAACTGAATGTAGTACGAGGACCAACCCCTCTGTCCTGATGGACCCTGGACAACATACAATACTCTGTATAAGTCCCTTGAGTCTGATAACTCATTCACTGTGTGTCGTAGGTTGAAAACTGTACTTATGGTTAAGAAGAATTACACCGCTGTTTAATGCTCCTTACCTAACCATCCACTGATATAGGTAAATGTCGTAGACATAATTTCAGAAAGGTATATCTCACTCTATGAAAATAGACGTACAGATATATCAATTTGAAATTGGTGCATAACAGCGGATATTCAAAACCAAATATTTGCCGACCGGCAAACAGCCCAGGTGATTTCCTCAAATATCACCGATTACAACGAATCCCGATATAATGAGGATGATCACCCAATTCCCAATAACCTACTCCCACTCATCATCTGTAAAACCATACAGATGTGAGAATCGAACCTGGTAAATACATACCCTGGAGCAAGTGTCTAATCGGGAAATCAGTTTCCTTTAACAGTACACAGTGAGACTGAAACATCGAAATGTTTCGATGGGGTATCCTGGTATTCCCAGTAATGCCTCTTCCATCATCACGTCTGTAACCTTGTAATTCTTTGCCACCTCTCTAAATCCCTTCATCTGTCTTTAGTCTTTACCTTCTGTACACCCCTTTAGGCCAAATAGTTTTCTTCCTTCCCTACCGTTCGGCACCAGCCTATGGTTTGGAAGAAGACTATCCAATAAGCATGATGGGTGTACTGTCCCTATCCTAGGAACACTCGCAACACGAGAGAAGGTGAAGATAAAAGACATCTGAATGTACTTTATTCCTATTTCTCCTGGACCAGGATCCATCCCCGAACTGGAACAAGTTCCTTTCGAGTTCGTATATAACCATACGATGGATTATCCAATAAAATGGGATCTTCGTAGTGATACGGAGTGTCCTGGAGAAATACAAAGGTGATTTAGGATTGGCGAAGAAATACTTGGTTCGGTCGTGAATAGCAGTCGCAATTTACTTTGCCCTCTTACTAATCCCTTGTTTTTGTCTGAACTTAATACCTTCTGTACACCGTTTAGGCTAACTGGTTTTCTTCATTCCCTACCGGTCGGCACCAGCCTAAGGTTTGGAAGAAGACTATCCAATTTGCATAATAGGTGTACTACTCCTAAACTAAGGAGTACTCGCAACCTGAGAGAGGGTAAAAGGAAAAGACAACTGAATAATCCTATCCGTTTTCTCCAGAACCAGAAACCATCCTCGAATTCCTTCGAGTTCGTATCTAACCATACGATGGTTTTGTCCAATGGAAGTGGACGTTCGCAGTAATACGGGGTGTCCTGGAGAAAAGGGTAAAAGTAGGAGTGGCAATGAGGTCTGCAACTCTGACAATCCAAAAGCCTGTGTTAAGAAGGTTCGGTCAACTTGGTCTCTGAGTCATAGTCTTAGGGTTGGGTCAATGGTCGCTACCAGAGAGAGAGAAAAGAAACACTCAGCGTGCACTCTAACCAAGATCAGAATGGTTACCAATTTATCTAATCTGGAAACCTCCCACTGTACCTCAAATTCTCCTCCAAACCTGAAAGAAGAATTAGTCGGGGTCACCCGAGGAGTAAACTAACTCATCAGTGGGAATCGGGATCCAACTCTCATCGCATGACAACGTGACGGAATCCGCTCACGGTATCACACTCCAGAAGGTATGCGCATATCTGGCAAGTTTCAGTACTTTTGAAACTCCCGATGTGATTTCTGCCCCATGCTCTTATGACCTTGGCGTGAGGTCAAAATATCATAAGTCACATGTCAAGTTCTGCCCGTCATTATCCAGGTTAATCTGAACCCACCCGTACATACCCTTGACGTAGGCCAAAATAGTAGTACGACTGTCCCAAACCAACGCATCTATCTATGCAACAGATAAATACCCGGCAGCTACCAATCACTATGCCTTGGCGTGAGGTCAAAATACATAGCTTGAATACTACCGAATATTTAACTGAAATGACGGAGGGCTACGAATGGTTTCTGGCGAAAACCTTTAACGTAATGAACTTGATATCGTCGAAGGAACGGATAGCTTTTAAAAAATATAGTGACGAAAACCTTTACTAAAGAGGTCACTCCCGGTGAAGGGATCTCGGCTCTTTCCCCGTAGAATGAGGTGCAGGATATTCCAACTGAATACCACGGTGCAAAGCAAAAGTAATCGGCTATAGTGAAGTTAATGCCCTGACGCAAACTTCTGTCCAAGGGGTCACTCCCGGTGAAGGGATCTCGGCCCTTGCCTCGTCGACTGAGGAGCAGGATATTCCAACTGAATACCACGATGCAAAACAAAAGTGAACGTCCTTGCAATAACAGCTTTTTGAAAAGTGTTCCAACAACATCAGATTAGGTTTGTTTTTAACTTGCATTGATCCGAATCAACGCAGTCCCATCAATTGATCACACCAAAAAGAACGAAAATATACTGATGTACGTATATGCCATCCGCATTCGCCACTGGGTCCCGTCATTACCCGTTAGGTTAGCTTACTAACGACAGAGCGGGGACTGGACTAGCGCGGATGCAAAACATATACAACATCTACTAATATATGTACCAATATATTATATTCGCTCAAGGCGTGAATAAAATGCAACATCACAGAAATGTACAGCATCACAGAACAATACAGATATCTGGGATCCCCGGGTTTCACAGAGCCACTACTGAAAACCCGACGTTCCCCTGGTCGTGTGGATAGCCTGTGCAATGAAAACCTAGACCCCTACGGGTGCGGCAAGTCACCCGCCAAAACCTGAAGCGAGGCAGCCCCCTTCAGCGCGGTGAATGGACCACCCAGCACTTCACGGAATCCGGTAACTTGGGCACCCCTCCTGGGTCAACCTGTACCCCCTACGAGTGCGGCGAATAGCCCGCCAATTCCAGACTGAAGCCCCTCCGTCTCAATGCCCTGAGATGCGGGCCCGTTGCCCTCCAGAACCCGGCTATCCGTGCACCCCTCCGCGGGGTAACCCTAGTACAGAAAGTAAAATATACATACACCGGGTACATCGACCGCAACCAGGTCGTGCCCCAAAAAAATAATACAATCAGGCAGTGACGGCAGTCCACATGTCGGACGCTCGCCCCGCAAAATCAAATGTACATAATACAACAACACAGTACTAGCATTGCATCCAGGCTATCCCCACGACCGATCCGCAACATCACAGCAAATACATAGAACATCAACGTGAAAGTCACGTTCGCAAATCCGTCTAACCGGGCTATAGCAGTTAGACCGGATTTACCGATCGAGTGACATTCACGGTCGCAGATATAATGTAAATACTGTGAAAACTAACGTGTTTAAATTTCGATCGACAAAATATCAAGAAGTGGGCCCCACGACTTACTGGTGAACAGTAACAAAATCTGGGCAAAAACGATATATATCAAAAACCCCAAAAACCCACAGAGAACCATCTGATAAAATTTGGGAGCACGTGCTCCCCACGTGACCGCGGTTGCGCGGCCAAACCATGGGTTTGGCCGCGCTTCCGCGGCAGCTTGGGGGGATCACGACCCCAAATTTTGTCGTGACTCTTAAATGTTCCTGCTCTGATTTTTAAGACATCCAGAAATAATTTTTGAGACCGTTTAAAAACAACAGAAACTGTCGGCTTGGATTTTTGCAGTTTTCGATTTCCGGTCGGATCGAAGTTTTAAACGCGTTAGCACAAGTTAGCATAGCAAAATGGTGAGGCTCTGATACCACTGTAAGTCTACGTTAGCGCCCCGGCAGTCTACAGACGCCAAATGCGGAATAAAACTTTTTAACTTGGCGCTATCGTATACTTTCACCCGGATCTGCCATTATTGCTAAACTAACAAACAGTAAAGAGTGTGGAAATGTTGTACCGACTGATCCGAGTCCTCCGGTCTTCATCTCCACTCCGATCTCCTCGCGGGATCTCCGTCCGTCTCCTCCTCGTCGGAAAGGGCACCACATCGCCTGTAGCTTTTACGGGCTCCCACCTCAATACCGAGGCAACTCGGGCGCGAAGCTGGCGAATCGACGCGTCCAAGATTTGCTGTAGGAAGTGTAGTGTAGATGTCTCATTGGGGTATTGGAGTTGCCTTTAGATGGAGGGAAGAAAGGAATCATGAACTTTGGAGAATTTTGTAGCAATGGAGAAAATGAGATCATGATTAATTTCCAACACCAAATGAAATATCAACCTCTCTCATTTTTCCCCTCTCTCCCCAAAAAGAGTGGCCGGCCATTCTTCTTGGAATGGTGGAGGAAAAACAAAACTAAATCAAAGAGGGAGGTGAGAGTAGTAGAAAGCAAGTGGTGATCCTAAACAAACATACACCATGCTTATACCTATTCACACCTTAACCTTTCATATCAACAATAAAAACAAGTATGGAAGAAAGATTCAAATCCTATCATAATCAAACCATTATGCAAGAAAACCCCTCCACAAAAGTAATTTGCAAAACTGCAAATTACCCCCTCCATCGGAAAAGTCCGGCCGGGAAAGAACAAAGGAAAACCGGCCGGAACGGAATGCAAACTGGCAACTCCAGAAAACTGGTCCCGTAATAAATTACAGGAAAAACCCCGACACTGTGCATACACACCCGCATCTGTATTCCGACCGGATACAAATGCAAAGAGACAAAATCTACACTGTACTAAACTAGGACCGGCTTAAACCAAAGCCGGCTAGTAATATCAGTTCGATCCTGATCCGTGCAATACCGCACGTATCTGATCGAACCCTGCCATATAACTATACGGATACTAGTACAAACCGTCCGATCCTGATCCGTGCAATACCGCACGTATCTGATCGGACCCTGCCATATCTCCATACGGCCTCTACAGCGTTTCGCCCGAAACTTGAGTAACTGAAAGTGTGGTAGACTCTAAAGACTCGTCAATACTATGGCTGTGGATTTAACCACTAGCACGTCAGAGGTATAAGCCAATACGTAACGGGCCACCAGCTATTGACTAAAAGGGACGTCGATGAGCGAACTCATCCTGACACCCTACTGAGCCTGTCAGTGACAATATCCGTACAGTCCGGTCCGTTCGTCTATGAGCATCGCATGGCGGGCCTAGGGGGTTGGTAAAAGTCAGACCCCCAAAAGCGGTACAAGTCGTGTTGGAGTGTAGCCCAGAACACCCTGAGATACTACTGGAATACCTACCAGTAAATCTCCTGCCTTGGCCAAGGACTTCGTGTAATGGCTCTCCTAGACACAGCGCGACCTCACCCCCAATACCGGGAGAGACGAAACCCCCGAAGATCCGCTCACTGCCTCCATGTGGCTCGGGACTGTACCCAACTAAAACCTGTTTGCACGACTCCTTTGAGCCGTGGTAGGGTAGTAATCAAAGCACAGTGGGAACTCACACGAGACAAATGACGATCCCCAGGTCGATGAACTAACCTGTACACATGTCACCTGGGAACTGCTATCTGACGTCAGGTATAAGACCAACTAGCATGTTCCCGGCGAGTCCTGCCCGGTGTACTCATAACCCAATGAGCACCTGTATACATCTTAGGTGATCCAACTGACACCAGTGGCTTGTGAGACCGGCCACCGCCCCTCGTCGGGGTCTCGACTGTATACACTAGTCTACTCTGGAGAATCGATGCCCTGCCTCGAAACTCCCACGACTAGGGACCTTTTAAGGATGTGCTTGTAGACCCCAGCTCCCACGTATATGATCGCCCTCATACTGCCGGTAGTCAAGCAAGAATCCCAGGGGCTCTATCAACGTGCAATAGTGACATGTCATGTCACCTGAAGCAGTACACGATGGTAAAGGTAAACCTGATAGCATACTATCATCTCGAGTAAGACTGTTCTACCGGGATAGGTCCTCCCTCAATCATTGCAATCACGTGCCTGTGATCCAATAATTGACTCTGAGGGCACTATCTCCAACACAATGATTCCAGATTCCTTCACAAAAATTCAAACACTAAACGTTAAGCACATGATGAGATTCTTGGATTAAAATTTGATGGAATAATAATTTTTCAACTCAAATTGCAAAAACGAACAAATTACGCATGCATCCCCGGCAACGGCACCATTTGATTGATCTTAATTTCTTTTGATTGATTCGAATGAAAAGAAAAGTGTAATCACAACCAAAGAATTTATAACCGCAATCAATTAACGGTGTCGATATAGCTCGTTAATGAATACGGATCATCGACTGAGATGCGTGTACTTATTCAATCTTGCTTTAGATGAGTCAAAATGAAAATATAAAAGAAAATTGAAGAAAGTAATTCGAGATTTAATTGAGTTGTCATTTCAAGAAAATCAAGAATATATCCAATAATTAGAAATCAAGAAAGTGTCCAATATCAATTTGAATTATCAAGAATATGAAGAATAGCTTGTAGAAATCGATTGAATTAGTAATAATGATGAATACAAAAAATTACGAATCTTATCTATTGATGTATTGTAGCTAGGACGATGGTGATGAATGAAGATTAGGGATCTATTGAAGAAACTAGGGTTTCTCCTTCACTATCCCTTGTCTTTTCATTGATCATCATTCAAATCTAGTCTCTAGCAAAGAAAATCATCAATCATTTGATCTATAATTTGCAACGAAATTAGCAAGAATGTGATCTCGATCCAAATTAGGTCATTGATGATTTTTTTTCCTAAAGTTCACAATCCTCATAAGACTTAAGATTAGTAGTAGAATTTTATCATCACTTGATCTACAGATTCTCTCGAATCCTTTACAAGCAGAGATTTCACTCACGCATCATTAAAATTAAAGAATCAAGAACGAGAAATTTCATAATGACAGAATGTAAAGAAAGCGAGAATTACAATTATCACCTTTATTAAATCTCCTTCAAATTACACCTCTCAATTCGATTTTACAAGACTAGCTCTCGATCGCTCCTTTGAAAGGGAATTTGTCGTTGATCTTTGCTTGGTTCGATCGCCGTGAGTCGTGGATCGGATGCGGATCTCTTGCTCTTGATGACGATTCGGCGTTGCCATAAAAGATCTTCGATTTTCACTTGATTTTGCTCTCAATGGATCTTGATTTGATTAGATTTTGATTGGATCTCAAGTTGTGTCACTCAATTTGAATTGAATTGTAATTGTAACTAGAATTTTACCACCATCAACCAACAACCCTTTATCTTAGCCCTAGATCCCCTTTTTGTAGATCTCAAATCAAGTTTCCCTCATAAGCTAGGTTGTTACATGGAGCCTTCTAGAATAAGGTTGTTACAAGGAGCCTTCTAGAATAAGGTTGTTACATGGAGCCTTCTAGAATAAGGTTGTTACATGGAGCCTTCTAGAATAAGGTTGTTACAAGGAGCCTTCTAGAATAAGGTTGTTACAAGGAGGCGTCCTCAGCAAGCTAAGAAGTAGAGAAGAAACTTCTGGGGATTTCCCGACCCTCCAAGCCTTTGACTCGGCTGCGGATCCATGGCAACTCGGCCAATTCGGCTGTGGATCCGCGGCCAAGTAGTGAGATCACTGTATGGTTTTTCTGGGGTGTTCTGGAGTTGGACTTGAGGTATTCTTTTGATGTCTGGAATCTTCTAATGTTTGCTTGGTTGCTGCCGGTATTTGATTCTTTGGTTTCCTGTGTTATATCGGCAGTTTTCTGATTCCAGTTATTTTGACCTGAATAATCTGATACAAGATCTCAGTAAAGAATGTGAGAGATACAAAATATTATGCGTGAAGTAATAAAAACACAATTTCCCTCTATAATGCCGGTTATAAAGTATAACACATGATAAATGATCTTTTCCTTACAAACTGCAAATATGTGTTTTATTTATACCAAACACCTTTAGATGATTAGAAAGATTAAGGAAATTGTCGTGTTGAGAATGCAATATTTTCGACTGAATAGAACCTAAGTGCCCAACATCGACACTTGAAATATCATGAAACCCGTGTCCAGCATCGACACGCAAATCCTCATATCTCAGGCGCCGTCACCAGGACCGGCCCTGATGTCCGTACATAACTCCAGTCGGTATCCCCACGATAACTGCCGAGTCCAAATACTATCACCAGTAAGGTATTACTCCCCTGCCTCGAGCTCATCACCATCATCTGCGATCTTCTTGCTCCGGGGTACCTCCGGGCTTCACCATGTACCCGCACACGGCCTCGTCCACTCCTCGCATGGGTATCTAACACAAGTCTCAGAACTGAGAAATCTCATAGTGGACGCATCGAAATATCATATCAAGAGAAACCGGGTTTTTCGAACAATGCATAGTTTCATGAACTACCACGGTCCTCAAATCCAGAAAATATCAAGTAAAGAATAAGAATACTTGCATAGATAATTATGATGATATATATTATATATATGTACATATATAACAGAGTCCCATACCACTGATATATATATACATATATAACAACGTCCCATACCACTGATATATATCATCAGGAGTAAAACGTCCAGAAAATATCATATGAAATCCATATCTCAATGCGTAAATCCATGAAATATAATACATGCAGCATAAAATAGTAATATGAGTATATAAAGGAAAAACCGCTATTTAAATGCAATAAGTTATTAAATATATCATGCGGTTCCCAATTTCTCTAAAATCCAACGCAACATCATATAAGGGTGAACATGTAGCTATAGCAAGGTATATGTGTGTACATGTAAGTATGTATGCAAGATGTACATATAGCTATATCTCATATGTGTATATACCTGTCAATAATGATACAATACCCTATAGGTATATGTGTAGCTATAGCAAGATATGTGTCTATACCTGTCAATAATGATACAATACCCTATAGGTATATGTGTAAGCATATTGGTATATGTGTATGCTATCTTTCTTATACACAACGAAAATAAGGATCAAATCTCAATGTCCCTAACCAATACAATATCACATATGTATATGTGTCAGCTACATCTCATATGCACAAAGAAAATAATGATCATGTCTCAATGTCCCTAACCAATACAATATCACGTATGTATAGGTGTCAGCTATATCGCATATGCACAATGGAAATAAGGACCATGTCTCAATGTCCCTAATCAATACAATATCACATATGTATAGGGTTGTGCGTGTCATGGAAATTATCGACGGAGTGTGTATAGCATACAATTAGTGCTCGTGTAACATGAACCATCAATAATGGTGTTGTGTCTCATTAATACTATGTCTATATACAATGGTAAACATGCATAATCAATGTCCGTATACTTGTAACTAATAATCATGTCATTTAATCTAGCTCAGACGCATAACGCCATGCGGACGATTCCCCTGTAGATGTTAAATCTACTCACCGATGACCTCGAGCTATGTAAACCTGACCACCTGCATCCCTTTCTTCGCAGCGTCCGAAGTCGCTGCTCGCGATCCTAAATTTCACAAACACAACACATAAGGTTAAATATCCTGCGCCGATACAAAGCCAACAAACGCAAGGATAACGTCCACAAGATATACACACGGTGCACTCAGTGCATAAAATGCGAACGATTTCGACACAACCCTAGCTAGGATGACACAACCACAAAGCCTAGACCCCGATCGTACCGATCGCGCAATCACAACACATTTTATATTGTGGAAGATAAAATAAATCACATCACAACATCGAAAGAAACCCACGCCTAATTTATCCGAAAACCTAGTAAGCAACTTTTAATCATATTAGCTCAAGTCTAGAAGTTTAAACAATTCTAATGATCAAAATCAACACATAGTAGCTTAACTAAGTCACCTAAACCTTTACTACAATTTTAATCTCACCCATATAAGATTTAGTAAAATTTTAGTTTGCACTTAAGCTTAATTAGACAATTAGGAAAATAACAAATAACAATCTCACAAGTAGGTTAAGTTTTCCTTGTCTAAACAACTCACTTAACCATTACAATAATCAAAACCCTAACTTGATCTTCATAATCTTTTCTTAAATTTCTAAACATGCAAATTAAAACTATACTTAAACATCTAATAAGCTAGCTTAAACTATTTAAACAACAACTATACCTTAGAGTTAGGATTTTATACCGCCACTTGAATCAAAAACTTGCAACAAGATCATCAAAATAGCCTCCAAAATGCTAACTTTCATGAAGATCCATGCAAGATTTAGGCTAAAGAATAATAGGTATAGATTTTATTTGAGTTTGTGGGATTATTTGATGATTTTTGATGATTTATTTGAGCTTTTAGAAGTGCAAAAAGGGTGAGGAAAGTAGTCGGGCATCAAGGGGGGAGGGGGCTCGGCCATAGCATGAAGAATGGGGAAAGTTATGGAAATTTCTAGCTAAGTTCACAATTAATGATCAATTAAAGCCTCTCCCATCATGCCACCTCTTAAACCTTTTCTTTTCTAATTAAATTTTTCTATTAATTCACCAAAATATCTATATATTTTCTAGGATATTTTCAAAGATGGTTAAATGCTTAATCCTGTGATTAAGTTAGTATAGATTCACTTTAGCATAATTAATCCAATCAAAATTGTAATTACCACTAATTAAGTTCATAATTAAATGCTTATAATAATATTTTAATTAAGGAAAAATATTAAATTGAACTAAAATTTTCAAGTGATAATTAAAAGCGACAACTAGCAATTTCCTATTTAAACTGGGTGCAGTTAAGTCTATACTGAAAAATGATCACCTCTGGGTTTTTACGGAAAACACAACTTATTTTACCGATTATCTGAAAATTCACTAAAATGATTTCTAAAACGTTATAATCTTCCCCCCTTAAAGAAATTCGGTCCTCGAATTTAAAATTCTTACAATGCGTACCTTCAAAGAGATGAGTGCAAATCTTCCACATCTCGCTCGCAGCCTCCCAAGTGATCTCCTCACTAGACGGGCCACGCCAAAGAAAACCTCCACAGATGGCAAGTCCTTTGACCGAAGTTTCTCTACCTGCCGATCCACTATTACTATCGGCTGCCGGTGAACGAAAAATTGCGTCCCAATCGAATGGTCTGGAGCTGAATCTTATGAGAAAGGTAATGAAGGTATTTGCGAAGTATCGACACAAGAAATACATGGTGAATACTTAAAACATCTGGGCGGAAGTGCCAACGATAGGCAAAGGTACTAACTCGCTCGAGGATCTCAAAAGGACCTACAATTTGGGACTAAGCTTCCTAAAACTCAACACGCCATTCATCGGAAAAATCCGTAGGAATATATGATCTCCCACTGCGAACTCAAGTCTGTGACAACAAAGGTTGGCATAAGACTTTTGTCTACACTGGGCTGCTCTCATCCTGTACTGAACAACCTGGATCTTCTCCGAAAAATCTTGACTAGCTGGGGTCCAAAATCTTACTCTCGCGGAGTCGGTAAAACAGACTGCCGATCGACATAACCAACCATAAAAGCCTAAAAGTTGCCATCTGAATCATCTCCTGATAACAGTTATTGTAGGAGAATTCTATCAATGGCAAGTGACGATCCCAACTGCCCACAAACGTTTAGTACATACGCACAAGCATATCCTCCAGAGTCTGTATAGTCCGCTCTCACTAACCATCGGTCTACGGATGGGAAGCGGTGCTAAAGCTCAAACAGTACATAAGGCTTTCTGAAACTTCTGCCAAAGACGGCTAGTGAACTGGGTGCCTCTATTGGATACAACGCATGAAGGAACTCCATGCAAAGGCATAAACTTATTGAAGAACAACTGAGCAAACTGAGCATACTGAGCATAACCAGGCAACAATCACCCAAATGGAGTCATACCCTTGACTATACCTGGGTAGACTCATAACGAATCCATGGAGATTTACTCCTATTCCCACTCTGGAACGGTTAAAGGTTGCAACTCTCCTGCCGGTCTTAAATGCTCAACCTTAGCTCGCTGACAAGTCAAGCACTTCAAAACGAAATCTGAAACATCACTCTTCATCCCTGCCCACCTGTAACTATCTCTCAAGTCACGTTACATCTTGGTGGAACTTGGGTGAACACTGAAAGCTGACTGATGTGCCTGCTCTAGGATCTTGCGTCTCTACCCATCAGTATCTGGTATACACAAGCTAGTCCTACAATGTAGCACACCCTGGTCATCAATCAAGAACTCCGAATCTCTACCCTGCTGAACATGCTCAAGAATCTCAGACAAACGAACATCAACGGGCTGTGCCTCACTAAAACGATTAATTTGAAGTGGATAGGCGTGGACATGAGCAAGCTGTCCCCTAGTAGAGGTAAACTTAAGCTGTACTCAACGATCGCACAAGAACTGCAAATCTGCAAAATACTGTCTCAGAACTGCGCACAACTGGAACAAGCTACCTCCGGGCCTAAGACTCAAAGCATCAGCTACCACAATCGCCTTGCCCCGGAAAAAAATAAAGGATATCACAATCATAATCCTTCACAAGCTCCATCCAACGATGCTGTCTCAAACTCAGATCCCGCTGCAGGAAGATGTATATAAAGCTCTGGTGGTCCGTGAAGATCTGACATGACTCTTCGTACAAGTAGTGTCTCCAAATCTTCAACGCACGACCACCGCGGCCATCTCCAGATCATGACTAGGATAATTCTGCTCATGCTCCTTCAACTATCGGGAAGCATAAGCGATAACTCTATCATGCTGCATCAATACACAATCAAGCCCCACTTGCGAAACATCACAGTAAACGACAAAGTCGCCCGATCCAGAAAGCAAAGATAGAACTGGTGCAGTCGTCAACCGAATCTTCAACTGCTGAATACTCAACTCGCATGCCTCAGTCTAAAGAAAATAAACTCCCTTCCTGGTCAGTCCGGTCAGTGGTGCAGCGATACTTGAAAAATCCTGTACGAAACGGCGGTAAAAACGGGCTAAGCCTAAAAGGCTGCGGACCTCTGTCACTGAACAGGTCTGGGCCAAAGCTGTACAGCCTCAATCTTCCTCGGGTCCATACAAATACTATCTTCCATAACCACATGACCTAGGAAGTCAACACTATCAAGCCTGAAGGAACACTTCGAGAATTTAGCAAACAGCTAGTGCTCTCTCAATATCTGCAAAGAAATCTTCAAGTGCTGCTCATGTTCCTCATGACTCTTGGAATAGACCAGAATGTCATCGATAACACAACAATAAACTGGTCGAGGAACGGCCTGAAAAATCTGGTTCATCACATCTATGAATGCTGCTAGGGCATTGGTAAGTCAAACGACACCACCAAAAACTCATAATGCCCGTAGTGCGCACAAAAAGCAGTCTTCGGAATGTCATCACTCCGAACCCGCAACTAATGATGACCTGATCCCGAAACAAACTTAGAAAAATGTCCCGCACCCTGGAGCTGATCAAAGAAATCGTCAATGCGAGGTAAAGGATATCTATTCCGCACCGTAACTCGGTTCAATTGACGATCAATCAATACAAAATCTCAAAGTGCCATCCTTCTTCTTGACGAACTGAATAGGAGCTCCCTAAAGTGAAACACTTGGACGTACAATTCCCCCTATCTAGCAACCGTGCAGCTGATCCTTAAGCTCCCTAAGCTCCGCCGGCTCATCTGGAACAACGTCGGAAAACTCTCGCACGATAGGAACCCCGTCCAACGAATCCACTGTAGCTCCCGTATCATGAATGAAAGCCAAGAATCCTCGACATCCTCTCCTCAAAAGCCGACTAGCGAAAAAGGCTGAAATCATGCTGTGAGGGGTGGCACCATAGTCCCCCTGCACAACAAGAACTAACTCGCCGGGAAAACAAAACCTGACTGTTTTATTGCGGCAGTCCACAGACGCATATCACGTAGCTAACCAATCCGTGCCTAGGAGAACGTCAAAGTCCAAAATCTCTAGAAGGATCAACTCGACAGACGAATCTCAACCTCCTAACCATTTGGCACATGACCGAAACACATGTCGCGCAACAAAAGAATCGTTAACAGGAGTAAACACAACAAACGACTGATCTAGCAAACACGACTCTCGGCCTAACCTCAGCACAAAGTGTGTTGAGCAAACAAGTGCATGTTAGTTGTATATATGCTCTAGAGGCCATTGTTGTACATATGATGTATATTATAGTGGATGCTTGGATATATATAGAGAGGACTTTCTTGCTCGACATGATAGTATGCTATCTGGTTTCACTTTGTCTTAACATGTTAACTTGTATTGGTTTACTGTCTTGCTCTCACATGTTGATAAAGCCCTTAGGATATGTACTCGACTACTGGGACTATGATGCAGATCATACTAGTGGGGCCAGGGTAGTCCAAGAGTGCATCCTATAACTATTCCTAGTCGAGGGTGTATCGAGACAGGGCATCGATACTCCAGAGTAGACTTGCGTATATGCATCTTGACCCATATGATGGGCGATGGATGATCCCATATCCATTGGTGTTTGACATCAAAGATGGTGTACGGGTGCTCAGTGGAGACTGGGTACACTGAACGGACTCGCCGAGAACTCCTAGATGGTATTATACCTATCGTCAGATAGCAGTTCTCTGGTGACACTTGTACAGGTTAGTCTGTAGACCCAAGATTGTCATAGAGTCTTGTGTGATTCACACTGTGCTTTGATTTCTACCTTACCACGTTCATGAGGACATGCAAAACGGTAGCTTTTGGGTACAGTCCTGAATCACATGGAGGCAATGTGCGATAGGAGGGGTTTCGTCTCTCCCGGTATTGGGGGTTGATGTTGCGCTGTGTTCGATTGGCTATAACTGGAAGTCTCTGGCCAGGGCTGATTTGGAGACCTACTAGTAAGTATTATCAGTAGTTTCTCGACCCGTTATGAGCCTCACATCGACACGAATTATCGGTTACTGGGGTCTGACGTTTACCACCCCTAGACTGGATATGCGACATATCAAACGAAGAGACCGGACTGTACGGGGGTGTTACTGATTGGATTCACAGGAGAATGTACAGGCTTGCTTATTGATCTTCTGTTCACTCAATACCCTGGTGGCTGTTACGTTTAGCTAACCGCTTGTAGCTTGTGGGTGTTTGATATGATCATCACCTACTGTTGGCGTATTGACGATTCTTTAGAGTCCTACACAGAGATTTCCTGGCTCAGGAAAAACGGAGTAGGAGCACATATGTGATATGTGAGGGACCGAGAATAATACGTGTATGTGATACCGTATTCGATTCTTGCGATATGTGATATCGGCCGGGTATATGTGATATAGCCGGGTCATCGGATCAAGTGTTGATTCGATGAACTGATACAGATTATATTAGTCGGTTATTTGCAAAATAGCCGGATTATCGGATCAAGTGTTGATTCGATAATCTAATGTATAATTATATATTTGATATATTACATTACATTAACTAATATAAGCTCACTTAATGATTCTTTTTCTCACTTGATGATACATTGATGTATATGTGATATATGTTAATTATATTATTTTCTTTTGTTACATTATATATTATATATGTGATATATAATATTGTAACATGTTAGGGTTACAAATGCAACTAGGGTTTAGAGATTAAACCACGCTAGGGTTTGAATTTGGGTTAACGTTTTCTTTTAAGTTTAATTCTTATTTGGATGGATAAGTTTTGGAGAAGCTTCATGTTGCTTTGACAAAGTCCACCCTCTTTGTTTTATCCTTGATATTTGTTAACCTCACTTTAACCCTAGCTTATGGTTTATTCTCTACATGAGTTAGCCATGATACATATCTAACTATGGCTGCATTTCTAACCTTAAAAATAGTTCTTTTTCACTCATCACAACTTCATCTTCTTCTTCCTCTCTCCAAAAAGCTTTCTAGATTTTAATTTGTGATGATTGTTTTGTGAGAAAAGAAAACAAAAAAGAGCAAAATTCCTATTTCATCATCCTCATCTATTCTAGCCACTTAGATTAGAGTGTTCACTTCACTAATACCTAATTAGTGAAAAGAGAGTTTGGGTTTGTGATCCCTCAAGGTAGATCATCTTGTATTAGTGAAGACTTCAAGCTAGCATGTCTCATTCACCTCATGGAGCCTCTATAGAGTCCGCGAGCTTGATGATCACAGCGAAGGGACCTCAACTCAGAGCTTAAGAAGTGAAGGAACAGACTACAAAGATTGTAATCCCTAACTCTTAGATGTTAAGGTGTTAACATGTTAGTTTGGTTTGATTCTCTAGTTAAAGATCTATGGTTAGGGTTATCTAAAATGGCAAAAATTTTAACTTGGTATGGATGATGCCTCCCGAAACCTTGCTGCCGTTGTAGGTAACCCAACAGTGGTATTAGAGCCTAGCTAGAGAATTAGACGGATAAGTGTAGGATTACGAAACCAAAACAACTTCGAAACACCCGACGTAAAACCCTAGTTTCTGTAAATTTTTCAGAGTGTCAAAATTTTTTTTCATACAGTTGCAGAATGATGTATGCGATACATTATGAACACCGTTCAAATTTTAGCCCATTCCCTCGGAAATTGGCCGAGATCATACCCCCTAAAACCGGCCAGATCGGACCCCATCAGGCTGAAATTTGCATAGTGTTTAAAGCTCTGGGTTTTGATATTTTAGGTGTTGTTTGTGTTTGCTAATTTTTCATGTGATGTTATCTTTTAGCAAATGCAATTTGGAGTGTTTCGTATTCGTAATTCTAAGTTTTGTTTCGGTTATTTTAAACGGTGTTAAAAAGTTTGATCGGATATCAAATACCCACTTTAACCCTTGCCGGAAAATTTTTCGAGAGTTGGATCTTTTACATAGTTAAAGAACATTCAAATATAGTGCAAGTGATGCGGTGAACCCTCTAGAAGAACAAAACCTTAACTCAATTTTTTGTCCGTCGAAACCGCCACTAAACCCTAGGGTTTGTGGTAGTTTAGCGGTGCCACAAGTGAGGCATTGGTTGACCCTTCTACGGCAGGTTCAGTACTACTATGGCATGTGATGGATACTTCTTAACTACGCTCAAGTGTTGAGCATTTTGGGACATTTTTGGTGTTTGTTGATTCGATCGGAATGTTTAACATCGTCTAGCTTTTTCTATAATGTGATACAATATGTGGAATTCATATAGTTAGGCATGAAATCCGTGATATGTGATATTTCGGGTTTACGATGTCTAAGATGATTGTGGATTCCAAATGTTGTAGTTTTTCACTTTCTTTTTGTTAGTGTATATGCCCTAGGGGCCATTATTGTATCATACTATATTATATATTACTTAATGGAAGCTTGGGATATTCACAGTTGTATATACAGTCTTGCTAAAAATGGTAGTATGCTACTTGGTTTGTGTCTACTTTAATAAGTGCATATGTTTCTTATAACGTATCACTTATACATATTAGTAGAGCCCATAGGATCTTTGCTTGATTACCAGCATTGTGATGGCAGTCACACTAGTGGGGGCTGGGTAGTCTGTAAGAGACATCCTATACAGGTCCCTGGTCGTTGGATTATCGAGATAGGGCATCGATATTCCGGAGTAGACTAAGTTTGTATGCTTCTCATCCCAGTTGGGGAGATGGTCTGTGCCACAGCCATCAGTACGTCGTACTGGAGATAGTATGCAGGTGCTCGTTAGGTTACGGGTACACCGGACAGGACTCGCAGGGGAACTGATTGGTTGGTATTATACCCGACGTCAGTTAACAGTTCCCAGGTGACATGAGTACAGCATAGTCCGCAGACTTGACACTGCTAATTCTCCTCGAGTGTGTCCCACTGTTCTTAAATTGCTACCCTACCACGGCTCAAAAGAGTCGTGCAAACAGATAGCAGTTGGGTGCAGTCCCGAGCACTTGGAGGCAGTAGTGGTTAGACAGGATTCGTCTCTCCCGGTATTGGGAGATGATATCGCGCTGTGTCAGAGAGCCATTACGCAAAGTCCCTGGCCAGGGCAAGCGAGATTTACTGGTAGGTTCCAGTAGTTTTCTCAGGGTGTAATGGGCTTCGCTCCGACACGACTTATACAGCTATTAGGGGACTGACGCTTGCCGCCCCCTAGGCTCGATATGCGATAGTCTTAGACGAACAGACCGGACTGTATGGAGATTGTCACATCAGGCTCAGTGGGAGTTCGGATGAGTTTCCTCATCAGCCTTCTTATCGACATCTATCTGGGGACCGTTACGTACAGCTAGTGCCGCATGCGGTCTATGGTTAAACCCACTGCCAGCGTAGTGTCGAGTCTTTAAAGTCCCACACAGAGAGTTTCCCTGCTCCAGGAGAAACGATATAGAGGTCGTATGGTTTTACGACAAGAGTTCGGACGCGTACGTGTGTTTACGCACGTACGACTTTTCGGACAGTTTTTACTAGCCGGCTTTGGTTTAAGCCAGATTCTAGTATCAGGTTATTGGATTTATACAGTCTAAAGTTTTTCCGTGTTTTCACGGATTGGAGGGGCATTCTCGTAATTTGTCGGAAAGCTTCTAGAAGAGTGGTGACTTGGGGGGTAAGGTGGCATTGCATTAAATAATATTAGTGACTCATTTGTATGATTCATCCATGTCATTAATGCATTATAAATGCTTAATGACTCATGGAGATGAATCACTCATAGATATTTATGAAGCATGGTTGTTAATTCTATTATTTCATTTTTGATAAACAAATAATGCTTCATATATATTATGATAGATCATTATCTCATTTCATTATTATCTTCACTTTCTCTCTCCTCAAGCTCACTCTCTCTTCAAACCCTAACCCTAACCTCTCATGTGTTGAGATCAAGGGTTAGCTAGACTAATACATCCATAACCTCACTTTATATCCCCTAGGTAGCTTAGATTAGCACTTTAAGCAACCTAGTTATCTCAAGTTTGAGATCAAGCTTGGCGTAGGAGCTTTCGGGTGGATCGTCTTTGATTCGAGGAGGCCGTTGAGGTGCCGATGTTCCAAGGAGCCTACGAGGAGTGGAGGACCGTGATGAAGACCCGAAGGACAAGTAACGTGAGTTATAACTTCGTATCCGAGTAGTTAAACCTCTAGCAGTTAGTTAGTAATGGTTTAGATAACGATTCATGCGCTCAAGTCCGTATTACGAAACTTTGATAATCGTTTTTCATATATTCCGCCTCCCCGCAAGTTCGTGGGATGCGTGACATGGACTTATAGTGGTATCAGAGCCAACTAAACCATTACTAGCTTGTTAGCAACTGATTAGAAGTTCGATCGACGAAAAACGCGAAAATGAAACCCTGGAAATCCCAAGTTTCTGTTAATTTTAAAAGTGTCTGAAAAAATATTTGACATACCTTAAAATTCACAGCAGGGAATTTTATGAATACTGGGAAAATACGAGATCACAAGACGACAAAACGGACGCGGATCCGCGGCCATATGATGCTTTTGGCCGCGGATCCGCCGCCGAGTCAACTCGGCGTTGACTCGGATTTGCTCTAATATTCATATATTTTGGTTTTCTGTTTTCCAGCATGTTCAGTTTCTACCCAGGTTACTTCAGTACAGGTTTGCTTTTGGGGTAGATACGGAATATGCTAATCGATCGATGTTCTAAGATATTTGCTAATTGGGTTTTTATCTGTAATGTTTAATGTGTTCGTAAACCTCCCCTAACTGCTAGTATGTCGGTTGGCAGGGGGTTGCATATTTCTGTAATGATTACTGTTTGTGTATATGAACTGTGTTGGACTGTTGTGATGATTAGCCGGGGTATGAGATGTGTTTAATATTCATTCATTCAATGTAAATGTAATTTGATGTAATATTCTTTTGCGGGGCACATCCAGGTTGCGGTTGTAGCCACCGTTGTATTATTTCTTTTTTCTGTTTTTGCTCCTAGGATAGACCGAAGGTGGGGTACACAAACTACCGGGTACGTCGAAGTGTTTAGTGGCCTACTCACGTTGTTGAGGGAGACCGCTTCACTTCGGGTACTTGGCGGGTAGTTTGCCGTACCCGTAGGGGTCTAGGGTGGGGTAATGGCTATTCATCACAACTGTGTAATCCGTCTTTTATTGCAGGCTCAAAGCAAATGTAGATTGCTAATAAATCCAATAAAGTTCATCTGTGATCTGGAATGCTTATTATTGCGTCTGACGAATGTACAATATCTATATATGATAGCTATTAGACGTCACTTATGTTTTACACCCGCGCTAGCCTAGCCCCCGCTCTGTCGTTAGTTAAGTAACCTAACGGGTGATGACGGGACCCAGTGGCGAATGCGGATGGCATAAGAGGACGTGATATTTTCGTTGTTTTCTGCAATGATAGGATAAAAGATGGGACGCATTATTATAATGCAAAGAAAATAAACCAAAGTTGAATCGTTGGAACAAATTTAAAAGAAACCACTCGGTTATTTTAAAAGAGCAGAATTTTTTAATTGCGGAGCTTTAACCACTCCTTTTTGAAAGTATCAGGTTCCTTCGATTATATCAAGTTCACTACGTTAACGGTTTTGCCAAAACCATTCGTAGCCCTCTGTCATTTCATTTGGGTATTCAGTAGTATTCAAGCTATGTATATTTGGCCCTTAGTCAAAACATAGTGTTTGGTAGCTGCTGGGGTATTCATTTGTAGCATAGATAGATGCGTTGGTTTGGGACAGTCGTATTACTTTTCTTGGCCCTTAGTCAAGAGTATATACAGGTGGGTTCAAATTAACCTGGATAATGACGGGTAGAACTTGACATGTGACTTATGACATATTTGGCCCTTAGTCAAAGTCATAAGAGCATGAGGCAAAAATCCATATCGGGAATTTCTAAATAAACTGAAATTTGCAGAGAGATGCATACCATTTTGGAGTTTGATGAATGTTGGTAGGATTCCTTCAACATTATCATACGATGATATTTTGGATCCCGATCCTACTGTGAGTATATACTACTTATCAGGAGATTCGTTACTTAACGATCAGTGCTATAAACCAAGTAGGTGCCTAGAAAGGTGTCAGCGGGGTTACGCCCCCAGAGAAAAGAGGTTATTTAATTAAGGAATGTTCCCCTCCGAAAGACGGCGCACAAGACTGCGATGTCCTGACGCTGAGATTCGGGGCAGATGCTATTTGGTTTTATCCGTCCACCTCTCCGAAGATGCCAAGTTGATTTATGGCACCGTGTATCGGAGGTTTAGACGGATGCGGCCGATGTAGCAGACTTTGTCAGATTCCCCCTCGCTTGAGGGGTTTTTGATAGTGGGGACGCTCTTCCCTGCAGGCGCAAGCCCCTGCAGTTAATTACGCTACCACATCGTGGTAACAACTTTCTCCTTCTCCAGAATTTCGCTTCGTGTCGTGTGTGTTTTTTTTGTTTGTGGTTGCCCGTGGATTGTATACGGAGACTGAGTAATGCCGTCGCCCGTAGGACGTGGATTAGTCCAAATCCGTATTTACTTAGATTTGGGTTTGGTGTTTTTAGTTTAAGAATACGTTAGCCGCGTTGCGGCTAAGATCAACTTAAACGTTCGTTAAGGATACGATAGTCCTGTTTTGAGACTAAGATCAACTTAACGTGGTGATCCATTTAATAACTGGCCATCGGGACTCGTCACCTCTCTAACGTCGTTGAAGGATTACAACGGCAGATATCAGAGGAGTTCAGAGATGTACCCTTGAACCAAAGTTGATTTAGAGTTTTATAGTCCACTTGAATGTTTAAGGATACGTTAGCCGTGTTTAGGGCTATGATCAACTTAAACGGGATCGTTTAGATCCGGCAAAAGAGCGTTTGGAGGCTCTATCGTTCCAGTTTAGGGACGTAGTGGTCCATTGGTAGTTTAAGGACATTGCAGTCCGTATTCCAGTTTAGGGACATGGTGGTCCGCATTCCAGTTTAGGGACGTGGTGATCCACATTCCAGTTTAGGGACGTGGTGGTCCACTATTAGTTTAAGGACGTTTCGGTCCAACATTAGTTTAAGGACGTTTCGGTCCACGAGTTTAAGGACCCCGCAGTCCATATCGATGTGTGGTCGTCGGGACCCGTCACCTCTCTGACGTCGTTGAAGGATTACAACGATGGGTGTCAGAGGAGTTCGGAGATGTACCCTCGAACCGGAGGTTAATTGATTTGAGAGAGCATTTGTGCTAAGTTCAATTTAATTTAAAGACTTACGGCCAGAATTGGACTAAGTCCAGTTAAAAATGTTCAACATTTTATTTGCATTTGGCCTGTTAGGCCTTTACTGGGGCTCTGCTCCTGTTTAATAATGCATGGCATTTTTGTTTGGTCTATTAGAGCTTCATTTGGGCTCTGCCCTTTTATAAATGATGCACAGCATCTATTTTTATTTGGGCTATGCCCTTTTTTTTTAAAGTAATGCATTGCATTTAATTTGGCCTGTTAGGCCCTTTTTAATAGGGCTTGGCCCTTCTGTAAATAATGCAGTGCATTAATTATCTGATAGTGGCTTGTCAGGCGCTTTGCGCCAATTATTGAGCGCAAGCGCATGTGGAGGTGACACGCATCACGTTCTGGTGAGCGCAAGCGCAGTTAGCGCAGTGCGCTGTCCCAGTGCGTTGCGCCGTTGCGTCGCTGACACGTGGCGCGCTCTGGTGAGTTGCTTCAAATTCAGAGAGCAAAGCTCTATTTCAAAAGCGCGTAGCGCAAGTTGTTCTGTAGCTGACACGTGGCGCTCTCCCAAGAGCGCAACAGCGCAGTTTGGAAGTGCAAAGCACTAAGAATCTTTTAGATTCAAGAACAGAAGTGCAAAGCACTATTTGATTATTTGATCTAATTTAGATCAAAGAAAAGATAAGTTTTTCTTGTTTTTCTTATCTCAAAGAACCAAAGGTTCATAAAAGTGCAAAGCACTATTTTATTATTATTTATTTTTATTTTTATTTTTATTAAAGATCATTGATTTTGTTTTTAGATCTATGATCTGTTCATAAGAGAACATTCTCTTTCTTCTAAAGGTTTTTACCTTTTTGTTCTTGAGGAGTTCTTCAGAGTTATCTTTCCCTTCTCTTTTTTTTTTTTTTAGAAAGTGTTGATGCCTTTGAATTGAGGCCTAGGGTCCTTTTTATAGTGCCCATAAATTAGTTAAATTTGTTAAAGAGATCTTTCTCTGAGTGATTTGGGGAATTTTCCCACCGTTGGATCTTTGATCCAAGGGCTTCTGTTTTACAGAAGAAAATTTTCTTGTTTTAACAAGAACAGAAAGATTTCTTAAAATCTTTATTCTGTTTGGCGCAAACACTTCTGCGCTGACACGTGTCGTGCAGTGCACAGCGCAGCGCAACTGCGCTAGCGCATCTGTACTGACACGTGTCGCGCAGCGCATAGCGCACAACGCAGCACACCTGCGCTAGCGCATCTGCGCTGACACGTGTCGCACAGCGCAAAGCGCATAAGAATAATTAGAAAGGTCAGAAGAACTCTGGATAGCCTTACTTTTGAATTCCTCAATCCGTGCCCCGGATCTGAGGTTATACCGTTGTAATAATTTGAATAATGTTTCTTATTCATTGCTTTTATGATTGTAAGAATTTTTAGCAATATGAATGGAACCCCCTTTTTCTATTTCAGCTTGTCTTATTTCTCATCCTGAGTCTTCTGCCCACGCATAAATGAGTGTGTCTCGAACTTGATCAAATGTAAGTCTGATGTTCTTTCTGTCATTTTCTTCTTTCTTTTATTGTCAGCAGGCTGTCTTAATAACCATGGTTGATGGATAATTAGAGCGAGTATCTCGACCCTCTCAAGAAACAACGATGGCTTAGGCCGCAGGTTCTGATCTGCTGCCTAAGACTTTTCAACTCTATGAGCCGTGAGGGTCTCATAGAGAATTTTCTCCCTACGGATCGAGAGGATCTCGTAGGTGGGTTTTTCTCCTTAGGAATCGTGAGGACTCCTAAGTGTGGTTTTCTCTTATAAGTCGTAAGGATCCTATAAGAGAATTTTTCCCTCTTACAAGTCGAGAAGACCCGTAAGCGGTTGTTTCCCTCCTTGTCGAAACTCGACTTTGGAGAGTGAGACCCGTGAATAGTATGCATGAGACCGTTTTAGATCGACTTGCAGGGTCCCAGTGCTTAGGAAACAGGCTTCTTTTATGCTTACTGCCTAAGGCTTTATCTCACGAGTCGAGCCGCCTCAACAATTTCTTCACAAGTTGAGACGAATCGAGCGTTTCTCACAAGAACATCTTAACGTCGCATTTAACCTCTGCTCTTTACGACAGAAGCCCGTTAAGGTTGGTGGTACTTAGGGTTTTGGCCATCGTACCGTCGCATAAGCTGATATAGTCCTCGATAGGCAATCGTGCTGTTCGAGTAGCCATGCGACTGCCGTGTCTCTGATCCCTTCGGGGGCTGGACAAGACGTCTTCAAGCAATCTTCCTAGGCAGTTTGACCGTCGGAAGAGCAAGCGTTAGGGATTTGCCATGCCGCTTTTTACTTGAGGTTAGGCTCATTTTGGCGAGCCCCGATGAGTCATAACCACTCTGCGCTGGTGTGGGATGATCTCCGATAGTCTTTCAGGTTTTATGTGAGTTGCCGTCAAGACCCTGAAGCTAGGAATTTGGCCTTTGCTTCGTTTTGCTAGCATCGCGTCTGCTGTATCGAGACGAATGTCGCGGTGGGAACTAGGGATTTTGCCGTGGCTCCATTTGTTTGATTGTCGCGTCAGCACCCTGCTGGAGGAAGAACGCTGAAGTGACATCTCGTCTGCTGTATCGAGACGAATGTCGTAGTTGTCTCTAGGTTGCTGGTGAACCGTCGAGGTTTGGAACTAGGGATTTTGCCATGGTTCCATTTGTTTGATGATGTTGCGTCTGCTGTGTCGAGACGAACGTTGAGGTGGAGCTGGAATTTTGCCGTGGCTCCGTTTGTTTGATTATCGCGTCCGAATCCCGCTGGAGGAAGAACGCTGGGGTGACAACTCGTCTGCTGTATCGAAACGAGCGTCGAGGTGGAGCTGGAATTTTGCCATGGCTCCGTTTGTTTGATTGTCGCGTCCGAATCCCGCTGGAGGAAGAACGCTGGGGTGACAACTCGTCTGCTGTATCGAAACGAGCGTCGAGGTGGAGCTGGAATTTTGCCGTGGCTACGTTTGTTTGATTGTCGCGTCCGAATCCCGCTGGAAGAAGAACGCTGGGGTGACAACTCGTCTGCTGTATCGAGACGAACCTCGAGGTTGTTTCTAGGTTGCTGTGAACCATCGAGGTTTGGAACTAGGGATTTTTCCATGGCTCCATTTGTTTGATGATGTTGCGTTTGCTGTGTCGAGACGAACATCGAGGTGGTGACCACTCTGTGCTGGTGCGAGATGATCTCCGATTGTCTTTCCGGTTTTATATTAGTTACCATCAAGACGTTGAAGCTAGGAATGTGGCCTTCGTTTCGTTTGCTTTGGTGTCTCCAAATCCTGTTGGAGGAAGAACGCTCGGGTTGACATTGCGTCTACTGTATCGAGACAAACGTCTAAATAAAGCTGGGATTTTGCCGTCGCTTCGCTTTGTTTCAACCGCAAGGTCTTTTGTTGGCGTTGTATCTGCATCTTGATGGACTGCGAAGGAACGCCTTTATTGACATCTCATCTGCTGTAACGAGACGAATGCTTAGATGGTCTCTAGGTTGTCTGAGAACCGTCGAGATTTGGCTTCGTCTTCTGGCGGAGCCTGTTGGGAAAGTATGGTTCCCTCTTTGTTTACGTCCTTGGATTGTATACAGGGATCGATGTGATCTTAACTGTAGGGCCAAAGTTTTATCATCATTTTTTTTATCTCCGCGATGCTCTATCATTTCAGCTTTTATATCGCGAAGGTCGCGATTGCCTAATCATTTCGGCTATTTTTCGCGGTGCCCAATCATTTCGGCTATTTATTTTATTTTTACTCGCTGCTTTTTATTGCGAGTTGTCCAATCATTTCGGCTATTTTGCATGCATACATTTTACTTGCTACTTTTTTTATTGCAAGTTGCCCCATCATTTCGGCTATTTCATATTCATGTGCGGTCTACTGGCTTTTCGCCGTAAACCTGAAATTAGACACCGATCTCGGCATCAGCATCGCTACAACTAGGATATTGTCAGGAGCGAATCATCATTTGCCTCTGTCGCTGTCGAACAAAGGAGGCTTAGCGAACAGGGTTAGGGTCCTGTCGACTAAGGCTTTTGACTTCATGAGCCGTAAGGGTCTCACAAAGTTATTTCTCCCTACAAGTCGTGAGGATCTTATAGGTGTATTTTCTCTTTAGGAATCGTGAGGATTCCTAAGTGTTTCGTTCCTCTATAAGTCGTAAGGATCCTACATGAGGGTTTTCTCCTTATAAATCGAGAGGATTTGCAAAGGTTGTTCACCGTATGGACATATCCCTAGTCACGGATGGGACTTGGTTAAGGAATGTTTATTCGCACCCATGGATTGTATACAAGGGTCAGTACTGAACCACTTGTAGGGCAATATCGGAAGTTATTGTTGGGGGTTTGCTTAAGCACAGGTTTAGATCTCTGTAACTTAAGACTTTCAAATCTTATGAGCCGTGAGGGTCCCATAAGGGAGTTCTCCTTACGAGTCGTGAGGATCTCGCAAGTGTAATTTCTCCTTAGGAATCTTGAGGATCCCTAAGTGTGTTGCTTCCTTTGTGAGTCGTAAGGATCTCACGCGGGTGGTTTCTCCTTATAAGGTCGAGAGGACCCTGTAAGTGTCTTTTAACGAGGTTGCGCCTTTTCGGGTTTTCACAAACACTCGCCGATAGCCCTGCTGTTTTTACTCACGGAGCCCTTTTGGGTTTTCATCCGTGCCCATTTTGCTTATGGACATACCGTTTTTTTTGTTTTTATTCTTCTTATTTTTTCTAACGAGGTTGCGCCCTTTCAGGTTTTCACAAACACTCGCCGGTAGCCCTGCTGTTTTTACTCACAGAGCCCTTTCAGGTTTTCATCCGTGCCCATTTTGCTTATGGACATACCGTTTCTTTTATTCTTTTTATTCTTCTTATTTTTTCTAACGAGCTTGCGCCCTTTCAGGTTTTCACAAACACTCGCCGGTAGCCCTGCTGTTTTTACTCACGGAGCCTTTTCGGGTTTTCATCCGTGCCCATTTTGCTTATGGACATACCGTTTCTTTTATTCTTTTATTCTTTTTATTTTTTTCTAACGAGGTTGCGCCCTTTCAGGTTTTCACAAACACTCGCCGGTAGCCCTGCTGTTTTTACTCACGGAGCCCTTTTGGGTTTTCATCCATGCCCATTTTGCTTATGGACATACCGTTTCTTTTATTCTTTTTATTCTTCTTATTTTTTTCTAACGAGGTTGAGCCCTTTCAGGTTTTCACAAACACTCGCCGGTAGCCCTGCTGTTTTTACCCACGGAGCCCTATCGGGTTTTCATCCGTGCCCATTTTGCTTATGGACATACCGTTTCTTTTATTCTTTTTATTCTCTTCTCTTTTTTTTACGAGGTCGCTCCCTTTCGGGTTTTCACGAACACTCGCCGGTAGCCCTGCTGTTTTTACTCACGGAGCCCTTTCGGGTTTTCATTCGTGCCCTTTTTTCTTATGGACATACCGTTTTTTTTTGTTTTTTTTATATTTATATATATATATATATTTATATTTTTTTATTCATCTCATCAGCCTAAGGATGCTGCGGTAGTAGTTTAAGGACGTTTCGGTCCGCCGTCGCCGTATTTGTGGCGAATCTCTAGTTTACTGACTTTTCGGTCTATGGGGCTTTCTCTATGACTGACCATGACGCCCCCGGCGTATCCATCTTTCTCGGAGCATGCGGTTGTGGCGGGTTTACCTTCCAGTTTTCCGACATCGCGAACTTGTCTTGTAGGTACTGGTCTTCAACCCAGTTCTTGAAGACGTAGCAATCCTCGATTAGATGACCTACCATTTGATGGTAAGGGCAATAATTAGGATTATTAACATCGCCTGGCCGCAACGGACGTTTTGGACTCGGCAGATTGATGAGTCTGTTGCGCACTGCCAGCTCGAATAGTCTTCTCGTTTTATTCTGAGGAAACGAGTAAGGACGTCCTAGCCTATCTTCGAGGGATGGGCGTGGACGCACGTTGTTTTGGCGAACGACCGGCTTTGAGTTGTTCGACTGTTGCCGAGCATTGGCGACGACGATCGCTTTCCCTTTTCCTTTCTCATTTCGGGAATCTGGTTTTGGAGGAGACGGTCCATGGCCCATCTGGTCCATTTGGGCTAATTTGTCGATCAAGGCCTGGAAGGTGGTCGGCCTGAAGAACATCATGAATTGTGAGATGGTCGCCTGCGGATTGAGAGTGCCCACAAACATGCCTACCGCAGGTGCCTCTTCTATGCGTTGTTCGCATTTCGACCATAGGTTTCGCCATCGTGTTGCGTATTGGACCCACGTTTCGCCTGGCCTTATTCTGTCATTTATTAGTGCTGTTATCGGGGTGCGTTCACTAGCACTCGCGAATCTTTGTGTAAACAGCAGCTCCATCTCTGCAAATGTTTTGACAGAGTCGTTAGGTAGCTCCGAATACCATTCAAAGGCTGTTTCTGCTAAGCTGCCGACGAATTGACGTAGCAACAATTTGTCATCGCCTCCAGTATTGCCGCATAAGGCCCTGAATTGAGCGACATGCTGATGCGGATTCCCTGTCCCTTTATATACGTGGAATTTAGGGATCGTATATCCCGGCGGGTAACTGATTTGGTCGTACCAGCTTGGATACGGTCGTCCGGCTCTAACAATTTTCCCAGCCGCTTCATTCGCCTGATGAACCCGGATCTGCTGAGCTATATAATCGTCTAGCGCGGCCTTGGAAATGGTTTCATTTTTGGCTGCTGAAAGAGCCGGCGGAGGATTAGATGTCTCCCCTCCGTCATCTTCAACAATGATTGGAGGGTCTTTTGCTGGAGGGTCCGGCTGTAACATTATCCCTACCATATCTTGGAAGAGGAGGGCCATTTTCTTTATGCTGGCTGCCTGTTCCGCAGCCTCTTTATCCTTTTTCTCTAATATCCGGCAAAGAAACTCAGCGTCAGTTTCTTGTTCTTGACGCTCATCCGAAGACGTTTCAGAGCTTTCTTTTGGCCCAGTGAGTGCGGCCATTGCAGTCATCATTTCCTGGTGTTTTTGCTGTTGCTCCTGGGCTTTCGTCACTGATCGGGTGAGCGGTCGGTGACCCATCAAAGCGCGGCTTTCCTCCTTTCCGGAAGCCATATAAACTATGTGCACTACCATGCTCCCAGACTTAGGGTGTTTGTGTCCAGTGCTTTCATGGTGTGCCTTGTTCACAGGGGCTTTTTGCGGCCTCCTTCTCTTTTGAGTGATTGGCGTTGAGGGTGTCGCTGCAGTAGAGCCTTGAGTAGTCGTTGCTTCTTCTGGTCTGACAGAGTAATCTTTCTTTTGCCGAACCTCCGTCCTTTTCTGTCGGTGGAGATAGTTTTCATCAATCACCGACTCCTGGACCTGTCGCCAGACCTTGTAAATTTTAGAGGATAGCCGTTGAGGGGGCTGTCCTAGCTTCTTCTCTGGAGTATTTTCTACAGGCGAAGGAGTTCGCTTCAACACCGCGGTAGGAGAGTTTCTGCGCACCGAGTTCAGCAACTCAAAGCTGTTCCCGGATGGAACAGCAGTATCGATCCCCACCGTTAGAGTTGGAGGAGTAAATCCAGAGGGGGAGTTGCCCCCAGCCTTCCTCACTCGGCACCAGTAGCGACGTCGAGCATGTCGTGCTGATGGAGTTGTTTCAGCTATAGGGGTGACCTCCTCATACTCCCTGCATTGGTCAGAATCTACTGGTACCAGCCTTTTAAAGACCGACGTCCGTTGAATGGGGACGGCCAACCTATCAAAAGCAGACTTCCGAGTAGGGGAAGCAACCTTGGTGATTTCACCAAGAATGGGAGCTGGGATGGCTATCCGCTTCGGGATAACGCCTTCTGGTATGGCAGGCTTCTTTATGGGCCCGATGGAGCTCTGGTCTAGTTTGTCAAAAACTGAGGCAGCGGAGTTGGGCGACCCATTGAGAGGGGTAGCGGCAATGGTAAGTTGATCAAGGACTGACTTCTTTGGGGCTTCGTGCACCGTCGTTGGGGCATTGAAGCTCATTGGTGGGAGCATGGTCCTGAAGAATAATCCAGTGGTGGCTTGAGTTACTTGCTCCACTGGCATCTCGAAAAGGGAGGCAGCTTGGGGCCCATAAGTCACTCTTCCAGCAATGACGGAGCAAGAGTTACAGCTGTGGGCGGTGCAGTTCGAAGCCATCGATCTTCTATTTTCTGCACGGAGCATGACACCAAATCTTAGTACCTTGAATCCACAGGCAACCACAGCAAACCGCGATTTGTTCGCGAACACGACACACGAAGTGTGGAGTGGAAAGAGGAAGAGGTCCCACCGGGCGTGCCAGAATCTGTTCCCCTCCGAAAGACGGCGCAAAAGACTGCGATGTCCTGACGCTGAGATTCGGGGCAGATGCTATTTGGTTTTATCTGTCCACCTCTCCGAAGATGCCAAGTTGATTTATGGCACCGTGTATCGGAGGTTTAGACGGATGCGGCCGATGTAGTAGACTTTGTCAGATTCCCCCTCGCTTGAGGGGTTTTTGATTGTGGGGACGCTCTTCCCTGCAGGCGCAAGCCCCTGCAGTTAATTACGCTACCGCATCGCGGTAACAACTTTCTCCTTCTCCAGAATTTCGCTTCGTGTCATGTGTGTTTGTTTTGTTTGTGGTTGCCCGTGGATTGTATACGGAGACTGAGTAATGTCGTCGCCCGTAGGACGTGGATTAGTCCAAATCCGTATTTACTTAGATTTGGGTTTGGTGTTTTTAGTTTAAGAATACGTTAGCCGTGTTGCGGTTAAGATCAACTTAAACGTTCGTTAAGGATACGATAGTCCTGTTTTGAGACTAAGATCAACTTAACGTGGTGACCCATTTAATATCTGGCCATCGGGACTCGTCACCTCTCTAACGTCGTTGAAGGATTACAACGACAGATGTCAGTGGAGTTCAGAGATGTACCCTTGAACCAAAGTTGATTTGGAGTTTTATAGTCCATTTGAATGTTTAAGGATACGTTAGCCGTGTTTAGGGCTAAGATCAACTTAAACGGGATCGTTTAGATCCGGCAAAAGAGCGTTTGGAGGCTCTATCGTTCCAGTTTAGGGACGTAGTGGTCCATTGGTAGTTTAAGGACATTGCGGTCCGTATTCCAGTTTAGGGACATGGTGGTCCGCATTCCAGTTTAGGGACGTGGTGGTCCATATTCCAGTTTAGGGACGTGGTGGTCCGCTATTAGTTTAAGGACGTTTCGGTTCAACATTAGTTTAAGGACGTTTTGGTCCACGAGTTTAAGGACCCCGCAGTCCATATCGATGTGTGGTCGTCGGGACCCGTCACCTCTCTGACGTCGTTGAAGGATTACAACGATGGGTGTCAGAGGAGTTCGGAGATGTACCCTCGAACCAGAGGTAAATTGATTTGAGAGAGCATTTGTGCTCAGTTCAATTTAAGTTAAGGACTTACGGCCAGAATTGGACTAAGTCCAGATGAAAATGTTCAACATTTTATTTGCATTTGGCCTGTTAGGCCTTTACTGGGGCTCTGCTCCTGTTTAATAATACATGGCATTTTTGTTTGGTCTATTAGATCTTTATTTGGGCTCTGCCCTTTTATAAATGATGCACAGCATCTGTTTTTATTTGGGCTCTGCCCTTTTTTTTAAAGTAATGCATTGCATTTAATTTGGCCTGTTAGGCCCTTTTTAATTGGGCTTGGCCCTTCTGTAAATAATGCAGTGCATTAATCATCTGATAGTGGCTTGTCAGGCGCTTTGCGCCAATTATTGAGCGCAAGCGCATGTGGAGGTGACACGCGTCACGTTCTGGTGAGCGCAAGCACAGTTGGCGCAGTGCGCTGCCCCAGTGCGCTGCGCCGTTGCACCGCTGACACGTGGCGCGCTCTGGTGAGTTGCGCCAAATTCAGAGAGCAAAGCTCTATTTCAAAAGTGCGTAGCGCAAGTTGTTCTGTAGCTGACACGTGGCGCTCTCCCAAGAGTGCAACACCACGGTTTGGAAGTGCAAAGCACTAAGAATCTTTTAGATTCAAGAACAGAAGTGCAAAGCACTATTTGATTACTTGATCTAATTTAGATCAAAGAAAAGATAAGTTTTTCTTGTTTTTGTTATCTCAAAGAACCAAAGGTTCATAAAAGTGCAAAGCACTATTTTATTATTATTTATTTTTTTTATTTTTATTAAAGATCATTGATCTTGTTTTTAGATCTATGATCTGTTCATAAGAGTACTTTCCCTTTCTTCTAAAGGTTTTTACCTTTTTATTCTTGAGGAGGTCTTCAGAGTTCTCTTTCCCTTCTCTTTTTTTTTAGAAAGTGTTGATGCCTTTGAATTGAGGCCTAGGGTCCTTTTTATAGTGCCCATAAATTAGTTAAATTTGTTAAAGAGATCTTTCTCTGAGTGATTTGGGGAATTTTCCCCACCGTTGGATCTTTGATCCAAGGGCTTCTGTTTTACAGAAGAAAATCTTCTTGTTTTAACAAGAACAGAAAAATTTCTTAAAATCTTTATTCTGTTTGGCGCAAACGCTTCTGTGCTGACATGTGTCGTGCAGCGCACAGCGCAGCGCACCTGTGCTAGCGCATCTGCGCTGACACATGTCGCGCAGCGCACAGCGCAGCGCAACTGCGCTTGCGCATCTGCGCTGTCACGTGTCGCGCAGCGCAAAGCGCAGCGCAACTGCACTGACACGTGTCGCGCAGCGCAAAGCGCAGCGCAACTGAAGCGTTGCTTCCTTTAATTTTGCTTAAAATAGAGCTTTGCTCTGATTGGGCGTACTGCCTTGGGCGCTGCGCTGATGCATCTGCGCCTGACACGTGGCGTGTTGCACGCAGCGCAAAGAATTTGAAGCGTTGCTTCATTTATTAAAGTTTAAATTTTCAAAGCAGAGTTTTGCTCTGATTGGGGGAAGATGAAGCGTTGCTTCATCTCCCGCCTCGGAATTTGAACAGAGCTTTGCTCTGATTGGGGTAAACAAGGAACTTCGCGAAAGCTTTGGAAAACCTCCCTTGAAGTATCGACACTGGCCTGGCTGAACGGTTAAGCAAGTAGTGTACGGTGAGAATTATCCTGACTAATTCTTCTTTTATGGTTTGAGGAAGGATTCGAGAAACAGTGGGAGCCATCCTGTTTAGATAAACTTAAAACCAATCTAAACTTGCAACAGCAGCATGCTAAAATGTTTCCTTCTCTCTCTCTTAATTGCAGCGACTTTGTGACTACACCTAGGTTACATCTAGATAACAAATTGACTGAATCTGACTTATATGACTGGAAAAGGTCTGTCCTAATGTCCATTGGCTATGATAAGCTAGACCACCATATTACTACTCAAGATCTCGCCGTCCCAGGTCTAGTTTCCACTGTCGCGGATATGGATATCCGTCAGACAAGGGAAAAAGATAAAGCGAAAGCTAAGTGCCTCGTGTTAGGTTCAGTTAATGGTGTATACCAGAAGCAGCACGAGAAGATGGACTTAGTTTCCATCTTTCTCCATAATAAAGATTTATATGGAGAGTAATCTCATATCACTAGATATGAAACCTCGAACGAATTAATTCAAGCGAGGTTGGCTATCGGGTCATCTGTAGGGGACAACGTCCTTACAATGACTAGCTATATTGATGAGCTCCAGGACCTGAAGACCACGTTGGGAAACAGGTTAGATACTGACTTGATTCTACAGTCTCTACCTTCTACCCTGAAGGAAACCAGGGAAGTGGAAGCAAAGAGAAGGGCGAATGTTTCGGGACTGAATGTAGTAAAAGAGGGTAGTTCCTATTATTATGGGATTGGGTATAGGCAGAAAGATTGTAGGGCTTTTGAAGCCAGTAGCCAGGATACGAAGCATGTTGTGGCTTCAGCCTCAAGTGTGTTTGTAATTGAAGACTGTATGTCAATAAACTCTACTTCCTGGGTACTGGATACCGGAGCAGGATCTCATATCTGTAATTCATTACATACTTTGAGAAACAGTAGAGTTATAAAGGTAGGTGATTGGTCTCTCAGAGTTGCAAATGGAATGACAGTGAACGCAGAATCCGTGGGAGAATATCGCCTAGGTTTGACAAGTGGGCATATATTGATTTTACGTAACTGTTTATATGTACCTAGTATGACTTGTAATATCATATCAGTGTCCTCACTTTCGAGAGAGGGATATGATTTTACATTCTTAAGCGATGTAGTTAACATCTACCTAAATCAAGTTCTGATTGGGTCCGGTACATTAGATAACGGTATATACGTATTAAGTCAAGCTCAGGTTTTCAATGTCCAGAACACTCTTAAAAGAAAGTCTCCAGAGATAAATCAGGCTTTCTTATGGCATTGTAGACTAGGTCACATCAATGAGAGAAGGCTGACTAAGTTACATAGAGAATGATATTTGAATCCGTTCGAATATCAATCTTATGCTACTTGTGAATCTTGTCTCAAAGGAAAGATGACAAAGACTCCGTTTACTGGACACGGAGTAAGAGCAAGCGAGCTCTTAGGACTCGTACACAGTGATGTGTGCGGTCCAATGTCTACACATGCGCGAGGTGGTTATTCCTACTTCATTACTTTTACGGATGATTTCTCTAGGTATGGATATGTTTTCTTAATGAAGCATAAATCCGAGGCCTTTGAGAAATTCCAAGAATACAAGAATGAAGTGGAAAAACAAACAGGCAAAAGTATAAAGACACTGAGATCTGATCGAGGCGGTGAATACTTAAGTGCCGAGTTCCTGGGTCACTTAAAAGAGAATGGAATTCTCTCTCAGCTTACTCCTCCATACACACCACAATATAACGGTGTATCGGAAAGGAGGAATCGAACCCTATTAGATATGGTTCGTTCCATGATGAGTAACGCTGAGTTACCACGATCTTTCTGGGGATATGCACTAGAATCAGCTGGATATCTTTTGAACCAGGTTCCCACCAAGACTGTGCCTACCACACCATATCAGATGTGGAGTGGGAAGAAATCCTATCTTCAGTATCTAAAGATTTGGGGATGTCCGGCTTATGTTAAAAAGCAGCATGCGGACAAACTCGAGGCACAATCAGTACTATGTAAGTTTGTGGGATATCCAAAGAACTCCAGGGGATATCTATTCTATTACGCAGAGGAACAAAAGGTTTTTGTTTCTCGTAATACCCATTTTCTAGAATATCAGTTTTTAGAAAAGGAAACTAATGGGAGCGAAATAGAACTGGAAGAAATTCCAGAAGCACAAACTACTACTGAAAGTTTGGTAGAACCAGAAGTTCAAAAAGAACAGGACATCCCAACGCCACTCCACAGAAGTAGTAAGCAATCTCATCCGCCCGAGAGATTCTACGGTTTTCTCATAGACGGGGATAGAGAGGATTGCACTATTGACTATGATGAGCCTACTAGCTTCCAGCAAGCCATTCAGAGCGGTGACTCAGTAAAATGGCTGGATGCAATGCGGACCGAAATGGAGTCCATGTACACTAACAATGTATGGACTTTGGACGTTGCTCCAGATGGGGTTAAACCCATAGGATGCAAATGGATCTTCAAAAAGAAGATTGGTGTAGATAGACAGGTTGAAACCTATAAGGCTAGACTTGTTGCAAAGGGTTTCCGTCAAAGACCTGGTTTGGACTATGACGAAACCTTTTCTCCAGTGGCTATGCTTAAATCAATTCGGGTCCTTCTTGCTATTGCTGCCTTCCACGACTATGAAATCTGGCAGATGGACGTAAAGACGGCCTTTCTAAATAGTAATTTGGAAGAAAGCGTCTATATGGATCAGCCAGAGGGATTCATACAGAGTGGGAGCAGCGGTAAAGTATGCAAGCTGCTTAAGTCCATTTATGGACTAAAGCAGGCATCGCGGAGTTGGAACATCTGTTTTGATGATGCTGTCAAAGAATTTGACTTTATCAAAAATCCAGATGAACCTTGCATAAACAGTAAGATTGTAGGGAGAGCTGTAGTATTCCTCGTCTTGTACGTGGATGGCATTCTCCTAATAGGAAATGATATTTCTATGTTACAGTCAGTCAAAAGATTCTTGTCACATAAATTCTCCATGAAAGATCTTGGCGATGCCACCTACATTCTGGGGATCCGGATCTATCGTGATAGATCAAAGAGGATGTTGGGACTTTCACAGTCCAGGTACATAGACACCATAGTGAAGAGATTCAGTATGGATGATTCTAAGCGCGGTAACCTACCGGCTTGTCACGGAATCACCCTCTCCAAAGAGATGTCTCCCAAGACTGATTTGGAAAGGGATCGCATGTCGATTATACCCTACGCTTCTGCGGTAGGCTCTATAATGTATGCGATGTTATGTACCAGACCAGATGTAGCATACGCATTGAGCGTTGTAAGCCGGTATCAGGCAAACCCAGGGGAGAAGCACTGGATAGCAGTAAAGAACATTCTCAAGTACCTGAGGAGGACTAAGGAGATGTTCTTGGTATATGGCGGAAAAGACCTCCAGATGGAGGCCTTTGCCGACTCCAGCTTCTAGAGTGACAAAGATGACTCCAAGTACATGTCGGGATATGTCTTTACCCTCAATGGAGGGGAGGTCTGTTGGAAGAGTTCCAAGCAGGAGACCGTTGCTGACTCAACAATGGAAGCAAAGTACATAGCTGCTTGCGATGCCGCAGAAGAAGCTGTCTGGATGAAGAAGTTCCACACAGAACTTCAGGTGGTTCCTTCCAGTATTGGTCCAATACTTCTGTATTGTGACAACAACGGCACTATAGCATTAGCGAAGGAACCCAGGTCCCATCAGAAATCTAGACACATCTTAAGGCGGTATCACCTGATCAGGGAGATCGTAGATCGCCGGGAGATCGAGGTGAAAAGAGTAGAGACAGAGAATAACATTGCTGATCCATTCATAAAGGCCCTTCCTCAGATGCAGTTCGAGAGGCTATTCGAGATGATAGGTCTACGATATGCCAACTCATGGCCCTAGTGTAAGTGGGAGATTGTTAGTGTATATTCCCTAGGGGCCATTATTGTATCATACTAGATTGTATATTACTTAATGGAAGCTTGGGATATTCACAGTTGTATATACAGTCTTTCTAAAAATGGTAGTATGCTACTTGGTTTGTGTCTACTTTAATATGTGCATATGTTTCTTGTAACGTATCACTTATACATATTAGTAGAGCCTATAGGATCTTGATTACCAGCGTTGTGATGGCAGTCACACTAGTGGGGGCTGGGTAGTCTGTAAGCAACATCCTATACGGGTCCCTGGTCATTGGATTATCGAGATAGGGCATCGATATTCCGGAGTAGACTAAGTGTGTACGCTTCTCATCCCAGTTGGGGAGATGGTCTGTCCCACAGCCATCAGTACGTCGTACTGGAGATAGTATGCAGGTGCTCGTTAGGTTATGGGCACACCGGACAGGACTCGCAGGGGAACTGATTGGTTGGTATTATACCCGACATCAGTTAACAGTTCCCAGGTGACATGAGTACAGCATAGTCCGCAGACTTGACACTGCTACTTCGCCTCGAATGTGTCCTATTGTTCTTAGATTGCTACCCTACCACGGCTCAAAGGAGTCGTGCAAACAGGTAGCAGTTGGGTGCAGTCCCAAGCACTTAGAGGCAGTAGTGATTAGACAGGATTCGTCTCTCCCGGTATTGGGAGATGATATCGCGCTTTGTCAGAGAGCCATTACGCAAAGTCCCTGGCCAGGGCAAGCGAGATTTACTGGTAGGTACCAGTATTTTTCTCAGGGTGTAATGGGCTTCATTCCTTCACGACTTATACAGCTATTAGGGGACTGACGCTTGCCGCCCCTAGGCTCGATATGCGATAGTCTTAGACGAACAGACCGGACTGTATGGAGATTGTCACATCAGGCTCAGTGGGAGTACGGATGAGTTTCCTCATCGGCCTTCTTATCGACATCTATCTGGGGACCGTTACGTACAGCTAGTGCCGCTTGCGGTCTGTGGTTAAACCCACCGCCAGTGTAGTGTCGAGTCTTTAGAGTCCCACACAGAGAGTTTCCCTGCTCCAACAGAAACGATATAGAGGTCGTATGGTTTTACGACAAGGGTTCGGACGCGTACGTGTGTTTACGCACATACGACTTTTCGGACAGTTTTTACTAGCCGGCTTTGGTTTAAGCCAGATTCTAGTATCGGGTTATTGGATTTATACAGTCTAAAGTTTTTCCGTGTTTTCACGGATTGGAGGGGCATTCTCGTAATTTGTCGGGAAGCTTCTAGAGGAGTGGTGACTTGGGGGGTAAGGTGGCATTGCATTAAATAAGATTAGTGACTTATTTGTGTGATGCATCATAAATGCTTAATGACTCATGGAGATGAGTCACTCAAAGATATTTATGAAGCATGGTTGTTAATTCTATTATTTCATTTTTGATAAATAAATAATGCTTCATATATATTATGATAGATCATTATCTCATTTCATTATTATCTTCACCTTCTCTCTCCTCAAGCTCACTCTCTCTTCAAACCCTAACCCTAACCTCTCATGTGTTGAGATCAAGGGTTAGCTAGACTAATACATCCATAACCTCATTCTATATCCCCTAGATAGCTTAGATTAGCACTTTAAGCAATCTAGTTATCTCAAGTTTGAGATCAAGCTTGGCGTAGGAGCTTTCGGGTGGATCGTCTTTGATTCGAGGAGGCCGTTGAGGTGCCGATGTTCCAAGGAGCCTACGAGGAGTGGAGGACCGCGATGAAGACCCGAAGGACAAGTAACTGTAGGGTTGCTATGCACGCGCACAAGGGTCTACGAGGCATCAACCATGCCCGATTAAAATTTTAACCGTGCCGAACAACCCGAAGCCGGATCTTTAAACTAGGGTTTAGGAGAAAACAAGAATGTTAAACTCTTTAACACTAAGTGAGAGGGATTACAACCTTTGTAGATCCGGTCCTTCACTTCTTAAGCTCCGTGTTGAGGTCCCTTCACTGCGATCATCGTGTTCCGGACTCTCGAGAGGCTTCACGAAGAGAATGATGCAACCTTGCTTTCGATCTTCGATAACATAGATGATCTACCTTGAAGTTTCGTTAACACAAGCTATCACTCATGAAATGATGTGAACACCCTCATCTAAATGGCAAGGATAGATGAGGATGATGAAGTAGGATTTTTGCTCTCATTTATTTTCATTTACTCACTCATTTTTCATCACAAATAAAAAGCAAGAAAGCTTTGCAAAAGGAGGAAGAAGAAAAAGAATAGTGATCCATTTCATTTGTGATGAATAATAAAAAGTTATCATAATCATTTATGCAACCATGGTTGTAGTAACCTATGTAGAGAGTTTAATAGGGTTAGGGTTTGGGTTGAGTTATAAGTGATTCACTAGAAAATATCAAGACAAATATCTTCTTCATGACAAAAAGAAATGCTTCTAGAAGCAACAAGAGTGTGCTAACCCAAATCAAACTCTAACCTTATTTAATCTCCACTAATTATGTTGAATTAATAATTATAACATGTTACAATATTATATATCATATATATAATATTTATCGTAACAAAATAAAATAATACATTTAACATATATCGCATATATATCAATGTATTACCCGAGTGAGAAAAAGAATCTTTTAGTGAGCTAATATTAGTTAATGTAATTTAATAAATCATATATATTATTATACATTAAATTATCGAATCAACACTTGATCCGACAATCCGGCTATATCGCATATAACCGACTAATATTTATCTATACCGATTCATCGAATCAACACTTGATCCGATGACCCGGCTGATATCATATATCGCGAGAATAGAATACGATATCCCATATAGCATTATCCTCGGTCCCGCACATATCATATATGTGCCCCTACTCCATTTCGCCTGAGCCAAGAAACCTCTGTGTAGGACTCTAAAGAATCGTCAATACGCTGGCAGTAGGTGATGATCATATCAAACACCCACAAGCTGCAAGCGGTCGGCTAAACGTAACAGCCACCCAGGTATTGAGCGCTCAGAAGATCAACAGGCAAGCCTGTACATTCTCCTGTGAATCTAAACAGCAACACTCCCGTACAGTCCGGTCTCGTCGTCTGATATGTCGCATATCTCGCCTAGGGCTGGTAAACGTCAGACCCCAGTAGCTTGATAAGTCGTGTCGATATAAGGTCTATAACAGTTCGAGAAACTACTGATAACACTTACCAGTAGATCTCAGCAACCCTGGCCAGGGATTTCCGGTTATAGCCAATCGAACACAGCACAACATCAACTCCCTATACCGGGAGAGACGAATCCCCTCCTATCGCTCATTGCCTCCATGTGATTCGGGACTGTACCCAAAAGCCACCTTTTTGCACGCTCTCTTAGATGTGGTATGATGGAAATCAAAGCACAATGGGAATCACACAAGACTCTATGATGATCTCGGGTCAACAGACTACTCTGTACCAGTGTCACCGGAGAACTGCCATCTGACGTAAGGTATAATACCATCTGGGAGTTCTCGGCGAGTCCGTCCAGTGTACCCAGTATCCACTGAGTACCCGTACACCATCCTTGATGTCAAACACCGATGGATATGGGATCATCCATCGCCCATCATATGGGTCAAGATGCGTATACGCTAGTCTACTCTGGTGCATCGATGCCCTGTCTCGATACACTCTCGACTAGGAACAGTTATAGGATGTACTCGTCGACTACCGTGGCCCCACTAGTATGATCTCATCATAGTCCCATTAGTCGAGTACGTATCCTAAGGGCTTTATCAACATGTAACATAGATACAATCAGAGTACATGTTAAGATAAAGTACAACCAGATAGCATACTATCATGCCGAGCAAGAAAGTCCTCCCTATATATGTCTAAGCATCCATTACAATATACATCGTATGTACAGTAATGGCCTCTAGGGCATACATATAACTAACAATCTTCCACTTGCACTAGGGCCATCTGTTGTGGTATCATATACCCAACAATTAGCTGTGGTCGAAGTATCTCATACTCAACCATCTCATAAAAGTCTCTACTGGGAAAAAGGCCTTTGTGAGTGGATCCGCGCTGTCGTCCTCTGTGTCTACTTTCCTAACCTCGATCTCCCTGGAGATCAACTATCTCCATGATCAGGTGATACTGCCTAAGAATTATATCTGGATATCAGATGGGACGGGGGTTCCTAGGCAAAAGCCACAACTCCATTGTCACACAATGGTAGGAACGAAGTTCATCTCATGAACTTATATATATCCAGACTGCCTCTTTGGTAGCATCTTTGGTAACGATGTATCTTGCCTTTAATCGTCTAGTATGTCATGGTATCTAGCTTGGAACTCTTCCAACATACCGTCCCTCCACTGAGGGTAAAGACAATGCCTGCGACTGACATTCAGTCGTCCTTATCACCCTGGAACCTTTCCAGTGATACTCCCCAGGATCGATTGATACCATCTCACTACAACTAGTGAGAATCCTAACATCCAATTAGATCTATCTCATAGATCCAAAAATCCAGGATTCAGGAGGTATCACTATGATCCTATATGGAGAATCCTTGTGATAAGCGGAGATTGACCGAGCGTAGCATAGGAAACTCCTTCCTTATCAAGAGTATGTCATCCACGTACTCTACGAGGATCACCACCATACTCTCTACTACCTTTTTGGATATACAAGGTTCATCTACCATTTTGATGAAGTCAAACTCTTTGACTACCACATCAAAATAGATGTTCCAACTCCGCGATGCCTGATTTATCACATAAAACATCTTGCTCACGTTTCCACTGCTCCCACTGACTGCGAAGCCCTCTGGCCGTGTACTTATAGACGCTCTCTTCTAAAACATCATTTAGAAAAGCAGTCATGACACCAAACCGCCAGATATCATAGTCATGGTATGTAGCCGTGGCAAGTAGGATCTGGATGGACTTAAGCATAGCTTTGAAAGTCTCAACTTTTCCATGTACACCAAGTAATCTTCTCAAGATATACTTGCTCCTGATGGGGATTTAACCCTTCAGATAAAGCAACCAAAGTCCATACTTTGTTGGTGTATAAGGATTCCATATCAGATCGCTAAGCATCCAGCCATTCTTACAGAGTCTCACTCCTGATGGCCAGCTCGAAACTAGTTGGGTCATCATCTCATTATGCAATCCTCGCTCCCACTGTCATAGAGAAACCGAAGTATCTCTCAGGTGGGTGAGGAACCCTACTAGATCGGCGGAGAGGCTGAGGTTCGTTGGATACTATTGAATCCTTCGGTTCTACCAAATCATCTGCTGTAGTTTGTATAACTGGAACTCTTTCCAGATCTACCTCATGACCACTAATTTGTCCACAAGAAATTCCCTTTCACAAAGGTGGCATGTTGAGAAATAAAACACTTTTGTTTCTCGGTTTGATAGAAGATATTCCCTTGCGAATGCTTGGGATATCCAAAAAACTTCCACAGATCTGACTTTACCTCGAGCTTGTCCGAATTTTGCTTTTCAGACATAGGCCGGACAACCCCAAATCTTAACATACTTAAGATATGGGCTCTTCCCATTCCATATCACATATGAAGTGGTAGGCAACTGATTTAATTTGAACCCTATTCAATAGGTATGCAGCTTCACAAGTGCATAATTCCCAAAAGGAAATAAGAAACTCAGTAGCACTCATCATAGAGCACGCCATATCAAATAGGGTGCTATTGCTCCGCCCCGATATACCATCGTGCTATGGCATATACGGAGGATTAATGCTGAGAGAGAATCTCATTCTCCTTTAGAATAGTCCAGGAATTCTGTGCTCAAGTATTCTCCTCCCTGATCACATCAAAGGACATAATACTTATACCCGTTTTTGGTTCTCTACTTCTAACTCATATTCTGTGAATATCTCAAAAGCTTCAGACTTGTGTTTCAACAGGAACATATGTCTGAATCTTGAGAGATCATCAGAGAATGTAATAAAGTACAAAGAACCGGTCTTGGCATGTGCAGACAGGGGACCTTCATACATCAGCATGTATCAATCCTAAGAGTTCATTAACTCTTTCTCTGTTTCCAATAAACAGAGCTGTGGTCATCTTATCTTTGTGACATGACCGGCAAGTTTCACAAGATGTAAATTCAAACAAATTTAAATATGCATCTAAATGTAACTTAGCTAGTCGGGTCACATTGATATGACCTAGTCTACAATGCCTCAAGAAGGATTCATTCATTTATGAACTCTTCCTCTTGTGTGTGTTCTGTATACTAAGAACTGTGGTTTGATTTAGAGCGTCTATGCTTTTAGATAACGAGCCTGAACCGATCAACTCTTGATATAGGAAATGTTCAAAACATTATCCAACAATACAAAATTATATCCTTTCTTTACTAATAAAGAAACTGATATGATTTTGTATATCAGGTTCGGTATCTTATAACATTTGTTCAGAATCAATGTATTCTGGTAATACAGGGTGATAGTGACCAACGGACTTGGCTGCAACATTTGCACCGTTTCTATCTCATGAAACTTTTCACCCGTTCTCAGTTCTTTACCTATCTGTAGCCCATGTAATAGATTACATATGCGGGATCCTGATCCGGTATCACATAGCTAGGACGTAAAGGATACTGAGAAACAGTTCTCTGTAATGAACACACCCGAAGATGATGCATCAACATGCACTTTCTTCGTTTGGGCGGCACGGGAAATCTGGTATTCCCCAATTTCCTGCTCTGTCTTATAATAATTATAAGTTGGAGCGGGACAAACGTTCCCCAACTCAGTATAACAAGCGGGTTCGGTTAATACATCCGTATTATTATCTTGATTAAGGCGTAATATGGTCGCTACCTGGAGAGAGAGAGAAGAAAACACTCAGCGTATTCTCTTGCAAGATTAGATTGGTTATCTAATATATCTAATCAGGATGTCTCCCACTGTTTTTGTCAAATCTTCCTTCAAACCCTAAAAGGAAAGACTAGCCGGGATTAATTAAACGCAACAAATTCGCCAATCTTTCGGCCAGGCCAGTGTCGGTACTTTGAGGGAGGTCCCCCGTGCTTTCGCACGAACCTAATTAAAGTAAAGCTCGTTTTCCCAGGGGCGTAACCCCGTTAACACCTTTCTAGACACCTACTTGATCGACTAATTGTAATGTGTAAAACTCTCCCAGGAGTAACTCTTACTCCCAGCGGGTATTGGGATCCAACTATCTCATAGAAGGTATGCAATCTCATTGCAAATTTCAACACTTGAAATTCCCAATAATATTTTACCCCTAGCGTCCTATGACCTTGACGGAGGCCAAACTACCCATAGTCCGCTAGTCAAGTTCAATCCGTCATTTCCCGATTGAATTAAACCCACCCGCACGACCCTTGACGGAGGCCAAACAACGCCGTACGAATACCCTAATCCAATCGCATCGTATGCTAGCAGATAAGCATTAGTTAGCTACCGTACACTACGCCTTGACGGAGGCCAAACTACCGCAGCACGAATACTAACTAGTACTTATCTGAAATGACGGAGGGCTATGACAGGTTTTTAAGAAAACCCTTTGCGTAATGAACTTGATATCATTGTAGAATCAAGTGATTTTAAATGGAGTGTTTTTGAGGCTTTTCTAGTTTTGCTAAAGGGGTCACTCCCAGTGAAGGGATCGTCGGCCCTTTCCTCATCGAATAAGGTGCATGGTATATCATATATACCGCAGTGCAAAGCAAGTACTATAGAAGCAATCAAAAGACAAACCGAGTTTGTAGCATCTGCTAGTTTCACTAAAGAGGTCACTCCCGGTGAAGGGATCTCGGCTCTTTCCTTATCGAATAAGGTGCTGGATGTTCTACAAGGAACACCGCTATGCAAAGCAAGAACTAGAGCTACCATTTTTTAAACAAGTTTCTACAACATCTTTAAGTTTCTTTTATTTCATTAATCTCATTAATGAAGTCCCGTTTTAATATGCTTCACAGGCATCACATTTGAAACGAAATCTGCAATATAACATATATCTCATATATATAATATAAACATTCGTCTCAGGCAGTAATATGATCTCATCACAGAACATTGCAGCAGAAGAACATATATGAAATATTGGATATACTAGGACGTCCGTGTTTTCAATACGAGCCAGTATAAAACACGGATTCCACGATCGCGATGAATAGCCAAACCCACATCCCTAGACCCCTACGAGAGCGGCAAGCAACACTACCAATTCTAGGGTTAGGAGACCCGGTCTCGACTCCTCGAGATGGTCTCCCACTGGACCCTAGAACCCAGTTACTTATGCTCCCCGCCTTGGGTATACCTAATGCTGAAAAGTAAATAATATACAACGGTGACATCATCCTCAGCCTGGAAGTGCCCCAATAAAAGAATATTACATACAAATGAATTTTACATGAATGAAAAAGATAAACTCTCATCTCACATAAAACCCCCGGCTATTCAAAACGCGACGATCCAATGGAACATATCACAGCAACACATAATATCTCATATCATCAGCGTAAGCAAGTATGCGTATCCCGATTGTCGTTGATGTATAGCAACGAAGCCAGCGATACACCACATACTACGCTTACGGTCACAGAAAAGAAAGTGTAAAACTACAACAGTTGGAATCCGCAACCTCCATAGACATCGCATGCCTAACCAAATGAATTCTTTAGACATCGCATGCCTAACAATTATAAACCCTGCATTTTAGTCTCATTATCGAAAACTCTTTTCAATATCAAGTCGGGCAATTTAACAAGATTCCCGACAACCTGATCGAATGCTCGTCGCAAACTTTAGTAGACGGCCGCACCCCCGGATGCCGTCGACGAAGTGCACTAAGGCGGAACACCGCTGCCGCGAGCACCCAAACGGATGCTGTTGGCGACGGGGTTCTCCTACAGTCACTTGGTCGGGGGTATGGGGCATGGCTGTCTGTTAAGTTTACCCGGCGAGTATCCGCGTACGCTACGTGATTGCGACGGACTTTTGATCACATCAAAATTCCGTGGCAACCGATCATCTGAGACTGAACTGCTAGATTTATAACATTCAAATTAGTTATCTCATAACTACTTGTGGATTCCAAATATTGTATCACATTCCAGATAAATAGACAATGTTAAACTTTCCGATCGAATAATCAAACACCCAAGATTTTCCCAATATATCTCAACACTTGAAATCAGTTTAAAAACATCCACCACATGCCACAGTACCAAAGGTCCAGCCGTAGAAGGGTCAGGCCAACGCCTCACATGTGGCACGCCGTACTGCCCCAAACCCTAAGGTTTAAAGGCAGTTCAAGACGGTCACATAATCGAGTTAAGGTTTGTTGTCTTCTAGAGGGTCCACCGCGTTACTTGCATAACTTAGAACGTTCTTAAACTCGAGAAAAAATCCAACTTTTGAAAAATTTTCCGACAGGGGAAAAAGTGAGTTATTGATATCCGTTCGAACTTTTTAACAGTTTCTAAAAATTATCCGGACATAACTAAACAAAGTTAAATTATCTGATCGAATCAACGATTCCCCAATACAAGCCTAGAAAAGTCAACACTTGAGTGGAATTAAAAACTTCCCAGAAAAAAATAACAAGAAATGACCTAAGAATAATTACATGAAATTCCAGGGACTAAGTCACAATTTGGGCCGCGGAACCGCGGCCAAACCCTTGGTTTGGCCGCGGTTCTGCGGTCAAATTTGCAAATTAGAGGTCCGTACTTCACAGTTATTCTTAGTTTTTCCTGCTTATTTTTCTGAGCATTTTTAATTCATAAAAAACCACATTTTTGAAAAATGTACAGAGAAGGGTAAACATCGGGGTTTTCGGGTTCGATCGGACTTTAAACTTCGTATAGACTTCGCCTAAAGCTCTAGCTTGGCTCTGATACCATTGTAAGGTTGCTATGCACGTGCATAATGGTCTACGAGGCATCAACCATGCCCGATTAAAATTTTAGCCGTACCGAACAACCCGAAGCCGGATCTTTAAACTAGGGTTTAGGCGAAAACAAGCATGTTAAACTCTTTAACACTAAGTGAGGGGGATTACAACCTTTGTAGATCCAGTCCTTCACTTCTTAAGCTCCGTGTTGAGGTCCCTTCGCTGCGATCATCGTGTTCCGGACTCTCGAGAGGCTTCACGAAGAGAATGATGCAACCTTGCTTTCGATCTTCGATAACATAGATGATCTACCTTGAAGTTTCGTTAACACAAGCTATCACTCATGAAATGATGTGAACACCCTCATCTAAATGGCAAGGATAGATGAGGATGATGAAGTAGGATTTTTGCTCTCATTTATTTTCATTTACTCACTCATTTTTCATCACAAATAAAAAGCAAGAAAGCTTTGCAAAAGGAGGAAGAAGAAGAAGAATAGTGATCCATTTCATTTGTGATGAATAATAAAAAGTTATCATAATCATTTATGCAACCATGGTTGTAGTAACCTATGTAGAGAGTTTACTAGGGTTAGGGTTTGGGTTGAGTTATAAGTGAGTCACTAGAAAATATCAAGACAAATATCTTCTTCATGACAAAAAGAAATGCTTCTAGAAGCAACAAGAGTGTGCTAACCCAAATCAAACTCTAACCTTATTTAATCTCCACTAATTATGTTGCATTAATAATTGTAACATGTTACAATATTATATATCATATATATAATATTTATCGTAACAAAACAAAATAATACATTTAACATATATCGCATATATATCAATGTATTACCCGAGTGAGAAAAAGAATCTTTTAGTGAGCTAATATTAGTTAATGTAATTTAATATATCATATATATTATTATACATTAAATTATCGAATCAACACTTGATCTGACAATCCGGCTATATCGCATATAACCGACTAATATTTATCCGTACCGATTCATCGAATCAACACTTGATCCGATGACCCGGCTGATATCATATATCGCGAGAATAGAATACGGTATCTCATATCGCATTATCCTCGGTCCCGCACATATCACATATGTGCCCCTACTCCATTTCGCCTGAGCCAAGAAACCACTGTGTAGGACTCTAAAGAATCGTCAATACGCCGGCAATAGGTGATGATCATATCAAACACCCACAAGCTGCAAGCGTTCAGCTAAACGTAACATTCACCCAGGTATTGAACGCTCAGAAGATCAACAAGCTGTTAGTTGTATGTATGCCCTAGAGGCCAGTATTCTACAGATGATGTATATTATATTGGATGCTTGGACATATATAGAGATGACTTTCTTGCTCTATATGATAGTATGCTATCTGGTTGCTCTTTAGCTTAACATGTATACTAGTCTCTTTATACTGTCTTATAGTTACATGTTGGTAAAGCCCTTAGGATGTGTACTTGACTACCTGGACTATGATGAGGATCATACTAGTAGGGACATGGTAGTCCATAAGTACATCCTTCAAGGTCCCTAGTCGTAGGTGTATCGAGACGGGGCATCGATATACCAGTGTAGACTAGCGTATACGCTTCTCGACCCATGAGATGGGCGATGGAAGATCCCATATCCATTGGTGTTTGACATCAGAGATGGTATACGGGTGCTCAGTGGAGACTGGGTACACTGGACGGACTCGCTGAGAACTTCCATATGGTATTATACCTCACGTCAGATGGAAGTTCTCAGGTGACACTTGTGCAGGTTAGTCTGTAGACCCGAGATCGTCATAGAGTCTTGTGTGATTCCCACTGTGCTTTGATCTCCACCTTACCACGTCCATGAGGGCATGCAAAACGGTGCTTTTTGGGTACAGTCCCGAGTCATATGGAGGCAATGAGCGATAGGAGGGGTTTCGTCTCTCCCGGTATTGGGGGTTGATGTTGCGCTGTGCTCGATTGGCCGTAATAGGGAAGTCCCTGGCCAGGGCTGATTCAGAGATTTGCTGGTAAGTGTTACCAGTAGTTTCTCGACCCGTTATGAGCCTCACATCGGCACGACTTATCGGTTATTGGGGTCTAACGTTTACCACCCCTAGACTTGATATGCGACATATCAGACGAGGAGACCGGACAGTACGGGAAGTGTTGCCGGTTGGCTCGACGGGAGTTGTAGCAGGTTCGCTTGATCTCTTCTGATCGCTCAATACCCGGGTGGCCGTTACGTTTAGCTGACAGCTTGCGGCTTGGGGGTGCTTGATATGATCATCACCCACTGCCGGCGTATTGACGAGTCATAGAGTCCCACAATGGAGTTACCTAGTCCAGGCGAAATGTTGTGGTGCGCGTATGCGATAGGCGCATGGACCCGATTAAAATGCGAGTATGGGATACCGTATATTGATCGGACGGCTTGCTTTTGGTTAGCGTCATATGTGATATGACCGGATTGATAAATCAAGTGTTGATTTATCATTTAACCATTAGTTTCTCACTAGAAATCCTTTCTTGTATTTGATAGATGTATGCATGCATGTATGTTCTTTTTTTTTTGGATTCATGTTCTTATGGATGTACATTCTCACATACATACATACATACATCCTTCATGGTTGTATATATATGGAAATGGTGGCAATATAAGACTCACACCATGGTTTTAAATATGGATTTTATTACATTTGATTTAAAACAAAAAGGAAAAAGAAAATGGTTATGATTGACTTGTTTCTACACTCTTCTTTTGACCTAACCATTCTCACCCACCTTTTAACCTTGGGTAAACTTTCCTTATGTGTTTTAACTCAAGTTTAATAATATATTCATTGTTTAAACCATGGTTTAAGATGAGAACAAGAAAATATATATTGATATATTTTCTTTTTCCTTGAACAAGGGTTATTCTTTTACTCTTGTTAAAATATAGCCATCATCTTCTTCTTCCTCTCTCATTTGCTCTCTAGATTTTTGTAGTGAGCAATATACTCATCAAGTTAGGATTTTGAAGTGAGAAAGAGAACCACAACACCATTCTACACAAGTCTAGCCCACTTGTTTGGAGTGTTAGCTTCATTTCGTTCTCTTGACCGGGTGAAGTTGCAAGCTTGGACAAAGCGGACTCAGGGTGGATCATCGGTGACCTAGAGGAGTTCAAACGGAGATTTTTCAAACCCCCAGTAGCCGAGGAGTCTAGCGTGGGGAGATACAAAGGTTGTACTCTCTAAACCCTAGCTTTTTTTTCATATGATGATGTGAAAAATTTGAAACCCTAATTTTTCTGGGAACGAATCTATGTTCGTTAAAGTAGCACCCTAAAAATTCAGTTTTTGGTTCATGTGATGCTTCCAAACCCTTCATGAGGTGCTAGGCTAACCCAACATTGGTATCAGAGCCGACCTAGAACATTAGGCGACACTTTAACGAAGTTAAAACTCCGATCGAGCCGGAAAACACGGAATTTTAGCGCTCTCTGGTCGATTTTTCAAAACTGCTGTTTTTCAGAATTAAAAATATGTAAAAAATTCAGCAGGTAAATATAAGAATTACTGTATAAAAATGATGCGATGAACAGTTATTATTGCCGCGGAAACGCGGCCAAAGCTTGCTTAGGCCGCGGTTCCGCGGCCGTACAGATCAATCAATGCATCATGTTTATACAGTAATGCTGGATTCTGCTTGTATATTTTTTAGGGTATTTTTAATCTGAATTTAGTGCTAAAAATTCTGGAGATGGTTTTGGACTCAACAATTCGATCGGAGTTTTGATTTCGTGACTTTTCCTGGTAAATTAGAAAGTATTGAAGTGTTTGAACGAGTTTCATTTGCTCACTTTTCACGGGGTTTAAATCCTTCGGAGGTTCGTGCAAGTTTTGTGGTGGTCCCTATAGAAGACAACAAACCTTAACTCGATTATGTGACCATTTTGAACTGCCCTTTGAACCTTAGGGTTTGGGGCACTACGGTGTGCCATATGTGAGGCGTTGGCTTGACCCTTCTACGGCTGGACCGCTACTACTATGTCACACTCCAAGTTTTTGAACTTCGCTCAAGTGTTGAGCTTTAGGGAATCTTGGGTATTTGATCGTTCGTTCGAAAACTTTAATACTGTCTAATTATCTGGAATGTGTGGAATTCATATTATAAGACATGAAATACGAGGTATGTGATATTTCGCATTTACGATGTCTAAGGAGAATGTGGATTCCAGATATTGCAGTTTTACACTTTCTTTTCTGTGACCGTAAGTGTAGTATGTAGTGGTATTGCCGATTGTCGTTGCTATACGTCGATGACAATCGGTGTATGCATACTTACTTACGTTGATGATATGAGATATTATGTGTTGCTGAGATATGATGTGCAGGATTGTCGCGATTGAATAGCCGGGGGGTTTATGTGAGATGAGAGTTTTATATTTTCATTCATGTAAATTCAAATGTAATGTAATATTCTTTTATTTGGGCCACTTCCGGGTTGAGGTCGATGCCACCTGTGTTGGATATTATTTACTTTTCTGCATTAGGATGGACCCAAGGAGGGGAGCACGGGTGACCGGGTTCTGGGGTTCAGTGGGAGGCCATCTTGAGGAGTCGAGACCGGGTCTCCTAAACTCCAGAATTGGTAGGGTCGCTTGCCGCTCTCGTAGGGGTCCAGGGTGTGGGCTTAGCTATTCATCGCGACTGTGGAATCCGTATTTTCTATTGTTGGCTAAATACTAAATACGGACGTCCTAGTATATCCCACATTATATCTATGTTTCTGCTGCGATATCTGTGATGTGATCATTTGATATGTTGTGATGGATACAGTATATAGTATATATGATATATTATATAGGCGTTACTTATGTTTTACACCCGCACTAGCCCTGCCCTGCTCTGTCGTTAGTTAGCTAACCTAACGGTGCATGAGGGGGCATCGAGGCAAATGTGGATGGCATAAGTGTACGTTGTATTTATCTGTGATGTTTAGGTGACTTAAATGATGGGACTTCATTAATGTGATTAATGAAAGAAAAGAAACCTAATAGATGTTGTAGAATCAAATTTTTAAATAAAAGGGGTAGCTACAGTTCTTCTTTGCATAGCGGTATATATGATATACCCTGCGCCTTATTCGATGAGGAAAGGGCCGAGATCCCTTCACCGGGAGTGACCCCTTTAGCAATAACTGGCAGATGCTACACACTCGGTTTGAATTTTGATTGCTTTTATAGTTTCTGCTTTGCCCAGTGATATATATGATATATCCCGCATCTTATTCGATAAGGAAAGGGCCGACGATCCCTTCACCGGGAGTGACCCCTTTAGCAAAACTAGAAAAGCCTCAAGAACACTCCATTTCAAAATTCATTCGATTCTACAACGATATCAAGTTCATTATGCTCATAGTTTTTCTGAAAAACCTGCGTAGCCCTCCGACATTTCAGATAGATATTACTTAGTATTCGTGTTACGGTTGTTTGGCATTTGTCAAGGCGTAGTGTACGGTAGCTATTTACTATTTATCTGCAGCATATGATGCGATTGGATTAGGGTATTCGTACGGCGTTGTTTGGCATTCGTCAAGGGTCGTGCGAATGGGTTTAATTCAATCAAGAAATGTACGGGTTGAACTTGACTAGCGCACTATGGGTTGTTTGGCATTCGTCAAGGTCATAGTACGTTAGGGGCAAAAGCATTATCGAGAATTTCAAGTGTTGAAATTTGCAATGAGATTGCATACCTTCTATGAGATAGTTGGATCCCGATACCCATTGCGAGTAATTGTTATTCCTAGGAGAGTTTTACACATGACAATTAGCCGATCAAGTAGGTGTCAAGAAAGGTGTCAACGGGGTTACGCCTCTGGGAAAACGAGGTTTACTTTAATTAGGTCCGTGCGAAAGCACGGGGAACCTCCCTCAAAGTACCGACACTGGCCTGGCTGAAAGATCGGCAAAGTTGTAGGGTGTAATTAATCCCGGCTAATCTTTCCTTTTAAGGTTTGAAGGAAGATTTGATAAAAACCAGTGGGAGCCATCCTGATTAGATAAGATAATAACCAATCTGATCTTGCAAGAGCATACGCTAAAGTGTTTTCTTCTCTCTCTCTCCAGGTAGCGACCATGTCATGCCCTAATCAAGATAATAATATGGATGTATTGACCGAACCCGCATGTTATACTGTGCAGGGGAACGTTGGACCCGTTCTATCTTATAAGTGTTATAAGACTGAACAGGAAACAGGAGAATATCTGGATTCTCACGCCGCCCAAACGGAGAACATGCATGATGATGCACCTTCTTCGGGTGTGTTTGTTATTGAGAACTGTTTTTCAGTTCACCCTACGTCCTGGGTATTAGATACCGGATCAGGATCCCACATATGTAAGCAGTTACATGGGCTACGAAAAGGTAGAGAACTGGGAAAAGGTGATCATTCCGTTCAAGTTGGCAATGGGGCAAATGTTGCAGCCAAAGCAGTTGGCGAGTATCACCTTGTATTACCAAGTAGTAATACACTGATTCTAAATGAATGCTATTATATACCAAACATGATGTGCAACATTATATCAGTTTCTTTATTAAGTAAAGAAGGATATAATTTTGTAGTAAAGGATAATGTTATGAACATATTCCTAGATCAAATGTTGATTGCATCAGGCTCGTTACATAATGGCATATTCATTCTTAATCAAAATACAGTCCTCAATTTACAAAACACACACAAGAGGAAGAGTTCAGAAATGAACGAATCTTTCTTGTGGCATTGTAGACTTGGTCATATCAATGCGACACGACTCGCTAAGTTACATAAAGATGGATATTTGAAACCGTTCGAACTATCATCTTATGACACTTGCCATTCATGTCTCAAAGGAAAAATGACCAAAACTCCGTTTAGTGGACACGGAGAAAGAGTTACGGAACTCTTAGGGCTGATACATAGTGATGTATGCTGTCCCATGTCTACACATACCAGGGACGGTTCTTCCTACTTCATTACATTCACTGACGATCTCTCTAGATACGGACATGTGTTCCTGATAAAACACAAGTCTGAAGCTTTTGAGAAATTCAGAGAATATAAGCACGAAGTAGAGAACCAAACGGGCAAAAGTATTAAGATCCTTCGATCTGATCGAGGAGGAGAATACTTGAGCAATGATTTTCTGGATTATTTAAAAGAGAATGGGATTCTCTCTCAGCTAACTCCTCCATATACACCACAACACAACGGTGTATCACAACGGAGGAACCGCACCCTATTAGATATGGTACGCTCTATGATGAGCACAGCTGAGTTACCTATTTCCTTCTGGGGGTATGCGCTAGAGACAGCCATACATCTACTGAATATGGTCCCCACCAAATCTGTGCCTACCACTCCATATGAGATATGGAAAGGGAAGAGACCATGCCTTAACTATGTTAAGATATGGGGTTGTCCAGCCTATGTCAAAAGACAAAATCCGAACAAACTCGAGGAAAGGTCAGTCTTATGTAAGTTTATTGGATATCCCAAAAATTCACAAGGGTATATCTTCTACCACCCCGAGGAACAAAAGGTGTTTGTTTCTCGACATGCCACTTTCTTAGAAAAAGGTTTTCTCATGAAACAGACAAGTGGCATTGAGGTGGAACTGGAAGAAGTTCCAGCGACACAAACTATAACAGAAGACATGGTAGAACCAGAGGATTCAGTAGTACCTGACGAACCCCAGCCGCTCTGCCAATCTAGCAGGGTTTCTCGTCCGCCTGAGAGATACTACGGTTTTCTCATTGATGGTGGGAGCGAGGATTGCATCATGGAGGATGATGACCCAACTAGCTTCGAGCAGGCCATCACGAGTGGGGACTCAGTGAAATGGCTGGATGCTATGCGGTCCGAGATGGAATCCATGTACACCAACAAAGTATGGACTTTGGAAGATGCTCCTGAAGGGGTAAAACCCATTGGGAGCAAGTGGATCTTCAAGAAAAAACTTGGTGTGGATGGGAAAGTGGAGACTTTCAAAGCTAGACTTGTTGCAAAGGGTTTTCGTCAAAGACCAGGTGTGGACTATGACGAGACTTTTTCTCCAGTGGCTATGCTTAAATCCATCCGGATCATGCTTGCCATCGCTGCGTATCATGACTACGAAATCTGGCAAATGGATGTTAAGACCGCCTTTCTAAACGGTGATTTAGAAGAGTGCGTGTACATGACTCAGCCAGAGGGCTTCGTAGATAGTGGGAGCAGCGGGAAGGTGTGCAAGCTGCTTAAATCCATTTATGGATTAAAGCAAGCATCGCGGAGTTGGAACATCTGCTTTGACGTCGTTATCAAAGAGTTTGATTTCGTTAAAAACGTAGATGAACCTTGTATCTACAAGAAGGTGGCAGAGAGTAAGGTTGTCTTCCTCGTATTGTACGTGGACGACATACTCTTGATAGGAAATGACATTCCTATGCTGCAATCGGTCAAGCTCTTCTTGTCATAAAGATTCTCGATGAAAGATCTTGGTGATGCCTTCTGCATATTGGGGATTAGGATCTATAGAGATAGAACCAAACGGATATTGGGATTGTCCCAATCCAGGTACATTGACACCATACTAAAGAGGTTTAGTATGGAAGAATCCAAGCGTGGGAACTTACCCACAATCTCTGGAGTCACTCTCCAAAGAGATGTCTCCCAAGACTGATTTGGAGAGAGCTCGAATGCAAGGGATACCCTATTCTTCGGCTGTAGGCTCTATCATGTATGCGATGCTGTGTACCAGACCCGATGTAGCATACTCACTAAGTGTAGTGAGCAGGTATCAAGCTGATCCCGGAGAGAGTCACTGGACAGCTGTGAAGAGCATTCTTAAGTACTTACGAAGGACTAAAGAGATGCTCTTGGTGTATGGTAATGGAGAACTCCATGTGGAGTCCTTTACCGATTCGAGCTTCCAGAGTGATAAGGACGACTCTAAGTCGCAGTCGGGATTTGTCTTTACCCTTTACGGAGGGGCGGTTAGCTGGAAGAGTTCCAAGCAGGAAACCGTGGCAGACTCGACGATGGAGGCTGAATACATCGCTACCAACGATGCTGCCAAAGAGGCTGTCTGGATCAAGAAGTTCATTACTGAACTTGGAGTGGTTCCATCCATTGAGCATCCAATACCTTTGTATTGCGATAACAATGGAGCGGTGGCTTTGGCCAAGGAACCTAGGTCCCATCAGCGATCCAGGCATATTCTGAGGCGGTATCACCTGATCCGGGAGATAGTTGATCGCCCGGAGATCGAGGTCAGGAGGGTTGACACGAAGAATAATACAGCGGATCCACTCACGAAGGCCATTCCCCAGATACAGTTTGAGAGACTCTTCGGGATGCTCGGTATGCGATACTACAGCAGCTCGCCTAAGTGCAAGTTGGAGATTGTTAGTTGTATGTATGCCCTAGAGGCCAGTATTGTACAGATGATGTATATTATATTGGATGCTTAGACATATATAGAGATGACTTTCTTGCTCGATATGATAGTATGATATCTGGTTGCTCTTTATCTTAACATGTATACTAGTCTCTTTATACTGTCTTATAGTTACATGTTGGTAAAGCCCTTAGGATGTGTACTTGACTACCTGGACTATGATGAGGATCATACTAGTGGGGACATGGTAGTCCATAAGTACATCCTTCAAGGTCCCTAGTCGTAGGTGTATCGAGACGGGGCATCGATATACCAGTGTAGACTAGCGTATACGCTTCTCGACCCATGAGATGGGCGATGGATGATCCCATATCCATTGGTGTTTGACATCAGAGATGGTATACGGGTGCTCAGTGGAGACTGGGTACACTGGACGGACTCGCTGAGAACTCCCAGATGGTATTATACCTCACGTCAGATGGCAGTTCTCAGGTGACACTTGTGCAGGTTAGTCTGTAGACCCGAGATCGTCATAGAGTCTTGTGTGAATCCCACTGTGCTCTGATCTCCACCTTACCACGTCCATGAGGGCGTGCAAAATGGTGGTTTTTGGGTACAGTCCCGAGTCACATGGAGGCAATGAATGATAGGAGGGGTTTCGTCTCTCCCGGTATTGGGGGTTGATGTTGCGCTGTGCTCGATTGGCCGTAATAGGGAAGTCTCTGGCCAGGGCTGATTCAGAGATTTGCTGGTAAGTGTTACCAGTAGTTTCTCGACCCGTTATGAGCCTCACATCGGCACGACTTATCGATTATTGGGGTCTGACGTTTACCACCCCTAGACTTGATATGCGACATATCAGACGAGGAGACCGGACTGTACGGGAAGTGTTGCCGGTTGGCTCGACGGGAGTTGTAGCAAGTTCGCTTGTTCTCTTCTGATCGCTCAATACCCGGGTGGCCGTTACGTTTAGCTGACCGCTTGCGGCTTGGGGGTGCTTGATATGATCATCACCCACTGCCGGCGTATTGATGAGTCTTAGAGTCCCACAATGGAGTTACCTAGTCAAGGCGAAATATTGTGGTGCGCGTATGCGATATGCGCATGGACCCGATTAAAATGCGAGTACGGGATACCGTATATTGATCGTGTCACGACCCAAAATTGGCCCGTGACGGCCCTAATACAACGCAACGCCAAAAGACGTAACGCAGTAAAAGGAAGCCAAAACCAAGAAATCTAAACCAAGAAAATACGGAAAAGATAATATAAGTTTTTGAAACATTTGAAATCACAACCCAAATTCTTTAAAGGTCCCACTTTCTTTCTTTAAATTTTTGGCAACACCCCTTTTTGTAAAACTAGCCAAGAAGAATACAATACAAATATACGACGCCGTAGCGAAGAAATAAAGACAATAGGAAGAAAACTGTATATAAAAGGCAACAATCCACAAATAATATACAAAAACGTCCTCACCAAGTCTCTAAGTCAACAATACAATAGTAGATGGAGAGTACAAAATACAACGAATGTACAATATGAAATACAGATAATCATCTAACCCACCTAAGCAAAATGGTGTACTGTGAGCTGATGCGGTATCTGTAGCAAAAGATGATAGATGAGAAGCTGAATAGCCTGCCTCGACTACTCTGGGGAAAAACCTGAAACACCTGTGGCACAACGGGGGTGAGTTGCCAACTCGTGAACAGTAGATAACATATGCAGGTAATCGCAAGAATGTAAGTACATCATTAATCTAAGATATGCAATTACAGTAATAACAGGTCATGTGAAAGCAATGTAATGGAGATGTACACTAGCAGGTACAATCAATATATGAAGCAATGATGACATGATAATAGTATGCAATAACTATGCAATAGGGATACGAGAAAGCTAATATGCAACTATCATAAGGGTACGCTAACAGGTACAACCAATATATGAATCTGTCCAAAGAATAGATAAGTGTGAGATATGGGGTGGAATATGTCATTTCCACGGAAACCTGACATCGTGGCAGGATCACCATCCATCAAGACACTCCAATCCGCAAATCCTCAAATCAGCCCCCAAACCGGGCTCTCCTATCATATAAGCCTCACATCTCCTCAATGTACAATATCGAATAGATCTCCTATATCCCGAATGTATAAATCATCAATCTCCTTCATATCCAGTATCCAATCTCAATGAATCACCTATAGCCCAAGTCGAGTCTCAAAATAATTTCTAACATCCTAAATATATATATATATGCAAGAAATAAATATGATGGGGCAATACACATATATTAGCGTCCCATTACACTAATATTGGTGTAAGGGTATATATAACAACGGCTAAATCCCCTGTTATATATACAAAGGTATTAAAAGAAATATCATGAAAACCAATGTGCCAAGTATCGACACAGAAATCCTGATCACGTATCATACGCTATCCCGAAAGCACGAGTGCCTAGCTCTGACCCTCGCCTTCCGACGTATGCATACGTACATGACTCCCAGCGGTGTCTCCGTGATCCCCCGCCGAGTTATGGGTACTGTCACCGGTAGGTACTCGCCCGCCTCTAGGCTCAATCGGCAAAATCCATCGATCTTCTTACCGAGGGGAACCATACTGGGCCCCACCATATACCCTCATACGGCAACCACACCTCGTATAGAGTATATAATCAGCACCGATAAAACTCATGGTGGACGCGCAAATATCATCTCAAGGAAACCGGGTTTTTCAATGTATGCATAATTTCATGAACTCCCACGGTTCCCAAATCCAGAAAACACCATGTAAAATCCAAATAAACAATGAGCAAATCCAGGAAAAAATAAATGCCATATATCTAAATGTGAGCATATAAATGACAACATGTAGCTGAAACCAGATGTATGCGAAATCTATAAGGTACAGCTAAGTATAGGTATCTAACTATAAATAAAAGATGTCGTATACCCCCCTGGGTATAAGAAAGTATGAGTAAGGTATACCTGCAGATGTATCGTAAAGGGTATGTGTACCTATCACTAATGGTACGATACTTTATAGGTATATAGGTATGGTAATATCATATGTGATAAGAAATAGAATCTATAAGGGGTTGTGTGTGACATGGCAATTATTGACGGTGTGTGTGTAGCATATAATCCGTGCTCGTGCAACATGAACCGTCAATAATATATGCATTGTCCTATGGCTGCTAGTCACAGTACAACTATATCAAGGAAATAAAGTAAAAGCGCAATTCTAACAATGACGTAGAATGTACGACAGGTATTGAATTCTAGCCCAGACGCATAACGCCATGCGGGCGATTCCCCTGTAGATGTTAAATCTACTCACCTACGCTCCACGCTAGGTGAATCCTACCATCTGCTCCCCCTATAGTAGTGTCCGTAGTCCCTGCCTGTAAACCTGCAAATAAGACACGGAAACCATTTATAAGCCAAATATTCCGCGAAACGCGATATCGAACCAAAACGAGAAACTCGCGTCGCGAACTAAACGCGCGTGTGCACAATACGCTAAAACGTGTGTATACGCGTCTAAAACTATCGCGACACGCCAAGATACGCTGGATCACAGAACCCACTCACGTATCGCGCGTATCGCTTAAACACAACGGACATGCAAAACGATATATAATCCCAGATTCTCCTACAGATCAAAACTTACAAAACTAGACATGCCAAAACACTACAATACACTGCAGACTACCCTACACAAAACCCCAGCATCCAACTCACCTTCCTGGCCGCAATTTGCGGCCAGATTGAATTAATTGGCGGCCTGGGTAGGGAGAAGGTGGCTCGTGTTCTTGTGGTGGTATCTTGACCTAGGTAGCATATTCCAATTTCCTCAATTTTGTTCTGTAGGGTCCGGATCAAAAGCAGATTACAAATACCCAGTATATCACTTTAAAAACACAATTTAGCACAAAAGCAAAACCTATGGTATTTTAGTGTAATCTGGGGCTAAGCTCAGTTCAGCGACCCTAATAACACTTAAATAAACTAAGGTAACTAACACAATCAACAATTTACCACCACATCTCATAAATCACCAAAACTAGCACCAAACTAGCTAATTAACACTAACCGACACCAATTAACACATACACTAAGCAACTAGGAGATTGGGTCCAGAAAATATACCCTAACAAACCCAAGAGAGAAGGAGAAGAAGAAGATGAGGGGTTGCTACTGCTGCTGGGGCTCCTGTTGCTGCTAAGGCTGATGCTGTTGCTTCTACAGCTGCTTGCTGCTGATGCTAATGTTGCTTGGGCTGCTGATGCTGCTTCTGGTGTTGCTGCTGCTTCTCCTGGGGCTGCTGCAGCTGCTGCTCTGCTGTTGTAGGTGTGTGTGTGTGAGAGAGTGAGAGATGAGTGATATGAGAGTGAGAAAATGAGAGTAAGGCTAGAACCCCTCCCTCTCTCCTTCTCTCTCATCATTAAATGAGGCATGGCAAAGGCCATCATGCCCCATAATGCACTCTCTCTCTCTCAAGGTCAACATAAAGAAAGTCAATTTAAAAAAAACCTTTTTCAAATTCATTTTAAAACAACCATACAGTATTAAACCCAAAACACCTAAAACAAAACTAAAAGCTAGATTAGAGAAAATGGTTAGTTAACCATGATTGCTAATCATGTTTAACCCCAAAAACAACCCTAGTTATCATGCACAAGTGTGTGCAAGCCTAGGAAAAATCTAATAAAATATTCAATAAATAGGATAAAATATTTAAAAACCAAATAGGTAAACTTTTTAGTAAAAATCATGTATGTAAAATACAATTTGCCACAAAACACATTCTACGGTGTTACAATCTCCCCCCTTAAAAGAAATTCGTCCCCGAATTTAAAAATATACTGATACGCGTACCTTCAAAGAGAAGATTACAACTCTAAATCTCGCTCGCAGCCTTCCAAGTGATTACCTCACTATACGGCTACGTCCAAGAAAAAAAAACCCTTCACAGACGGCAAGACCCTTGACCGATGTTCCTCCACCTGCCGAGTTATTTAACACAATGGCTGCCGGTGAGCGAAAAGATCGCGTCCAAGCCAAATGGTCTGGTGCCAAATTATGTGAGAAAGGTCATGAAGGTAATTGTAAAGCATCATCACAAGGAATACGGGGTGAAAATCCAATAATCTGGGCGGAAGTGCCAAATTAAAGGCAACAAAACTAACTCGCTTATTGGATCTCGAAAGGACCTAAAATCCTGGGACAAGCTTCCCCAAAATCCAACACGTCACTCATCGGAAAAATCCGCAGGAAAACATGGCTTGCCACTGCGCACTTAAGTCTACGACCAACACGGTCAGCATAAGAGCTCTATTGCGTTGGGCTACTCTCATCCTGACCTGAACAACCGGATCATCTCCGAAGTCTCTAGACATAGCTGGGGTCCAAAATCCTACTTACACGGAGTCAGAAGAACAGACTGGTGATCGACACGACCTAACCTCTAAACCTAAAGGTGGCCAATTGGAGTGTCTCCTGATAACAGCTATCGAAGGAGAACCCGAACGATGGCGAGTGACGATCCCCAACCGCTGACAACAATCAAACAAACACACAACTTAACAAGAAACAACTGAGCACATTGAGTATAACCGGACGACAAGAATTCGATTGGAGTCACACCCTGACTAAACTTGGGTAGAAACCATAACGAAATTCGTGGAGACCTGCTCCCACTCCTACTTCGGAACGGTAAAAGATTGCAACTCTCCAGCCGGCCTCAGATGCTCGACCCAAGCACACAACAAGACAGACACCTTGAAACGAAACCTGAAACTTCTCTTTACATCCCTGTCCACCCGTAACTATCTCACAAGTCACGCTAAATGTTGGTGGAACTTGAATGTATGCAGAAAGTTGACTGGTGTGCATTTCCTAGGATTACACGTCTCTACCCGATGAGGTCAGGTACACAAACGTGTCCCTAACTTAGCACGTCATCATCACAAATCAAGGTCTCCGAATCATTACCCAGCCGAGCATGCTCAAGCATCACTGATGAACGAGCATAGGCGGGCAGTGTCTCATGAAAACGATTTAAGGAAAGTGGTCGGGCGCGGACATGAGCAAGCTGTCCCCTCCGTAGAGACGAACTAAAGCTGTACTCAACGATCACACAAGAACTGTAAATCTGCAGAAGACTATCACAACAATCAAAATCCGCTGCAGGAAGATGTACATTAAGCTTTGGTGGTCCGTGGAAAATCTGACACGACTCTCAACCAAGTAGTGTCTCTAAATCTCCAGCGCAAAACCACCGCGGCCATCTCCAGATCATGAGTGGAATATCCTTCTCGTACTTCCTCCAAATGTAGGGAAGCAAAAGTGACAACTCTATAGTGTCACCTCAGTACACAATCGAGCCCACTCAAGAAACATTACAGTTAAACAACAAGGTCGCCAGAACCAAAAGCAAAGAAAGGACTAATGCAGTTGTTAACCGAATCTTCAACTGCTGAAACTCCGTACACATGCCTCAGTCCACAGAAAAGAAACCTCCCTTCCGGTCCATTCAGTCGACGGTGCAGCACTACTCTAGCAATCCTGCATGAAACGGAGATAAAACCTGCTAAGCCTAACAATCTGCGGATCTCCGTCCTGCACACATGTCTGGGCCTAAGCTATACGGTCACGATCTCCCTCGGAACCATACGAAACCGTCTCCTGTGACTATAAGACCTAGGAGCCAACACAAAACAAGCCTGAAGAAACACTCCGAGAATCTAGCAAACTGCTGGTACTCTCCCAGTATCTGCATAACAAATCCTTAAGTGCTACTACTGCCCCTCAAGACACATTAGATAGACCAGAATGTCGTAAATAACACAACAAAAACTGGTCGAGGAACGGCCTGAAGAAATCTGGTTCTTCACATTTACAAATGCTGCCAGGGCACTGGTGAGTCCAATGACACACCAAACACACAAAGCCCGCAGCACGCACAAGGCAGTTTTCGGAATGCCATCACTCCGAACCCGCAATAATGATGACCTGATCCCAAGCAAACTTAGAAAATGTCTCGCACTCTGGAGCTGATCAAAGAAATCGTCAATGCGAGGTAAGGGATACCTATCCGCACCGTAAGCCGGTTCAATTGACGATCCGTCGATACACAATCTCAAACTGCCGTCTTTCTCCTTGACGAACCGGAAAAGGAGCTCCCAAAAGCGACACACTCAGACGCACAAAACTCCCCAACCCACAACTCTGCAGTTGATCCTTAGCTCCCAAGCTTCGCCGGCTCATCCGGAACAACATCAGAAAAACTCTCGCACGAAAGGAACCCGGTCCAACAATCCTAACTGTGGCTCCGGTATCATGAATGAACGCCACGAATCCACGACATCTCCTCAGTAGCCGACTAGCGAAAAAGGCTGAACTCAAGCTGTGAGAGGCGGCACAACTATCCACCTGCACAACAAGAACTGACCTACCGGGAAAACAAACCTGACTGTTTCCTCACGGTAGTCCACAGAGGCCTAACACGTAACTAAACAGTCCGCGCCCAGGAGAACGTCAAATCCAACATCTCTAGAAGAATCAAAATGATGGACGAATCTCTATCTCCTATTCGATTGGCACACAACTGAATACGTGTCGCGCAACAAAAGAATCGCTGACAGAAGTTAAAACAACAACTATGACTAAACTACCCAACCACAGTACAAGGTGAAAACAACGAATACATGAAAAGAACATATAAATCAAGGGTACCTGAAAACTCCACATTGGACGTCTGCGCGTCCCGATGAGTAGAAGCAAACTCCTGTGTCTGCCCTCTACTCGCAGCTGGATGAACTCCTCTGGTAGACTGAGCCCTCTGAGCAAATCTTCCACGTCCACGGCCTCTCTGAATACGACTCTGACGAGGCGCTAAGGAACAATTCCTGACGAAGTGCTGAAGGCTCCCGCATCGAAAACATCCACGCGCTGACTGCTGACCATCCTGGGGATGAGAGCTGAACGACTGTCTTTGTCCTAAGCCTCTGCTACTCCAGTGATGGCCACGAAATCTGTCTCGATGACCAAATCCCTGTCTCTGTGCTGGTACACTGGTACGAGTCCTCCACTGTCCTGGCACTCTCTGAGCCTCTGGAATATGTGCCTCGTCAACTGGAGCTGCAACCACTGGTGCTATGTAGGTGACGGACTGCTGCATGCTGATCGTAAGTGACAACTGAGTAACAGGGGTGACAACCTCCTGTCGTAGCTCCCGAACGACATCAACCAATGAACTCATAGACTGGTGGAAGTCCTGCATCTTTGCCAAAAGTCTATCAATAGTATATGTCGTAGGCTGATCCGTCTGCACCTGTGCAACTAGAGTGCCATCCTGGTCAGTACTCGTCTCACCCGAGTCAACTCTGACCTCGGCCCTCGCTGCATCACTCGGAGTCCCCATAGTCATCGGCGGCAAGGCTATAAATAGATATATGATTCGATGAGAATAAGGAATCGAATCTTAAGGATATGAATCATCAAGGAAGGAATTTCAAGCAAATTGTACTAAGGTTACTTAATGCAAGGTACCGCACCATGGGTATGCTGCAGACATACACACTCTACGTTACTCTGCTTAAGCTACCTACTCCATCATACTAAGGTCATCCTACACTCCGAAAGGTAAAACCTAGCGCTCTGATACCAACTTTTTCACGACCCAAAATTAGCCCGTGACGGCCCTAATACTACGCAACGCCAAAAGACGTAACACAGTAAAAGAAAGCCAAAACCTAGAAATCTAAACCAAGAAAATACGGAAAAGATAATATAAGTTTTTGAAACATTTGAAATCACAACCCAAATTCTTTAAAGGTCCCACTTTCTTTCTTTAAATTTTTGGCAACACCCCTTTTTGTAAAACTAGCCAAGAAGAATACAATACAAATATACGACGCCGTAGCGAAGAAATAAAGACAATAGGAAGAAAACTGTATATAAAAGGCAACAATCCATAAATAATATACAAAAGCGTCCTCACCAAGTCTCTAAGTCAACAATACAATAGTAGATGGAGAGTACAAAATACAACGAATGTACAATATGAAATACAGATAATCATCTAACTTACCTAAGCAAAATGGTGTACTGTGAGCTGATGCGGTATCTGTAGCAAAAGATGATAGATGAGAAGCTGAATAGCCTGCCTCGACTACTCTGGGGAAAAACTTGAAACACCTGTGGCACAACGGGGGTGAGTTGCCAACTCGTGAATAGTAGATAACATATGCAGGTAATCGCAGGAATGTACGTACAGCATGAATCTAAGATATGCGATTACAGTAATAACAGGTCATGTGAAAGCAATGTAATGGAGATGTACACTAGCAGGTACAATCAATATATGAAGCAATGATGGCATGATAATAGTATGCAATAACTATGTAATAGGGATACGAGAAAGCTAATATGCAACTATCATAAGGGTACGCTAACAGGTACAACCAATATATGAATCTGTGCAAAGAATAGATAAGTGTGAGGTATGGGGTGGAATATGTCATTTCCACGGAAACCTGACATCGTGGCAGGATCACCATCCATCAAGACACTCCAATCCGCAAATCCTCAAATCAGCCCCCAAACCGGGCTCTCCTATCATATAAACCTCACATCTCCTCAATGTACAATATCGAATAGATCTCCTATATCCCGAATGTACAAATCATCAATCTCCTTCATATCCAGTATCCAATCTCAATGAATCACCTATATCCCAAGTCGAGTCTCTAAATAATTTCTAACATCCTAAATATATATATATATATATATATATATATATATGCAAGAAATAAATATGATGGGGAAATACACATATATTAGCGTCCCATTCCACTAATATTGGTGTAAGAGTATATATAACAACGGCTAAATCCCCTGTTATATATACAAAGGTATTAAAAGAAATATCATGAAAACCAATATGCCAAGCATCGACACAGAAATCCTGATCACGTATCATACGCTATCCCGAAAGCACGAGTGCCTAGCTCTGACCCTCGCCTTCCGACGTATGCATACGTATATGACTCCCAGCGGTGTCTCCGTGATCCCCCGCCGAGTCATGGGTACTGTCACCGGTAGGTACTCGCCCGCCTCCAGGCTAAATCGGCAAAATCCATTTATCTTCTTGCCGAGGGGAACCATTCCGGGCCCCACCATGTACCCTCATACGGCAACCACACCTCGTATGGAGTATATAATCAGCACCGATAAAACTCATGGTGGACACGCAAATATCATCTCAAGGAAACCGGGTTTTTCAATGTATGCATAATTTCATGAACTCCCACGGTTCCCAAATCCAGAAAACACCATGTAAAATCCAAATAAACAATGAGCAAATCCAGGAACAAATAAATGTGATATATCTAAATGTGAGCATATAAATGAGAACATGTAGCTGAAACCAGATGTATGCAAAATCAATAAGGTACAGCTAAGTATAGATATCTACCTATAAATAAAAGATGTCGTATACCCCCCTTGGGTTTTCGAAAATATGAGTAAGGTATACCTACAGATGTATCGTAAAGGGTATGTGTACCTATCACTAATGGTACGATACTCTATAGGTATATAGGTATGGTAATGTCATATGTGATAAGCAATAGAATCTATAAGGGGTTGTGTGTGACATGGCAATTATTGACGGTGTGTGTGTAGCATATAATCCGTGCTCATGCAACAGGAACCGTCAATAATATGTGCAGTGTCCTACGGCTACTAGTCACAGTACAACTATATCAAGGAAATAAAGTAAAGGCGTAATTCTAACAATGACGTAGAATGTACGACAGGTATTGAATTCTAGCCCAGACGCATAACGCCATGCGGGCGATTCCCCTGTAGATGTTAAATCTACTCACCTGCGCTCCACGCTAGGTGAATCCTACCATCTGCTCCCCCCTGTAGTAGTGTCCGTAGTCCCTGCCTGCAAACCTGCAAATAAGACATGGAAACCATTTATAAGCCAAATATTCCGCGAAACGCGATATCGAACAAAAACGAGAAACTCGCGTCGCGAACTAAACGCGCGTGTGCACGATACGCTAAAACGTGTGTATACGCGTCTAAAACTATCGCGACACGCCACGATACGCTAGATCACAGAACCCACTCACGTATCGCGTGTATCGCGCAAACACAACGGACATGCAAAACGATATATGATCCCAGATTCTCCTACAGATCAAAACTTACAAAACTAGACATGCCAAAACACTACAATACACTGCAGACTACCCTACACAAAACCCCAGCATCCAACTCACCTTCCTGGCCGCAATTTGCGGCCAGATTGAATTAATTGGCGGCCTGAGTAGGGAGAAGGTGGCTCGTGTTCTTGTGGTGGTATCTAGACCTAGGTAGCATATTCCAGTTTCCTCAATTTTGTTCTGTAGGGTCTGGATCAAAAGCAGATTACAAATACCCAGTATATCACTTTAAAAACACAATTTAGCACAAAAGCAAAACCTATGGTATTTTAGTGTAATCTGGGGCTAAGCTCAGTTCAGCGACCCTAATAACACTTAAATAAACTAAGGTAACTAACACAATCAACAATTTACCACCACATCTCACAAATCACCAAAACTAGCACCAAACTAGCTAATTAACACTAACCGACACCAATTAACACATACACTAAGCAACTAGGAGATTGGGTTCAGAAAATATACCCTAACAAACCCTAGAGAGAATGAGAAGAAGAAGATGAGGGGTTGCTACTGCTGCTGGGGCTCCTGTTGCTGCTAAGGCTGATGCTGTTGCTGCTACAGCTGCTTGCTGCTGATGCTAATGTTGCTTGGGCTGCTGATGCTGCTCTGCTGCTGCTTCTGGTGTTGCTGCTACTTCTCCTGGGGCTGCTGCAGCTGCTGCTCTGCTGTTGTAGGTGTGTGTGTGTGAGAGAGAGTGAGAGATGAGTGATATGAGAGTGAGAAAATGAGAGTAAGGCTAGAACCCCTCCCTCTCTCCTTCTCTCTCATCATTAAATGAGGCATGGCAAAGGCCATCATGCCCCATAATGCACTCTCTCTCTCTCAAGGTCAACATAAAGAAAGTCAATTTAAAAAAAACCTTTTTCAAATTCATTTTAAAACAACCATACACTATTAAACCCAAAACACCTAAAACAAAACTAAAAGCTAGATTAAAGAAAATGGTTAGTTAACCATGATTGCTAATCATGTTTAACCCCAAAAACAACCCTAGTCATCATGCACAAGTGTGTGCAAGCCTAGGAAAAATCTAATAAAATATTCAATAAAAAGGATAAAATATTTAAAAACTAAATAGGTAAACTTTTTAGTAAAAACCATGTATGTAAAATACAATTAGCCACAAAACACATTCTATGGTGTTACAGATCGGGCGGCTTACTTTTGGTTAGCGTCATATGTGATATGACCGGATTGATAAATCAAGTGGTGATTTATCATTTAACCATTAGTTTCTCACTAGAAATCCTTTTTTGTATTTGATAGATGTATGCATGCATGTATGTTCTTTTTTTTTGGATTCATGCACATATGGATGTACATTCTCACATACATACATACATACATCCTTCATGGTTGTATATATATGGAAATGGTGGCAATATAAGACTCACACCATGGTTTTAAATATGGATTTTATTACATTTGATTTTTCAAAAAAAGGAAAAAGAAAATGGTTATGATTGACTTGTTTCTACACTCTTCTTTTGACCTAACCATTCTCACCCACCTTTTAACCTTGGGTAAACTTTCCTTTTGTGTTTTAACTCAAGTTTAATAATATATTCATTGTTTTAACCATGGTTTGAGAAGAGAACAAGAAAATATATATTGATATATTTTCTTTTTCCTTGAACAAGGGTTATTCTTTTACTCTTGTTAAAATATAGCCATCATCTTCTTCTTCCTCTCTCATTTGATCTCTAGATTTTTGTAGTGAGCAATATACTCATCAAGTTAGGATTTTGAAGTGAGAAAGAGAACCACAACACCATTCTACACAAGTCTAGCCCACTTGTTTGGAGTGTTAGCTTCATTTCGTTCTCTTGACCGGGTGAAGTTGCAAGTTTGGACAAAGCGGACTCCGGATGGATCATCGGTGACCTAGAGGAGTTCAAACGGAGCTTTTTCAAACCCCAAGTAGCCGAGGAGTCTAGCGTAGGGAGCTACAAAGGTTGTACTCTCTAAACCCTAGCTTTTCTTTCATATGATGATGTGAAAAATTTGAAACCCTAATTTTTCTAGGAACGATTCTATGTTCGTTAACTTAGCACCCTAAAAATTCAGTTTTTGGTTCATGTGATGCTTCCAAACCCTTCATGAGGTGCTAGGCTAACCCAACACAAGCAAGCCTGTACATTCTCCTGTGAATCCAGACAGTAACACTACCGTACAGTCCGGTCTCGTCGTCAGATATGTCGCATATCTTGCTTATGGGTGGTAAACATCAGACCCCAGTAGCTTGATAAGTCGTGTCGATATAAGGTCTATAACAGTTCGAGAAACTACTGATAACACTTACCAGTAGATCTCAGCAACCCTGGCCAGGGATTTCCGGTTATAGCCAATCGAACACAGCACAACATCAACTCTCTATACTGGGAGAGACGAATCCCCTCCTATCGCTCATTGCCTCCATGTGATTCGGGACTGTACCCAAAAGCTGTTGCGCCACGGCAGCGCCCCGGCCGTCTTACCGAGGCCAAAATGCGGAATCTAAAATTTTCCTTACTTGGAAACTGGCGCTACCGCGGACAATGAAAACCCGGATCGTAACCATTAACCTAATGCTAGCTAACAAGAGATGGGAAGAGAAGTATACCGAGTGATCCGAGTCCTCCGGTCTTCTCGTCATCGTCCCGATCTCCCGCGGAAAGTCTTGTCTCCACATCGTCGCCTCCTCGCCGGAAGGGCACCACATCGCCTGCGTCTTTTACGGGCTCCCGCCTCAATACCGAGGTAACTCGGGCATGAAGCCGGCAACTCGACATGCTCAAGATATGCTGTAGAATGTGTAGTGTAGAGGCTATGTCTCATTTGGGGTTTGTTGCCTTTGAAGATGAAGGAGGAATCAAGATTAGAAAAATGGTGCTTGCATTTTTCTAGCATGAAAATGAGATCAAGAATGAAACTCTCAAGATGAAGCTCTCATCTTCTTCTTCTCTCCAAAAATGAAAAACCTTCTCATAATAGAATGGTGGAGGAAAGAATATGAAAGCAAGAGGGAGGTGAGTGTAGGAAAAGAAAGAGGGTGACCATATCCAAACATCATCATAACAAATTCACATCAACCTCCAATCACCTCAAATCAACATAAAGCAAGTGATGATGATAGATAAGAATGGTATCAAAAAGATGCTTTCATAATATCTCATCTTACAAATAAACCCTCCACAAAATGTTATTTGCAAACTTGCAAATAACACCCTCCATCGGAAAAGTCCGGCCGGGAAAGAACAAAGGAAAACCGGCCGGGACGGAATGCAAACAGGCAACTCCAGAAAACTGGTCCCGTAATAAATTACAGGAAAACCCCGACACTGTGCATACACACCCGCATCTGTATTCCGACCGGATACAAATGCAATGAGACAAAATCTACACTGTACTAAACTAGGATCCGGCTTAAACCAAAGCCGGCTAGTAATATCCGTCCGATCCTGATCCGTGCAATACCGCACGTATCTGATCGAACCCTGCCATATATCCATACGGCTACTAGTACAAAACTGTCCGATCCTGATCCGTGCAATACCGCATGTATCTGATCGGACCCTGCCATATCTCCATACGGCCTCTACAGCGTTTCGCTCGAAAGCTGAGTAACTGAAAGTGTTGTGGACTCTAAAGACTCGTCAATACTATGGTTGTGGATTTAACCACCAGCACGTCAGAGGTATAAGCCAATACGTGACGGGCCACCAGCTATTGACCAAAAGGGACGTCGATGAGAGAACTCATCCTGACACCCTACTGAGCCTGTCAGTGACAATATCCGTACAGTCCGGTCCGTTCGTCTATGAGGATCGCATGTCGGGCCTAGGGGGTTGGTAAAAGTCAGACCCCCAAAGGCGGTACAAGTCGTGTCGGAGTGTAGCCCAGAACGCCCTGAGATACTACTGGAATACCTACCAGTAAATCTCCTGCCTCGGCCGAGGGCTTTGCGTAATGGCTCTCCTAGACACAGCGCGACCTCACCCCCAATACCGGGAGAGACGAACCCCTGTAGATCCGCTCACTGCCTCCATGTGGCTCGGGACTGTACCCAACTAAAACCTGTTTGCACGACTCCTTTGAGCCGTGGTAGGGTAGTAATCAAAGCACAGTGGGAACTCACACGAGACAAATGACGATCTCAGGTCGATGAACTAACCTGTACACATGTCACCAGGGAACTGCTATCTGACGTCTGGTATAATCCCAACTAGCAGGTTCCCGACGAGTCCTGTCCGGTGTACTCATAACCCAATGAGCACCTGTATACATCTTAGGTGAACCTACTGACACCAGTGGCTTGTGAGACCGGCCACCGCCCCTCGTCGGGGTCTCGACTGTATACACTAGTCTACTAATGGAGTATCGATGCCCAGTCTCGAAACTCCCACGACTAGGGACCATTTAAGGATGTGCTTATAGACCCCAGCTCCCACGTATATGATCGCCATCATACTGCTGGTCGTCAAGCAAGAATCCTAGGGGCTCTATCAACGTGTAATAGCGACATGTAAGGTCACCTGAAACAGTACACGATGATAAAGGTAAACCAGATAGCATACTATCATCTCGAGTAAGACTGTCCTACCGGGATAGGTCCTCCCTCAATCATTGCAATCACGTGCCTGTGATCCAATAATTGACTCTGAGGGCACTATCTCCAACAATCTCCCACTTGCACTCAAGGCTAATTATTTCGATGCCGTATACTCACAGCCCGTGTGATACCGAACACCCAACTCCTCTACTAGTCCGTCTCACAAAGCTCGTTTACGAAACTATTGCGTTCGAGGAATAGCCTCAGTGAGTGGATCCGCTGTGATGTTTCTTTCTATGTCTCTCTATATCTCAAGTTCGTGGAGAAAGCCATCTCCCGAAATGAGCAATACCTGTCTTAGAATATGTCTGGATATCTGATGGGACCTAGCTCATAAATGAACTCCAAATCCAAACTTCTTAGACTGTATCGATAACTGAACTTAATCAGTACCCAGCGCCATGCCTCCCTCAGTATTGCCTTGGACTACCTGTCCAAAATACTGCCCCTCGTCAGAAGGAGAAACTATAACTCTGACAGCCACTCTGCCATCCATGTCACCTTGGAAGCCTGGAATGATAACTGTCTCCTAAAAGAGGCTGCTGCTATCATATCCCTAGAACATCAACTTATGTTCTAAAACTGCTTCCGACTGTTTCTCCAGGATTGGATCAATATAAACTTATTGCATCTACTGCAAGAACAACATCTGGTGTGGTACTTGACATCTCATGATTGACTCAATTGCCTAAGCAAGTGATCTGCCAATCATGCACATCCTCTCCCCTTTAGTCTGTAAGACACCTTTAGAGAGGGTGACTCCATTACCTGCAGGTATACTACCGTGCCAGGAGTCGTCCATTCTAAATACTCATAGAATGCTGTCAAGGTACCCAGATTAGGAAACCACCCAAATCTAGATTTAAAACCATAGATCTAGTAACCAGAATGTCTGATATAATATCCAAGTCCTGTGTGGAGAAAACACTGTGTGACAAACAAAATATAACCGATCGTAGTATAGGAATATCACTTCCTACTCTGTGTATGTCATCCAAATACCAGGACATTACACCCTACTACCTTCTTGACAGATCCATCCCCTATTCTGATGAAGTCAAACCTATGACTTCACATCAGAAATAGATGATCTATCTCCGCTATATCTGCTTTAGTCTATAAATAGACATAAGCCACCTGTCCACCAATGCTTCCGCTTCTCCCACTGACTACGACAACCCTCTGGCAGAGTCATATAGACGTACACTTCTAAAGCTAGTTTAGAATGACGCTATACTCATCCTCCTGCCGGGTCTCACAGTCTGGAACAACAGCAATGGTAAGTCTGGGTAAACAAGAACCTCCCTGCCACCGTCCTTGAGCATACCGAAGTACCTCTCGAGTGCCTGAGGTTACCCACCTTATCTGCGGAGTGGCCAATGGAATGTCAAATCAGATTGAATCTTTAGGTTCCTTATCAAATCTTCAGTAATCGTTTGCGGTTCTGGAATCACTTCCAGTTCTACCATACTCCCACTGCTGTTTTTGAAAAAATCCATTTTTAATAAAACTGTGGCGAGTCTAGAACAATATTTCTATTGATCTGCCAGATTGTAGAAAGTCAACCCTCGTCATAGCCTGGGTCAACCCACAAACAGCCATTACAGAAACGCGCCTTGAGTTGTCCAGTGTCTGGTTTTAATCATAAGCCGGACAACTCCCCGTACCTTAACATCGTTAAGATACGAACTGTTCTATACCCAATATAGAACCAGAGGCACTGATTTAATTTAACCAGATTCAAATCATGCAGCTGTCTCCAGTGCATGTCAACTAAATGGAAGAGAGGCCGATCAGCGTTACTCAACTTAGGAATGCTTCCAATTATGAGTAACCTGAAAGAGAAGCAGTTTCTCTTTATCATTACTATCAACCGAATACCATACACAAGTATCTACATCTTCGATCACCTTGAAGAATCCCGATACTTGCTACACCTGGTTCTCTACTCTATTCAAATACCTATAACTCCTCAAAACATAGACCCTGTGTTTCCACGAAACAGCTGTCTAAAATCTAGAGAAGTCATAAGTAAACTGAATATAGTACGAGGACCAACCCCTCTGTCCTGATGGACGCTGGACAACATACAATACTCTGTATAAGTCCGCTGAGTCTAACAACTCTTTCACTGTGCGTCGTAGGTTGAAAACTGTACTTATGGTTAAGAAGAATTACACCGCTGTTTTAATGCTCCTTACCTAACCATCCACTGATATAGGTAAATGTCATCGACATAATATCAAAAGGTATATCTCACTCTATGAAAATAGACGTACAGATATATCAATTTGAAATTGGTGCACAACAGCGGATATTCAAAACCAAATATTTGCCGACCGGCAAACAGCCCAGGTGATCTCCTCAAGTATCACTGATTACAACGAATCCCGATATAGTGAGGATGATCACCCAATTCCCAATAACTTACTCCCACTCATCATCTGTAAAACCATACAGATGTGAGAATCATACCTGGTAAATACATACCCTGGAGTAAGTATCTAATCGGGAAATCAGTTTTCTTTTAACATCACACAGTGAAACTGAAACATTGAAATGTTTCGGTGGGGTATTCCGGTATTCTTAGTAATGCCTCTTCCATTATCCATATTCACAACTGTAACCGTATATCTCTTTGCCATCTGTCCAAATCCCTTTATATGTCTTTAGTCATTACCGTCTGTACACCCCTTTAGGCCAAATGGTTTTCTTCCTTCCCTACCGTTCGGCACCAGCCTATGGTTTGGAAGAAGACTATCCAATAAGCATAAAAGGTGTACTGTCCTAATCCTAGGAGCACTCGCAAAGCGAGAGAAGGTGAAGATAAAAGACAACCGAATAAACCTTATTCCTATTTCTCCTGAACCAGAATCCATCCCCGAACTGGAACAAGTTCCTTTCGAGTTCGTATATAACCATACGATGGAGTATCCAAATAAACTGTGGATCTTCGTAGTGATACGGAGTGTCCTGGAGAAATACAAAGGTGATTTAGGATTGGCGAAGAAATACTTGGTTCGGTCGTGAATAGCAGTCGCAATTTACTTTGCCCTCTTACTAATCCCTTGCTTTGTCTTAATCTTAATACCTTCTGCACACCGTTTAGGCTAATTAGTTTTCTTCATTCCCTACCGGTCGGCACCAGCCTAAGGTTTGGAAGAAGACTATTCAACTTGCGTAATAGGTGTGCTATCTCCTAAACCAAGGAGTACTCACAACTTGAGAGAAGGTAAAAGGGAAAAGACAACTGAATAATCCTATTCGTTTTCTCCAGAACCAGAAACCATCCTCGAAGTCCTTCGAGTTCGTATATAACCATACGATGGTTTTGTCCAATGGAAGTGGACGTTCGTAGTAATACGGGGTGTCCTGGAGAAAAGGGTAAAATTAGGAGTGGCAATGAGGTCTGCAACTCTGACAATCCAAAAGCCTGTGTTAAGAAGGTTCGGTCAACTTGGTCACTGAGTCATAGTCCAGGGTCGGGTTAATGGTCGCTGCCAAAGAGAGAGAGAAAAGAAACACTCAGCGTGCACTCTAACCTAGATCAGAATGGTTATCACTTTATCTAATCTGGAAACCTCCCACTGTACCTCAAATTCTCCTCCAAACCTGAAAGAAGAATTAGTCGGGGTCACCCGAGGAGTAAACCAACTCATCAGTGGGAATCGGGATCCAACTATCATCGCATGATAACTTGACGGAATCCATTCAAGTCACCACACTCCAGAAGGTATGCGCATGCCTGGAAAGTTTCAGTTCTTTTGAAACTCCCGATGTGATTTTTACCCCAAGCGGTTTATGACCTTGACTAGGTCAACAAATCATAAACCGCCAGTCAAGTTCAACCCGTCATTATTCTGGATTGCATTAAACCCACCCGTACGAGCCCTTGACTAGGTCAACAAGGCCGCACGACTGTCTTAACCAATCCCACTTATGCAACAAACAAGTACCACTTAGCTACCGAACACTACGTCTTGACTAGGTTAACAAACGCAGCACGAATACCAAATAATACCTGTAGGAAATGACGGAGGGCTACGGCTGGTTTTTGGCGAAAAACCTTTAACGTAATGAACTTGATATCATCGAAGGAACTGCATAGCCTTTTATAAAAATATAGTGACGAAAACCTTTGCTAAAGAGGTCACTCCCGGTGAAGGGATCTCGGCTCTTTCCCCGTAGAATGAGGTGCAGGATATTCCAACTGAATACCACGATGCAAAGCAAAAGTAATCGGCTATAGTGAAGTTAATGCCCTGACGCAAACTTCTGTCCAAGGGGTCACTCCCGGTGAAGGGATCTCGGCCCTTGCCTCGTCGACTGAGGAGCAGGATATTCTAAATGAATACCACGATGCAAAACAAAAGTGAACGTCCTTGCAATAACAGCTTTTTGAAAAGTGTTCCAACAACATCAGAATAGGTTTGTTTATCTTGCATTGATCCGAATCAACGCAGTCCCATCAATTGATCACACCATAAAGAACGAAAATATACTGATGTACGTATATGCCATCCGCATTCGCCACTGGGTCCCGTCATCACCCGTTAGGTTACTTAACTAACGACAGAGCGGGGACTGGACTAGCGCGGATGCAAAACATATACAATATCTACTAATATATATACCAATATATTATATTTCGCTCAAGGCGTGATAAAATGCAACATCACAGAAAATTACAGCATCACAGAACAATACAGATATCTGGAAGCCCCGGGTTTCATAGAGCCGCTGCTGAAACCCGACGTTCCCCTGGTCGTATGGATAGCCTGTGCAATGAAAACCTAGACCCCTACGGGCGCGGCAAGTCACCCGCCAAAACCTGAAGCGAGGCAGCCCCCTTCAGCACTGTGAATGGACCACCCAGCACTTCACGGAATCCGGTAACTTGGGCACCCCTCCTGGGTCTACCTGTACCCCCTACGAGTGCTGCGAATAGCCCGCCAATTCCAGACTGAAGCCCCCTCCGTCCCAATGCCATGAGATGCGGGCCCGTTGCCCTCTAGAACCCGGCTATCCGTGCACCCCTCCGCGGGGTAATCCTAGTACAGAAAGTAAAATATACATACAACGGGTACATCGACCGCAACCAGGTCGTGCCCCAAAAGAATAATACAATCAGGCAGTGACGGCAGTCCACATGTCTGACGCTCGCCCCGCAATATCAAATGTACATAATACAACAAAAACTGTACTAGCATTGCATCCAGGCTATCCCCCACGACCGATCCGCAACAACACAGCATAAACATAGAACATCAACGTGAAAGTCACGTTCGCAAATCCGTCTAACCGGGCTATAGCAGTTAGACGGGATTTACCGATCAAGTGACATTCACGGTCGCAGATATAATGTAAATACTGTTAAATAATGTGTTTAAAAATATCCGATCGATCAAACAATTAACAAGTGGGCCCCCAAGTAATACTGTAGCAGTCACAGAAGATCTGGGCCCAAATTTAATATCCCAAAAGCCTTATTTTCAGCCCAGAAAGCAACTGAAGAAAAACGACCAAGTGAACTCACCATAGTGCGGCGGAACCGCGGCCCCAAGGGGGTTTTGGCCGCGGTTCCGCGCTCCAACTAGTGAATCACTTTATCGTTTTTCTACAGTAGCCTTATATTTTCTAGCACATCATTTTTCTGCAACCTGAAAAATTTTTAGACACCAAAAAATTCCAACAGAAAACTGATGTGAACAAAAAAGAAGTTTTTGGAATTTTGGTCGATCGGATAAGCAAAACGCATTAGAACAAGCTAGGCAAGGTTAATGGCGTGGCTCTGATACCATGTTGCGCCACGGCAGCGCCCCGGCCGTCTTACCAAGGCCAAAATGCGGAATCTAAAATTTTCCTTACTTGGAAACTGGCGCTACCGCGGACAATGAAAACCCGGATCGTAACCATTAACCTAATGCTAGCTAACAAGAGATGGGAAGAGAAGTATACCGAGTGATCCGAGTCCTCCGGTCTTCTCGTCATCGTCCCGATCTCCCGCGGAAAGTCTTGTCTCCACATCGTCGCCTCCTCGCCGGAAGGGCACCACATCGCCTGCGTCTTTTACGGGCTCCCGCCTCAATACCGAGGCAACTCGGGCATGAAGCCGGCAACTCGACATGCTCAAGATATGCTGTAGAATGTATAGTGTAGAGGCTATGTCTCATTTGGGGTTTGTTGCCTTTGAAGATGAAGGAGGAATCAAGATTAGAAAAATGGTGCTTGCATTTTTCTAGCATGAAAATGAGATCAAGAATGAAACTCTCAAGATGAAGCTCTCATCTTCTTCTTCTCTCCAAAAATGAAAAACCTTCTCATAATAGAATGGTGGAGGAAAGAATATGAAAGCAAGAGGGAGGTGAGTGTAGGAAAAGAGAGAGGGTGACCATATCCAAACATCATCCTAACAAATTCACATCAACCTCCAATCACCTCAAATCAACATAAAGCAAGTGATGATGATAGATAAGAATGGTATCAAAAAGATGCTTTCATAATATCTCATCTTACAAATAAACCCTCCACAAAATGTTATTTGCAAACTTGCAAATAACACCCTCCATCGGAAAAGTCCGGCCGGGAAAGAACAAAGGAAAACCGGCCGGGACGGAATGCAAACAGGCAACTCCAGAAAACTGGTCCCGTAATAAATTACAGGAAAACCCCGACACTGTGCATACACACCCGCATCTGTATTCCGACCGGATACAAATGCAATGAGACAAAATCTACACTGTACTAAACTAGGATCCGGCTTAAACCAAAGCCGGCTAGTAATATCCGTCCGATCCTGATCCGTGCAATACCGCACGTATCTGATCGAACCCTGCCATATATCCATACGGCTACTAGTACAAAACTGTCCGATCCTGATCCGTGCAATACCGCATGTATCTGATCGGACCCTGCCATATCTCCATACGCCTCTACAGCGTTTCGCCCGAAAGCTGAGTAACTGAAAGTGTGGTGGACTCTAAAGACTCGTCAATACTATGGTTGTGGATTTAACCACCAGCACGTCAGAGGTATAAGCCAATACGTGACGGGCCACCAGCTATTGACCAAAAGGGACGTCGATGAGCGAACTCATCCTGACACCCTACTGAGCCTGTCAGTGACAATATCCGTACAGTCCGGTCCGTTCGTCTATGAGGATCGCATGTCGGGCCTAGGGGGTTGGTAAAAGTCAGACCCCCAAAGGCGGTACAAGTCGTGTCGGAGTGTAGCCCAGAACGCCCTGAGATACTACTGGAATACCTACCAGTAAATCTCCTGCCTCGGCCGAGGGCTTTATGTAATGGCTCTCCTAGACACAGCGCGACCTCACCCCCAATACCGGGAGAGACGAACCCCTGCAGATCCGCTCACTGCCTCCATGTGGCTCGGGACTGTACCCAACTAAAACCTGTTTGCACGACTCCTTTGAGCCGTGGTAGGGTAGTAATCAAAGCACAGTGGGAACTCACACGAGACAAATGACGATCTCAGGTCGATGAACTAACCTGTACACATGTCACCAGGGAACTGCTATCTGACGTCTGGTATAATCCCAACTAGCAGGATCCCGGCGAGTCCTGTCCGGTGTACTCATAACCCAATGAGCACCTGTATACATCTTAGGTGAACCTACTGACACCAGTGGCTTGTGAGACCGGCCACCGCCCCTCGTCGGGGTCTCGACTGTATACACTAGTCTACTAATGGAGTATCGATGCCCAGTCTCGAAACTCCCACGACTAGGGACCATTTAAGGATGTGCTTATAGACCCCAGCTCCCACGTATATGATCGCCATCATACTGCTGGTCGTCAAGCAAGAATCCTAGGGGCTCTATCAACGTGTAATAGCGACCTGTAAGGTCACCTGAAACAGTACACGATGATAAAGGTAAACCAGATAGCATACTATCATCTCGAGTAAAACTGTCCTACCGGGATAGGTCCTCCCTCAATCATTGCAATCACGTGCCTGTGATCCAATAATTGACTCTGAGGGCACTATCTCCAACAAAAGCCACCTTTTTGAACGCCCTCTTGGACATGGTATGATGGAAATCAAAGCACAGTGGTAATCACACAAGACTCTATGACGATCTCGAGTCAACATACTACTCTGTACCAGTGTCACCGGAGAACTGCCATCTGACGTAAGGTATAATACCATCTGGGAGTTCTCGGCGAGTCCGTCCAGTGTACCCAGTCTCCACTGTGCACCCGTACACCATCCTTGATGTCAAACACCGATGGATATGGGATCATCCATCGCCCATCATATGGGTCAAGATGCGTATACGCTAGTCTATTCTGGTGCATCGATGCCCTGTCTCGATACACCCTCGACTAGGAACAGTTATAGGATGTACTCGTCGACTACCGTGGCCCCCCTAGTATGATCTCATCATAGTCCCGGTAGTCGAGTACGTATCCTAAGGGCTTTATCAACATGTAACAAAAAGACAATCAGAGTACATATTAAGATAAAGTACAACCAGATAGCATACTATCATATCGATCAAGAAAGTCCTCCCTATATATGTCCAAGCATCCATTACAATATACATCGTATGTATAGTAATGGCCTCTACGGCATACATATAACTAACAGTAACGTGAGGTATACCTTCGTATCCGAGTAGTTAAACCTCTAGTAGTTACTTAGCAATGGTTTAGATAACGATTCATGTGCTCAAGTCCGTGTTACGAAGCTTTGATAATTGTTTTTCATATATTCCGCCTCCCCGCAAATTCGTGGGGTGCGTGACATAGACTTACACTTTTCTGAGACCATAAGTGTAATATGTGGTATATCGCCGTTTTCGTTGCTATATGTCAAGGACAATTGTGATAGGCATATTTACTTACGTTGATGACATGTGATGTTATGTGTTGCTGTGATATGTTATATTGGATCGTCGTATTTTGAATAGCCGGGGTTTTATGTGAGATGAGGATTTTTATTTTCATTCATGTAAAATTCAATTGTATGTAATATTCTTTTATTGGGGCACTTCCGGGTTGAGGATTATGTCACCATTGTATATTATTTACTTTTCCGCATTAGGATAGACCTAAGGAGGGGAGCACAAGTAACCGGGTTCTAGAGTCCAGTGGGAGGCCACCCCGAGGAGTCGAGACCGGGTCACTTAACCCTAGAATTGGTAGGGTTGCTTGCCACTCTCGTAGGGGTCTAGGGTTGTGTGTTTGGCTATTCATCGCGACCGTGGAATCCGTGTTTTATACAGGCTCAAAATAAAACACGGACCTCCTAGTATATCCAATATTTCATATGTTTCTTCTGCTGCCGATATTATATGATGTGGTCATATTATATGCGTGAGACGAATGCTTTATTAATGTATATATGATATATAATAAACGTTGCTTATGTTTTGCACCCGCGCTAGTCCCATCCCGGTATGCCTTTAGTTAAGTAACCTAACGGTGCATAATGGGACACTGTGGCGAATGCGGATGGCATAAGCGTACGTTGTATTTTCATTTTTTCTGTGATGCTTAGGAAGCTTAAATGATGGGAATCATTAATGAGATTAATGAAAGAAAAGAAACCTAAAAGATATTGTAGAATCAAATTTATAAAAAGGGTAGCTCTAGTTTTACTTTGCATAGCGGTATTCCTTGTAGAATATCCAACACCTTATTCGATAAGGGAAGAGCCGAGATCCCTTCATCGGGAGTGACCTCTTTAGTGAAACTGGAAGATGCTACAACTCACTCGGTTTTGTTTTTGATTGCTTTTATAGTTCTTGCTTTGCATAGTGGTATTTGTGAAATATCCTGCACCTTATTCGATAAGGAAAGAACCGAGATCCCTTCACCGGGAGTGACCTCTTTAGCGAAATAGTAAAAGCCTAAAAAACACTCCTTTTTCAAAATCACTTGCTTCTACAACGATATCAAGTTCATTACGCTCATGGTTTTCTGAAAAACATGCGTAGCCCTCCGTCATTTCAGATAAGTATTATTTAGTATTCGTGCTATGGTAGTTTGGCTTTCGTCAAGACGTAGTGTGCGGTAGCTATTTACTGCTTATCTGCTGCATATGATGCGATTGGATTAGGATATTCGTACGGCGTTGTTTGGCTTTCGTCAAGGGTCGTGTGGGTGGGTTTAATTCAATAAAGAAATGTACGGGTTGAACTTGACTAGCGGACTATGGGTTGTTTGGCATTCGTCAAGGTCATAGCACGTTAGGGGTAAAAGAATTATCGAGAATTTCAAGTGTTGAAATTTGCAATGAGATTGAATACCTTCTATGGGATAGTTGGATCCTGATACCCACTGCGAGTAAGAGTTACTCCTGGGAGAGTTTTACACGTAACAATTAGCCGATCAAGTAGGTGTCTAGAAAGTTGTTAACGGGGTTATGCCTCTGGGAAAACGAGGTTTATTTTAATCAGGTCCGTGTAAAAGCACGGGGAACCTCCCTCAAAATACCAACACTGACCTGGTTGAAAGATTGGCGAACTTGTAAGGTGTAATTAATCCCGGCTAATCTTACCTTTTAGGGTTTGAAGGAAGATTTGATGAAAACAGTGGGAGCCATCCTGATTAGATAAGATAATAACCAGTTTAATCTTGTAAGAGCATACGCTAAAGTGTTTTCTTCTCTCTCTCTCTCCAGGTAGCGACCATGTCAGGCCTTAATCAAGATAATAATATGAATGTATTGACCGAACTTGCTTATTATACTGAGCAGGGGAACATTAGTCCCACTCCAACTTATCAATGTTAAAAATTCGAGCAGGGAATATGAGAATATCCGGATTCTCATGCCTCCCAAACGAAGAACAAGTATGCTGATGCATCTTCTTCGGGTCTGTTAGTTATCAAGAACCGTTTCTCAGTTCACTCTACGTCCTGGGTATTAGATACCGGATCGGGATCCCATATATGTAACTGTTGGATATAGTGCCCTCAGAGTCAATTATTGGATCACAGGCACGTGATTGCAATGATTGAGGGAGGACCTATACCGGTAGGACAGTCTTACTCGAGATGATAGTATGCTATCTGGTTTATCTTTATAATCGTGTACTGCTTTAGGTGACCTTACGAGTCGCTATTACACGTTGATAGAGCCCCTAGGATTCTTGCTTGACTACCAGCAGTATGAGGGCGATCATATACGTGAGAGCTGGAGTCTATAAGCACATCCTTAAAAGGTCCCTAGTCGTGGGAGTTTCGAGATAGAGCATCGATTCTCCAGAGTAGACTAGTGTATACAGTCGAGACCCCGATGAGGGGCGGTAGCCGGTCTCACAAGCCACTGGTGTCAGTTGGTTCACCTAAGATGTATACAGGTGCTCATTGGGTTATGAGTACACCGGACATGACTTGCCGGGAACCTGCTAGTTGGGATTATACCAGACGTCAGATAGCAGTTCCCAGGTGACATGTGTGCAGGTTAGTTCATCGACCTGAGATCGTCATTTGTCTCATATGAGTTCCCACTGTGCTTTGATTACTACCCTACCACGGCTCAAAGGAGTCTTGCAAACAGGTTTTAGTTGGGTACAGTCCCGAGCCACATGGAGGCAGTGAGCGGATCTGCAGGGGTTCGTCTCTAGGAGAGCCAGTACATGAAAAGTCCTTGGCCAAGGCAGGAGATTTACTGGTAGGTATTCCAGTAGTATCTCAGGGTGTTCTGGGCTACACTCCGACACGACTTGTACCGCTTTTGGGGGTCTAACTTTTACCAACCCCCTAGGCCCGCCATGCAATGCTCATAGACGAACGGACCGGACTGTACGGATATTGTCACTGACAGGCTCAGTAGGATGTCAGGATGAGTTCGCTCATCGACGTCCCTTTTGGTCAATAGCTGGTGGCCCGTCACGTATGGCTGATACCTCTGACGTGCTAGTGGTTAAATCCACAGCCATATTATTGACGAGTCTTTAGAGTCCACCACACTCAGTTACTCAGGTTTCGGGCAAAACGCTGTAGAGGCCGTACGGAGATATGGCAGGGTTCGATCAGATACGTGCGGTATTGCACGGATCGTGATCGGACGGTTTTTACTAGCCGGCTTTGGCTTAAGCCGGATCCTAGTATTAGATAGTGTAGTTTTGTCTCTTTGCATTTGTGTTCAGTGGGAATACAAATGCGGGCATGTATTTGCAGTAGCGGGGTTTTCCTGTAATTTATTACGGGATCAGTTTTCTGAAGTTGCCAGTTTGCATTCCGTTCCGGCCTGTTTTCTTTTATTCCTTCACGGCTGGACTTTCCGTTGGAAGGGGTTATTTGCACATTTGCAAATAACTTTAGTGGAGGGGTTTTCTTGCATATTTGTGGCCTCTTCATCATGAGATGCTTTTTGAGTCCATTCATTTGCTTTTCTTGTGATGGTTTGTGAGTGGATTGAATAGGGAAGTTGGTGTGACATTTTTCTTGCATTATCTTTTCACTTCTTCTCTTGATAATTACATGGTTTTCTCTCTCCACCACCATTCTATAATGGCCGGCCACTTCATGAGTGAGGAAGAGAGAAGTTCATTTTTGCATGTGTGGCATTTTTGCTTCATCTCATTTCTAGCTAGGAAAAATGAAAGCATCATTTTTCTTAACTTCATTCCTCCACAACTTCATCCATGGCAACTTCTAAAACCCTAAAGAGACAACCCACTACACTATATCTACAGCAAATCTTGGACGCGTCGGCTAGCCAACTTCGCGCCCGAGTTGCCTCGGTCCAGAGGTGGGAGCCCGTAAAAGTATCCGGCTTCGTGGTGCCCTTTTCCGACGAGGAGGAGATGAACGGAGATTCCGAGGAGATCGGAGTGGAGACGAAGACCGAAGGACACGGATCGCTTGGTATACTTCTCTACTCATCTTTTACTTTGCTAGTAGCTAGGTTAATGGCCCGATCCGGGTGAAAAGTGCGCGGTGGTGCCGCTTTGCTAGTTTGCAAAGTTTTTTGTTTCCGCGTTTCCGGCGTCGGATCGACGGCCGGGGCGCCGCCGCGGACTTACAGTAACATGTTACATGGGCTACGTAAAGGTAGAGAATTGGGAGAGGGTGATCATTCCATAAGAGTAGGGAATGGTGCAAATGTTGCAGCCAAGGCTGTTGGCGAATATCACCTTGTATTACCAAATGGTAATACAATGATTCTGAACGAATGCTATTACATTCTGACCCTGATATGCAATCTTATATCAGTTTCTTTATTAAGTAAAGAAGGATATAATTTTGTAGTACAGGATAATGTTATGAACATCTTCCTGAATCAAAAGTTGATAGGATTAGGCTCGTTAAATAATGGCATATATGTTCTAAATCAAACTACGGTTCTTAATATACAAAATACAAACAAGAGGAAGAGTTCAGAAATGAACGAATCCTTCTTATGGCATTGTAGACTAGGTCATATCAATGCGACACGACTAGCTAAGTTACATAAGGATGGATATTTGAATCCGTTCGAATTTTCATCTTATGACACTTGTCAGTCATGTCTCAAAAGCAAAATGACCAAAACTCCGTTTAGTAGACACGGAGAAAGAGTTACGGAACTCTTCGGAATGATACATAGTGATGTATGTGGTCCCATGTCTACACATGCCAGGGATGGTTCCTCGTACTTCATTACATTCACTGACGATCTCTTAAGATACGGACATGTGTTCCTGTTGAAACACAAGTCTGAAGATTTTAAGAAATTCAAGGAATATAAACACGAAGTCGAGAACCAAAAGGGTAAAAGTATTTGGATCCTTCGATCTGATCAAGGAGGAGAATACTTGAGCAATGAGTTTCTAGACTATCTAAAAGAGAATGGGATTCTCTCTCAGCATACTCCTCCCTATACACCATAGAACAATAGTGTATCGGAGTGGAGGAATCACACCCTATTAAAAATGGTGCTCTCTATGATGAGCACTGCTGAGTTGCCTATTTCCTTTTGGGGGTATGCGCTTGAGACAGCCATACACCTATTAAATATGGTTCCTACCAAATCAGTGCTTACCACTCCATATGAGATATGAAAAGGGAAGAGACCATCACATAATTATGTTAAGATATGGGGTTGTCCGGCCTATGTCAAAAGGCACAATCTGGAAAAACTCAAGGCAAGGTTTGTCCTGTGCAAGTTTGTAGGATATCCCAAAAACTAGCAAGGGTATATCTTCTACCACTCCGAGGAACAAAAAGTGTTTGTTTCTCGTCATGCCACCTTCTTAGAAAAGGGTTTTCTTATGAAACAAATTAGTGGTAATGTAACGTTTTAGAAATCGTTTTGTGAATTTTTCCGTTTTAAGGAAAAATAGTCGGTATTTTCCGTTTTAACCCGATTTTGATCAAACTTCAGTATAGACTTGCCGGTACCTAGTTTAGCTAAAATAAAGCTAGTGCGCGAACTTTGGGGGTAAATGGGATGTTTTGGTTCAGAAAGAATTTTTCCCTAATAAAATATTATTTTAAGTGGTAAATTATACACGTAAAATGTGGAAATTACTTCTTATGAGAGTATTTGCTAATCTAATTATAAGAAATAGTTAGAAGCTTCTTTTTAAAATATCTAGATATTTTTTTGATGACTAATGGTTTCTATTTTAAAAAGAAAAGAAAAGGTGAAAAGGTGGCAATTTGGCATTAAATGGCATTTATTACAAATTCTAGCTAGAAAACTCCACACTTTCACAAAAATCCCACCATTTTTCATGCCTTGGCCGAGCCCTCCCCACTTCTGTCCCAATTTGTTCTTGCCCCATTTTCTACAATTCCAAGATCATTAAATCCTTAAAAATCCTTAAATAATCCCACAAAACTCCTAAGCAAATAAAAACCCATCATTCTTCTTTACAAATCTCACTTTGATTTTCATGAAAACATCATTTTTGGAGGCTAAAATGTTGGATCTAGTTTCATTTTGGTGTTCTTGAGGAGGTATAATTTCTAACATAAATCTTTAATTGTTATGTTTAAATCATTGAATTAGCTATTTAATTGGTTAATATAGCTTTTAATTCTTGATTAATGCATTCATGATAATTTTAAATAATTTCAAGTTAGGGTTTGTGATGGTAATGGTTAAAAATGAGGACTTTGGAAACTTAATCTTGTGAATGATGATTATTGATAATTCCTAATTTGATTAAAGAAGATTTTCTTGCTAGGTTTTAATAAAACCTAATTGCGTGGGTTTAAAATTATGGAAATAGTTTGGATAGCATAGTTATGCCGCTTTGCAATGTTTGGAATCGCTAGTTATGTGTTAGCTTTGAACTTGTGCAAAATATTGCGATAAGTTGCTACTAGGTTTCGGGGTTTTTTTGATGTGGGTTCAATTGATCGTTGCGAGCTTATATCTATTATATTCCTCGTATTTGTTTGTGTTGTGTTGCGCGATCGGGATGATCGGAGTCTAGACTTGGTGTTGCGTAGTTTAGCGACCCTAGTTAGGGTTTTTGCCGATGTCGTGCGCGTTTTGTGCGCTAGGTGCGCAGTGTAATTTTCTGGGCGTTATCATTGCGTTTCGGTATATTTACATCGACTTAGGATATTTAGCTTATGTGATGTGTTTGTGAAATTTTAGGATCGCAAGTGGGGACTTCGGGCGCTGCGAACAAAGGGAAGCAGGTGGTCGGATTTTCATAGCTCGAGACCATCGGTGAGTAGATTTAATATCTACGGGGAAATCGCCCGTATGGCGTTATGCATCGGGGCTGATATAATATGATAGCAACATATTATTGAATATTAGTTGATTTTATATGAACGTTATTGCATAGTATTACCTGTTGTACCCAGACTTATACCTATTGGACATAACACATTACTGACGGTTCATATTGCATGAGCACAAATTTGTATGCTACACCCACACCGTCAATGATTGACATGACACGCACAACCCACATACATACGTGATATTCTAGTGGATAGGGATAATTGTGGTAGTGACTCTTATTCCATTGTGCATATGAAATACTGTTGACACATACATACGTGATATTGTTTCGGACATGGATAGTTGAGGTAGTGACTCTTATTCCATTTCATGTATACCTTACTATAGCTACTTGTACATCATGCATACACAGTGACATGTACATCCACATACTCGGTTACAGCTACATGTACATCATGGACATATACTGACATGTATACCCACATATTTTGCTATAGTTGCATATACCCTAAGTGGTATGGTTTTGACATGTGATATTGAGACGTTGACTATTGCGCTTATGAAATGCATCATACTCACTTGCTTACATGTAGATACTTAAACCTTGCTACAATTACATATACACCACATATGATACTGCACTTGTTTTCGGAGGATTTGGGAACCGCATGATATATTTTAAAACTGGATTCATTTAAAAGAGCGACTTTTCCTTAATATTCTCATATTGTTGTTTTATGTTGCATATATCAGTTTTCATGGATTTACGCATTGAGATATGGATTTCATATGATTTATGGATTTGAGAACCGTGGGGGTATTTCAAGAAAACTATGTATTGTTTGAAAACCCGGTTTCCCTTGATATGATATATCTGTGCGTCCACCATGTGATTTCTCGGTTCTGAGATTTAGCTTGTGATACCCGATTCAAGGAGCAGGATGCACAGTCTACGGGTACGTGGTGGACCCGGTATGGTACCCCCGGGCAAGTGGTGATTTCGTGGAGTAGACGATAAGGGACCACTACCTACCGGTGATTGTATTTGGACTCGGCAGATATCGTGGGGATACCGACCGGAGTGATGTACGACATATCGTCAGGGCCAGTCGTGGTGACAGCGCCGGAGTTATGAGGATTTACGTATCGATGCTAGACACGGGTTTCATGAGGTTTCGAGTGTCGGTGTTTGACACTCAGGTTTCCATGATTTTTACGTATCATCGGTGGACATACGTGGATGATATCCTCATACATACATACATACATACATACATACATATATATATATATATATATATATATTGATACAGGTATATGGATTCATGATGTTTTGGGTGTCGATGTTAGACACTCAGGTTCCATGAGACTTACAGGATGTGATGCCCGATCTGAGGATGCGGTGCCTGAGGATGTTGGGATTTGATGTGTCAGTGAGGGACACTGGGGTTTTTCCATGCTGATGATTTTTTATTGCATGAGGTTTTATTATATCATCCCACACTCAGGATTATTTTGATATGCATTGCTTCATGTAATTATAGTACCATGATGATGTACCTTTACATAATTGTCGCTTATAAATATTACCATACTCATGCTATCAGATTTTATGTGATAGATTAATCTCTATTCGTGCATACTTGCGATTACAGTATGATGTTAATTACTATTCACGAGTTGGCAACTCACCCCCGTTGTGCCACAGTGTTTGGCAAGACTTACCCTCTGAGTAGTCGCGGCAGGGCGTCTTATTATCTCTACTTTTGCGGATACCGCTACGGTTGGCTGTGAGGCCTTTGCTTTTAGGTGGGTTTGCGGTTATCCTTTTGTACATTGTATATCTTTTTGTTGGATCTAGTATTCTCCATCTACCTCTTCTTGTATTTGACTTAGAGAAGAGTTGTGAGGATTCGGTGTTGTACTATTATTTTGGTGACTTTGGGTGCCGTGCTCGTGGGAGCCGGTTTTGTTGAAAAGTTTTACTTCTTTATGCAGTTTTCTTTTATATTTCTTTGCTTCGGCGTCGTATATATGTTTGTGGTGGTTGTCTCCGCCGTTGGGCGTGATTTTCTCCCATTTGGGATGCTTTATATATTATCTATGTTGTACCCGTTTTCGGGGCTAGTTTTTACAAAGGAGGTGCTGCCAAAATTTTCAAGAAAGAAAACTAAAATTAAAGATTTTTCTTAAGATTTTCCGAATGTTTTAAACTATGTTTTTCTCCGTTTATCCAGTTTTGGGTGGTTTAGAATTCTGGGTTTCGGCTTGCATAAGTTGCGTACGCCTGTAGTCGTTACGTAGCTTAAGTGCCGCTTTTGGGCCAAATTTTGGGTCGTGACAAAGTTGGTATCAGAGCGCTAGGTTTTACCTTTCGGAGTGTAGGAGGACCTTGGTATGATGGAGTAGGTAGCTTAAGCAGAGTACGTAGCGTGTGTATGTTCCGCGGCATACTTACGACACGATACTCCGCCTAAGTGACCTTAGGATTTGTTGATTGAAATTCCTTCCGCGATTTATATACATCCTTGTGATTCGATTTCTGTATCCTTATCGAATCTTGTTTCAATTTGCAGCTTATATATTGCCGAAGACTACGAGGGCACAGAGAGCGGCCGCGAGGGCCGAGGTCAGAGTGGACTCGTCTGAGGCGAGTGTTAGTTATATGTATGCCCTAGAGGCCATTACTGTACATACGATGTATATTGTAATGGATGCTTGGACATATATAGGGAGGCCTTTCTTGCTCGACATGATAGTATGCTATCTGGTTGTACTTTATCTTAACATGTACTCTGATTGTCTCTATGTTACATGTTGATAAAGCCCTTAGGATATGTACTCGACTACTGGGACTATGATGAGATCATACTAGTGGGGCCACGATAGTCAACGAGTACTTCCGATAATAGTTCCTAGTCGAGGGTGTATCGAGACAGGGCATCGATACACCAGAGTAGACTAGCGTATACACATCTTGACCCATATGATGGGCGATGGATGATCCCATATCCATCGGTGTTTGACATCAAGGATGGTGTACGGGTGCTCAGTAGAGACTGGGTACACTGGACGGACTCGCCGAGAACTCCCAGATGGTATTATACCTCACGTCAGATGGCAGTTCTCCGGTGACACTGGTACAGAGTAGTCTGTTGACCCAAGATCGTCATAGAGTCTTGTGTGATTCCCACTGTGCTTTGATTTCCATCATACCACGTACAAGAGGGCGTGCAAAAAGATGGCTTTTGGGTACAGTCCCGAATCACATGGAGGCAATGAGCGATAGGAGGGGATTCGACTCTCCCGGTATAGGGAGTTGATGTTGTGCTGTGTTTGATTGGCTATAACCGGAAATCCCTGGCCAGGGTTACTGAGATTTACTGGTAAGTGTTATCAGTAGTTTCTCGAACTATTATAGACCTCATATCGACACGACTTATCGAGCTACTGCGGTCTGACGTTTACCACCCCTAGGCGAGATATGCGACATATCAGACGACGAGACCGGACTGTACGGGAGTGTTACTGATTGGATTCACAGGAGAATGTACAGGATTACTTGTTGATCTTCTGAGCGCTCAATACCTGGGTGGCTGTTACGTTTAGCTGACCGCTTGCAGCTTGTGGTTGTTTGATATGATCATCACCTACTGCCGGCGTATTGACGATTCTTTAGAGTCCTACACAGAGGTTTCTTGGCTCAGGAAAAATGGAGTAGGGGCACATATGTGATATGTGCGGGACCGAGGATAATACAATATGAGATACCGTATTCTATTCTCGCGATATTTGATATCAGCCGGGTCATCGGATCAAGTGTTGATTCGATGAATCGGTACGGATAAATATTAGTCGGTTATATGCGATATAGCTGGATTGTCTGATCAAGTGTTGATTCGATAATTTAATGTATAATAATATATATGATATATTAAATTACATTAACTAATATTTGCTCACTAAAAGATTCTTTTTCTCACTCGGGTAACAAATTGATATATATGCGATATATGTTAAATGTATTATTTTATTTTGTTGCGATAAATATTATATATGTGATATATAATATTGTAACATGATATGATAACTAATGCAACATGTTTAGTGGAGTTTAAACATGATTAGGGTTTGGATTAGGGTTAAGGCTTCTAGTTTATTCTAGAAGCTTTTCTTTTGCCATGATAAAGATATTTGTGTTGATTTTTATCTATGACTCATACTTAACCCAACCCAAACCCTAGCCCTTGGTTAATTCTCTACAATGGTTTGCTCAACCATGGTTGCATTATTCATCATATTAATCCATTCATTATTCATCACAAAAGGATTCCCTTTTTCTTCTTCCTTGAGTTCATTCTTGAAAAAGCTTTCTAGTTTTGCTTTTGTGATGAAAGTGAGTGAGAAAAAGATTATAAATGGGAGAAAAAATCCTACTTCATCATCCTCATCTATCCTTGCCATTAAGATGAGGGTGTTCACATCATTTCATGAGTGATAGCTTGTGTTAACGAAACTTCAAGTTAGATCATATATGTTATCGAAGATCGAAAGTAAGGTTGCATCATTCTCTTCGTGAAGTCTCTCGAGAGTCCGGAACACGATGAACGCAGCGAAGGGACCTCAACGCGGAGCTTAAGAAGTGAAGGACCGGATCTACAAAGGTTGTAATTCCTCTCACTTAGTGTTAAAGTGTTTAACATGTTTGTTTTCGCCTAAACCCTAGTTTAAAGATCCGGCTTCGGGTTGTTCGGTACGGCTAATTTTTTTTAATCGGGCATGGTTGATGCCTCGTAGACCCTTGTACGCGTGCATAGCAACCCTACAGTGGTATCAGAGCCAAGCTAGAGCTTTAGGCGAAGTCTAGACGAAGTTTAAAGTCTGATCGAACCCGAAAACCCCGATGTTTACCCTTCTCTGTACATTTTTCAAAAATGTGGTTTTTTATGAATTAAAAATGCTCAGAAAAATAATCAGGAAAAATTAAGAATAACTGTGAAGTACGGACCTCTAATTCGCAAATTTGACCGCGGAACCGCGGCCAAACCAAGGGTTTGGCGGCGGTTCCGCGGCCCAAATTGTGACTTAGTCCCTTGAATTTCATGTAATTATTCTTAGGTCCTTTCTTGTTATTTTTTTCTGGGAAGTTTTTAATTCCACTCAAGTGTTGACTTTTCTAGGGTTGTATTGGGGAATCGTTGATTCGATCAGATAATTTAACTTTGTTTAGCTTTGTCCGGATAATTTTTAGAAACTGTTAAAAAGTTCGAACGGAAATCAATAACTCACTTTTTCCCCTGTCGGAATTTTTTTCAAAAGTTGGATATTTTTCTCGAGTTTAAGAACGTTCTAAGTCATGCAAGTAACACGGTGGACCCTCTAGAAGACAACAAACCTTAACTCGATTATGTGACCGTCTTGAACTGCCTTTAAACCTTAGGGTTTGGGGCAGTACGGCGTGCCACAAGTGAGGCGTTGGCTTGACCCTTCTATGGCTGGACCATCGGTACTGTGGCATGTGATGGATGTTTTTAAACTGATTTCAAGTGTTGAGATATATTGGGGAAATCTTGGGTGTTTGATTATTCGATCGGAAAGTTTAACATTGTCTTTTTATCTGGAATGTGATACAATATTTGGAATCCACAAGTAGTTATGAGATAACTAATTTGAATGTTATAAACATAGCAGTTTAGTCTCAGATGATCGGTTGTCACGGAATTTTGATGTGATCAAAAGTCCGTCGCAATCACGTAGCGTACGCGGATACTCGCCGGGTAAACTTAATAGACAGCCATGCCCCATAGCCCCGACCAAGTGACTGTAGGAGAACCCCATCGCCAAAAGCATCTGTTCGGGTGCTCGCGGCAGCGGTGTTCTGCCTTAGTGCACTTCGTCGATGGCATCCGGGGGTACGGCCGTCTACTAAAGTTTGCGACGAGCATTCGATCAGGATGTCGGGAATCTTGTTGAATTGCCCGACTTGATATTGAAAAGAGTTTTCGATAATAAGACTAAAATGCGGAGTTTATAATTGTTAGGCATGCGATGTCTAAGGAATTCATTTGGTTAGGCATGCGATGTCTAAGAAGGTTGCGGATTCCAACTTTGTAGTTTTACACTTTCTTTTTTATGACCGTAAGCGTAGTATGTGGTGTATTGCCGGCTTCGTTGCTATACATCAACGACAATCGGGATACGCGTACTTGCTTATGTTGATGATATGAGATATTATGTAGTTCTGTGATATGTTATATTGGATCGTCGCGTTTTAAATAGCCGGGGGTTTTTATGTGAGATGAGAGTTTTTTCTTTTTCATTCATGTAAAATTCATTTGTATGTAATATTCTTTTATTGGGGCACTTCCGGGCTGAGGATGATGTCACCATTGTATATTATTTACTTTTCCGCATTAGGTAGACCCAAGGCGGGGAGCACAAGTAACCGGATTATGGGGTCCAGTGAGAGACCATCTCGAGGAGTCGAGACCGGGTCTCCTAACCCTAGAATTGGCAGTGTTGCTTGCCGCTCTCATAGGGGTCTAAGGATGTGGGTTTGGCTATTCATCGCGACTGTGGAATCCGTGTTTTATACAGGCTCGTATTGAAAACACGGACGTGCTAGTATATCCAATATTTCATATATGTTCTTCTGTTGCAATGTTCTGTGATGAGATCATATTACTGCCTGAGACGAATGCTTATATTATATATATGAGATATATGTTATATTGCAGATTTCGTTTCAAAAGTGATGCTTGTGAAGCAAAATAAAATGGGACTTCATTAATGAGATTAATGAAACTAAATGAAACCTAAAGATGTTGTAGAAACTTGTTTAAAAACTGGTAGCTCTAGTTCTTGCTCTGCAAAGCGGTGTTCCTTGTAGAACATCCAGCACCTTATTCGATAAGGAAAGAGCCGAGATCCCTTCACCGGGAGTGACCTCTTTAGCGAAACTAGAAGATGCTACAAACTCGGTTTATCTTTTGATTGCTTCTATAGTTCTTGCTTTGCATAGTGGTATATATGATATACCCTGCACCTTATTCGATGAGGAAAGGGCCGACGATCCCTTCACCGGGAGTAACCCCTTTAGCAAAACTAGAAAAGCCTCAAAAACACTCCAATTAAAAAATCACTCGATTCTACAACGATATCAAGTTCATTACGCAAAGGGTTTTCTTAAAAACCCGTCGTAGCCCTCTGTCATTTCAGATAAGTAGTATTTAGTATTCGTGCTGCGTTTGTTGACCTCTGTCAAGGCGTAGTTTGCGGTAGCTGATTAGTGCTTATCTGTATGAACATATGATGTGATTTATTTAGGGTAGTCGTGCGACCTTGTTGACCTCTGTCAAGGGTCGTGCGGGTGGGTTTACTTCAATCAGGAAATGACGGGTTGAACTTGACTAGCGGCCTATGGTCTGTCAAGGTCATAGGACGCTAGGGGTAAAATATTATTGGGAATTTCAAGTGTTGAAATTTGCAATGAGATTGCATATCTTCTATGAGATAGTTGGATCCCGATACCCGCTGCGAGTAAGAGTTACTCCTGGGATAGTTTTACACATTACAATTAGCCGATCAAGTAGGTGTCTAGAAAGGTGTTAACGGGGTTACGCCTCTGGGAAAACGAGGTTTACTTTAATTAGGTCCGTGCGAAAGCAAGGGAAACCTCCCTCAAAGTACCGACACTGGCCTGGCTGAAAGATTGGCGAACTTGTAGCGTGTAATTAATCCCGGCTAGTCTTTCCTTTTAGGGTTTGAAGGAAGATTTTATTAAAACAGTGGAAGACATCCTGGTTAGATATATTAGATAACCAATCTAATCTTGCAAGAGCATACGCTGAGTGTTTTCTTCTCTCTCTCTCCAGGTAGCGACCATATCACGCCTTAATCAAGATAATAAAACGGATATATTGACTGAACCCGCTTGTTATACTGAGCTGGGGAACGTTGGTCCCGCTCCAACTTATAATTGTTATAAGAAAGAGCAGGAAATTGGGGAATACCAGATTTTCCGTGCTGTCCAAATGAAGAAAGTGCATGTTGATGCATCATCTTCGGGTGTGTTCATTACAGAGAACTGTTTCTCAGTATCCTTTACGTCCTGGGCATGTGATACCGGATCAGGATCCCGCATATGTAATCTGTTACATGGGCTACAGATAGGTAGAGAACTGAGAACGGGTGATAAGTTTCATGAGATAGAAACGGTGCAAGTGTTGCAGCCAAGTCTGTTGGTCACTATCACCCTGTATTACCAGAATACATTGATTCTGAACAAATGTTATTAGATACCGAACCTGATATACAACATCATATCAGTCTCTTTATTAGTAAAGAAAGGATATAATTTTGTATTGTTGGATAATGTTTTGAACATTTCTTATATCAAGAGTTGATCGGTTCAGGTACGTTATCTAAAAGCATTGATGTTCTAAATCAAACTACAGTTTTTAGTATACAGAACACACACAAGAGGAAGAGTTCAGAAATGAACGAATCCTTCTTGAGGCATTGTAGACTAGATCATATCAATGCGACCCGACTATCTAAGTTACATTTTGATGCATATTTAAATCTGTTTGAATTTACATCTTGTGAAACTTGCCGGTCATGCCACAAAGATTAGATGACCATAGCTCTGTTTATTGGAAACAGAGAAAGAGTTAGTGAACTCTTAGGATTGATACATGCTGATGTATGTAAGTCCACTGTCTACACATGCCAAGACCGATTCTTTGTACTTCATTACATTCTCTGACAATCTCTCAAGATTCAGACATATGTTCCTGTTGAAACACAAGTCCGAACCTTTTGAGATATTCACAGAATATAAGTTAGAAGTAAAGAACCAACAACGGGTATAAGTATTATATCCTTTGATGAGATCAAGGAGGAGAATACTTGAGCACGGAATTCCTGGACTATTCTAAAGAAGAATGAGATTCTCTCTCAGCATTACTCCTTCGTATACACCACAGCACGTCGGTGTATCGGGGCAGAGCAATAGCATCCTATGTGATATGGTGTGCTCTATGATGAGTACTACTGAGTTTCCTATTTCCTTTTGGGAGTTATGCGCTTGAGAAGCTGCATACCTATTGAATAGGGTTCAAATCAAATCAGTTGCCTACCACTTCATATGTGATATGGAAAGGGAAGAGCCCATATCTTAAGTTTGTTAAGATTTGGGGTTGTCCGGACTATGTCTAAAAGAAAAATCCGGACAAGCTCGAGGCAAGGTCTGTTATGTAGAACTGGAAACGTTCCAGCTATACAAAGTGCAGCTGATGATTTGGTAGAACACGAAGGATTCAATAGTTTCCAACGATCCTCAGCCTCTCCGCCGATCTAGTAGGGTTTCTCACCCACCTGAGAGATACTTCGGTTTCTCTATGACAGTGGGAGCGAGGATTGCATCATTAGATGATGACCCAACTAGTTTCGAGCTGGCCATCAGGAGTGGGACTCTGTAAGAATGGCTGGATGCTTAGTGATCTGAGATGGAATCCTTATACAACAACAAAGTATGGACTTTTGTTTCTTTATCTGAAGGGTTAAATCCCCATCAGGAGTAAGTATATCTTGAGAAGATTACTTGGTGTACATGGAAAAGTTGAGACTTTCAAAGCTATGCTTAAGTCCATCCAGATCCTACTTGCCACGGCTACATACCATGACTACGATATCTGGCAGTTGGGTGTCATGACTGCTTTTCTAAATGATGTTTTAGAAGATAGCGTCTATAAGTACATAGCCAGAGGGCTTCGTAGACAGTGGGAGCAGCGGAAACGTGTGCAAGATGTTTTATGTGATAAAACAGGCACCGCGGAGTTGGAACGTCGCTTTTGATGTGGTAGTCAAAGAGTTTGACTTCATCAAAATGGTAGATGAACCTTGTATATACAAAAAGGTAGTGGGGAATATGGTGGTGATCCTCGTAGAGTACGTGGATGACACACTATTGATAGGGCAGGAGTTTCCTATGCTACGATCGGTCAATTTCCGCTTATCACAAAGATTCTCCATATAGGATTAGAGTGATACCTCCTAAATCCTGGGTTTTGATCTATGAGATAGATCTAATTGGATGTTAGGATACTAACTAGTTGTAGTGAGAAGGTATCAATCGATCCTGGGGAGAACCACTGGAAAGGTTCCAGTGTGATAAGGACGACTGAATGTCAGTCGCAGGCATTGTCTTTACCCTTAGTGGAGGGACGGTATGTTGGAAGAGTTCCAAAATAGATACCGTGACTTACTAGACGATTAAAGGCAAGATGCATCGTTACTAAAGATGCTACCAAAGAGGCAGTCTGGATACATATAAGTTCATGAGATGAACTTCGTTCCTACCATTGTGTGACAATGGAGTTATGGCTTTTCCCAAGGAACCCCCCGTCCCATCAGAAATCCAGATATAATTCTTAGGCAGTATCACCTGATCATGGAGATGATTGATCTCCAGGGAGATCGAGGTTAGGAGAGTAGACACTGAGGACAACAGCGCGGATCCACTCACAAAGGCCTTTTACCCAGTAGATACATTTATGGGAAGGTTGAGTATGAGATACTTCAACCACAGCTAATTGTTAGGTATGTGATACCACAACAGATGGTCCTAGTGCAAGTGGGAGATTGTTAGTTATATGTATGCCCTAGAGGCCATTACTGTACATACGATGTATATTGTAATGGATGCTTGGACATATATAGGGAGGACTTCTTGCTCGACATGATAGTATGCTATCTGGTTGTACTTTATCTTAACATGAACTCTGATTGTCTCTATGTTACATGTTGATAAAGCCCTTTGGATATGTACTCGACTACTGGGACTATGATGAGATCATACTAGTGGGGCCACGATAGTCGACGAGTACTTCCTATAACAGTTCCTAGTCGAGGGTGTATCGAGACCGGGCATCGATACACCAGAGTAGACTAGCGTATACGCATCTTGACCCATATGATGGTCGATGGATGATCCCATATCCATCAGTGTTTGACATCAAGGATGGTGTGCGGGTGCTCAGTAGAGACTGGGTACACTGGACGGACTCGCCGAGAACTCCCAGATGGTATTATACCTCACGTCAGATGGCAGTTCTCCGGTGACACTGGTACAGAGTAGTCTGTTGACCCGAGATCGTCATAGAGTCTTGTGTGATTCCCACTGTGCTTTGATTTCTATCATACCACGTCTAAGAGGGCGTGCAAAAAGGTGGCTTGTGGGTACAGTCCCAAATCACATGGAGGCAATGAGCGATAGGAGGGGATTCGTCTCTCCCGGTATAGGGAGTTGATGTTGTGCTGTGTTCGATTGGCTATAACCGGAAATCCCTGGCCAGGGTTGCTGAGATTTACTGGTAAGTGTTATCAGTAGTTCTCGAACTGTTATAGACCTCATATCGACACGACTTATCGAGCTACTGCGGTCTGACGTTTACCACCCCTAGGCGAGATATGCGACATATCAGACGACGAGACCGGACTGTACGGGAGTGTTACTGATTGGATTCACAGGAGAATGTACAGGATTGCTTGTTGATCTTCTGAGCACTCAATACCTCGGTGGCTGTTATGTTTAGCTGACCGGTTGCAGCTTGTGGGTGTTTGATATGATCATCACCTATTGCCGGCATATTAACGATTCTTTAGAGTCCTACACAGAGGTTTCTTGGCTCAGGCAAAACGGAGTAGGGGCACATATGTGATATGTGCGGGACCGAGGATAATACGATATGAGATACCGTATTCTATTCTCGCGATATTTGATATCGGCCGGGTCATCGGATCAAGTGTTGATTCGATGAATCGGTACGGATAAATATTAGTCGGTTATATGCGATATAGCTGGATTGTCGGATCAAGTGTTGATTCGATAATTTAATGTATAATAATATATATGATATATTAAATTACATTAACTAATATTTTCTCACTAAAAGATTCTTTTTCTCACTCGGGTAATACATTGATATATATGCGATATATGTTAATTGTATTATTTTATTTTGTTACGATAAATATTATATATGTGATATATAATATTGTAACATGATATGATAACTAATACAACATGATTAGGGTTTGGATTAGGGTTAAGACTTCTAGTTTATTCTAGAAGCTTTTCTTTTGTCATGATAAAGATATTTGTGTCGATTTTTATCTATGACTCATACTTAACCCAACCCAAACCCTAGCCCTTGGTTAATTCTCTACAATGGTTTGCTCAACCATGGTCGCATTATTCATCATATTAATCCATTCATTATTCATCACAAAAGGATTCCCTTCTTCTTCTTCCTTGAGTTCATTCTTGAAAAAGCTTTCTAGTTTTGCTTTTTTGATGAAAGTGAGTGAGAAAAAGATTATAAATGAGAGCAAAAATCCTACTTCATCATCCTCATCTATCCTTGCCATTTAGATGAGGGTGTTCACATCATTTCATGAGTGATAGCTTGTGTTAACGAAACTTCATGATAGATCATATATGTTATCGAAGATCGAAAGCAATGTTGCATCATTCTCTTCGTGAAGACTCTCGAGAGTCCGGAACACGATGATCGCAGCGAAGGGACCTCAACACGGAGCTTAAGAAATGAAGGACCAGATCTACAAAGGTTGTAATTCCTCTCACTTAGTGTTAAAGTGTTTAACATGTTTGTTTTCTCCTAAACCCTAGTTTAAAGATCCGGCTTCGGGTTGTTCGGCACGGCTAATTTTTTTTAATCGGGCATGGTTGATGCCTCGTAGACCCTTGTGCACGTGCATAGCAACCCTACAGCGAGGACTGACCAGGGCGGTATGCCTGGTGTACCGGAGCACATTGCTATGTTTGGGGCTGGTATGCAGGACCTGCGCCAGATGATGGGGACTTTAGTAGAGGTCATTCGAGCGCAGAGGCAGGCAGTTGTTCCACCCGTTGCTGGGACCACGATGGTACCTATAGTTCCGGCAGTCGCAGTTACAGCTCCGGAAGTTATTACTGTGTCACTGACCGAGTTCATGAGGCTGAGGCCTCCGGTGTTCATTGGCACAGATGCTACTGAAGATCCGCAGTCGTTTATTGACCGGATGGCCAAGATTTGTCGTTCGCTCCGATGCTCCGACGAGAGATAGGTGGAGTTCGCTAGTTTTCGTCTGGAGGGTCTGGCCCAGAAGTGGCATGAGTCCTTGGAGAGGGGCAAAGCCGCGGGTCTTGCCCCTATGACCTGGACTGAGTTTATGACGGCACTTCTCGCCCGTTTTCTTCCACCGAGCGTTAGGGATGCGCGAGCGCGCATATTTGAGTCGTTACGCCAGACTCCGGGGATGACGGTGTCTGAGTATGATGTATTGTTTACCGAGCTGTCTGTGTATGCTCCGTACTTGGTGGCGACTGAGGAGATGAGGGTGAAGAGGTTTGTTCGAGGCCTGCTTACCCAGTTGTTCCTAGCCATCAGCATTCAGCATTGCGACACATATGCAGCAGCTGTGGATGCAGCCCTTTTGGTGGAGGAGCGTCTTTCTGAGTCATCGGTTGTTCCGGAACCGAAGAGGACTTGTATGGATGTATCGGCACAGAGATGGAGGTTTGCACGCCGAGACAGAGTTCCTTCAGACTCTGGGAGCAGCAGAGACATTGGACGGGGACAGTTATTCAGCTCTTATTCCCAGGAGGGTCAGCGGCTGTCTTATGGGTGCTTTGGGTGTGGCAGTCTACATCACCTTGTTCGGGATTGTACCGTGGTACGTCAGAGAGGGTCAGTTGTACCCTAAGTTACCTTACCACCTTCTCCGCCTCAGAGAGCGTTGCCTCTTATTCCTGTTGTTGCACCGTGTCAGACTCCTGCTTAGAGAGGTCATGGTCGCGGTGGTTTTGTACCGAGAGGACGAGGTGGCCGAGGCAGAGGGCAGCCAGTTGCCGGTAGAGGGCAGGCTCGGGTGTTTGCCTTGACTCATTAGGACGCGCAGGCGTCCAATGCTGTGGTTTCAGGTACCCTTTCTGTATCTTCTTATGATGCACATGTTCTTTTCGATCTGGGATCTACGCACTCGTATTTTTCGACGCACTTCATGCCGAGGTTAGGCCGAGAGTCGTGTTTGCTTGATCAGCCGCTTGTCGTGTCTACTCCTGTTGGAGAGTCATTTTTTGCGCGACATGTGTTCCGGTCGTGTGCTGTCCGTATTGTTGACAGAGATCTATCCATCGACTTGATCCTTCTTGAGATGTTGGACTTCGACGTTTTGCTGGGCATAGACTGGTTAGCTACTTGCTACGCATCCGTGGACTGCCGCGAGAAGACAGTTAGGTTTTGTTTTCCCTGTGAGTCAGTGTTTGTTGTGCAGGGGGCCATGGTGCCACCCCTCACAGTTTGATTTCTGTCCTTTGCGCTAGTCGGCTTTTGAGGAGAGGATGTCGGGGATTCTTAGCTTTCATTCATGATACTGGAGCCACAGTGGTGTCGTTGGACCAGGTTCCTACCATGCGAGAGTTTCCCGACGTTTTTCCAGATGAGTTACCTGGGTTGCCACTAGAGCGCGATATTGAGTTCTGCATTGATCTGATTCTTGGCACGGAGCCTATTTCTATACCGTCTTATCGGATGGCTCCAGCAGAGCTTAGAGAGCTTAAAGATCAATTGCAAGATTTGCTTGATAGGGGACTTGTGCGTCCGAGTGTTTCGCCGTAGGGAGTTTCTGTTCTGTTCGTCAAGAAGAAGGACGGCAGTTTGAGGTTGTGTATGGATTATCGTTAATTGAACCGAATTACGGTGCGGAATAGGTATCCTTTACCTCGCATTGACGATTTATTGGATCAGCTCCAGGGTGCAAAACATTTTTCAAAGATTGATTTGCATTCGGGTTATCATCAGTTGCGAGTTCGGAATGATGACATTCCGAAGACTGCTTTTCGTACGCGCTATGGGCATTATGAGTTTCTGCTGATGTCGTTCGGACTCACCAATGCGCCAGCAGTGTTCATGGATCTGATGTACCGGATTTTCAGGCCGTTCCTCGACCAGTTTATTATTGTGTTTATTGATGACATACTGGTCTACTCTAGGAGTCATGAGGAGCATGAGCAGCACTTGAGGATCGCTTTGCAGATATTGAAAGAGCACCAGCTGTATGATAAATTCTCAAAGTGCGTATTTTGGCTTGATAGAGTTGACTTCCTGGGTCATGTGGTGACTGGTGACGGTATTCTTGTGGACCCGAGGAAGATCGAGGCTGTCGCCCAGACCTGTATCGGTGACCGAGGTCCACAACTTTTTGGGCTTAGCTAGTTATTATCACCGTTTTGTGGAGAATTTCTCGAGTATCGCTGCACCGCCGACTGGACTGACCCGGAAGGGAGTTCCTTTTCTTTGGACTGATGCGTGCGAGCAGAGTTTTCAGCAGTTGAAGACTCGGTTGACGACAGCACCAGTTCTATCTTTGCCTTCTGGATGGGGCGGCTATGTTGTTTACTGTGATGTTTCTCGAGTGGGGCTCGGTTGTGTTCTTATGCAGCATGATAGAGTGATTGCTTATGCTTCTAGGCAGCTGAAGAAGCATGAGCAGAATTACCTCACTCACGATCTTGAGATGGCCGCGGTGCTCTTTGCGTTGAAGATTTGGAGACACTACTTGTATAGGGAGTCGTGTCAGATCTTCACGGATCACAAGATCTTGAAGTACATCTTCCAGCAGCGGGATCTGAATCTGAGACAGCGCCGTTGGATGGAGCTAGTGAAGGATTATGATTGTGAGATCCTTTATCACCCGGACAAGGCGAATGTGGTAGCTGATGCTTTGAGTCGTAGGCCCGGGGGTAGGTTGTCCCAGTTGAGCGCGGTTCAGCGGCAGTCATCTGCAGATTAGCAGCTCTTGTGTGATGGTAGAGTGTTGTTCGAGTTCACTTTCGCTGCGGGACAGCTTGCTCATGTCCGTGCCCGTCCACTATTACTTGATCGTATCCGTGAGGCGCAGCCCAGTGATGCCCGTTTATCTAAGATTCTTGAGTTTGCTCGGCAGGGTACAATTTCGGAGTTCATGATTGATGACCAGGGTGTGCTACGATGCGGGACTCACTTGTTTATACCAGATGCTGATGGGTTGAGATGCGAGATCCTAGAGCAGGCACATCAGTCAGCCTTTAACGTTCATCCAGGTTCCACCAAGATGTACCGTGACTTGAGAAACTTCTACTGGTGGGAAGGGATGAAGTGCGATATTTCGGACTTTGTTTCGAGGTGCCTGACTTGTCAGCAAGTCAAGGCTGAGCATTAGAGACCGGCTGGAGAGTTGCAGCCTTTACCCGTTCCAGAGTTGAAATGGGATCAGATTTCCATAGGCTTCATTGTGGGTCTACCTAGGACCAGTCGAGGGTATGACTCCATTTGGGTGATTGTAGACCGGTTGACGAAAGCGGCTTACTTTCTTCCAGTGAAGACCACTTTCGGTTATGCTCAGTATACTCAGTTGTACATAGATGAGATTGTGCGTTTGCACGGTGTTCCCACATGCATAGTATCCGACAGAGGCACCCAGTTTACTAGCCGTCTTTGGCAGAAGCTTCAGGAAGCTTTGGGTACCCGGTTGAGTTTTAGCACTGCTTTTCATCCACATACCGATGGTCAGTCGGTGCGGACTATACAGACTCTGGAGGATATGCTCCTTACATGTGTGCTTGATTTTGGTGGCAGTTGGGATCGTCACTTGCCGTTGATTGAGTTCTCCTACAACAACAGTTTTCAGGAGACTATTCAGATGGCACCTTTTGAAGCTTTGTATGGTAGGAAGTGTCGATCGCCAGTCTGTTGGACCGAACTCAGTGAGAGTCTGGTTTTAGGACCCCAGCTAGTTCAGGAGACTACGGAGAAGATCCAGCTGATTCAGGACAGGATGAGAGTAGCCCAGTGCAGACAGAAGTCTTATGCCGACCGTCGTCGTCGCAGACTTGAGTTCGCAGTGGGGGATCATGTATTCCTGAGGATTTCTCCGATGAAGGGCGTTATGCGATTCGGGAGGAAAGGGAAGCTCAATTCTAGATTTGTAGGTCCTTTCGAGATCTTTGAGCGAGTGGGTTCTGTTGCTTATCGTTTGGAGCTCCCGCCAAGTTTTCCGGATGTTCACCCCGTTTTTCATTTGTCGATACTTCGTAGATACCTTCATGACCCTTCTCACATGATTCAACATAAGACCGTTCAGCTTGAGCGCGATTTTTCGTTCACCGAGCAGCCGATAGTTATTTTGGATCGGCAGGTGAAGAAATTTCGGTCAAAGGTCTTGCCATCTGTGAAGGTTCTTTGGCATAGCCCTACCAGTGAAGAGATCACTTGGGAGGCCGAGAGTGAGATGCGGAAGAAGTTCCCTCATCTTTTCGAAGGTACGCGTAGTTAAATTTTAATTCGGGGACCGAATTTCTATAAGGGGGGAGATTGTAACGTTTTAGAAATCGTTTTGGGAAATTTTTCTGTTTTAGGGCAAAATAGTTGGTATTTTCCGTTTTAACCCGATTTTGATCAAACTTCCATATAGACTTGCCGGCACATAGTTTAGCTAAAATAAAGCTAGTGCGCGAACTTTGGGGGTAAATGGGAAGTTTTGGTTCAGATAGAATTTTTCCCTAATAAAATATTATTTTAAGTGGTAAATTATACATGTAAAATGTGGAAATTACTTCTTATTAGAATATTTGCTAATATAATTATAAGAAGTAGTTAGAAGCTTCTTTTTAAAATATCTAGATATTTTTTTGATGACTAATGGTTTCTATTTTAAAAAGAAAAGAAAAGGTGAAAAGGTGGCAATTTGGCATTAAATGGCATTTATTACAAATTCTAGCTAGAAAACTCCACACTTTCACAAAAATCCCACCATTTTTCATGTCTTGGCCGAGCCCTCCCCACTTCTGTCCCAATTGGTTCTTGCCCCATTTTCTACAATTCCAAGATCATTAAATCGTTAAAAATCCTTAAATAATCCCACAAAACTCCTAAGAAAATAAAAACCCATCATTCTTCTGTACAAATCTCACTTCGATCTTCATGAAAACATCATTTTTGGAGGCTAAAATGATGGATCTAGTTTCATTTTGGTGTTCTTGAGGAGGTATAATTTCTAACACAAATCTTTAATTGTTATGTTTAAATCATTGAATTAGCTATTTAATTGGTTAATATAGCTTTAATTCTTGATTAATGCATTCATGATAATTTTAAATAATTTCAAGTTAGGGTTTGTGATGGTAATGGTTAAAAATGAGGACTTTAGAAACTTTACCTTGTGAATGATGATTATTGATAATTCCTAATTTGATTAATGAAGATTTGCTTGCTAGGTTTTAATAAAACCTAATTGGGTAGGTTTAAAATTGTGGAAACAGTTTGGATAGAATAGTTATGCCGCTTTTCGATGTTTGGAATCGCTAGTTATGTGTTAGCTTTGAACTTGTGCAAAATATTGCGATAAGTTGCTACTAGGTTTCATGGTTTTTCCGATGTGGGTTCAATTGATCGTTGCGAGCTTATATCTATTATATTCCTTGTATTTGTTTGTGTTGTGTTGCGCGATCGGGACGATCAGAGTCTAGACTTGGTGTTTCGTAGTTTAGTGACCCTAGCTAGGGTTTTTGCCGATGTCGTGCGCGTTTTGTGCGCTAGGTGCGCAGTGTAATTTTCTGGGCGTTATCATCGACGTAGGATATTTAGCTTATGTGATATGTTTGTGAAATTTTAGGATCGCAAGCGGGGACTTCGGGCGCTGCGAACAAAGGGAAGCAGGTGGTCGGATTTTCATAGCTCAAGACCATCGGTGAGTAGATTTAACATCTACGGGAAAATCCCTCGTATGGAGTTATTCGTCGGGGCTGATATTATATGTCTACGGTAGCGCCCCGGCCGTCATTCTGACGCCAAACGCGGAACAAAAACTTTTATAACTGGCGCTATCGCATACTATAACCCGGATCTTACCATTAACGCTAAACTAACAAACTGTAAAGAGGTAGAAAGGCTATACCGATCGATCCGAGTCCTTCGGTCTTTAACCATCATCCCACGCTCCTCGCGGCAACAACGATCTCTTTGCTTCTCGTCGAGGTGGCACCACATCTACGGATCTTTAAACGGGCTCCCGCCTCTATACCGAGGCAACTTGGTCATCAAGTCTGCTAAAAGAGATGACCAAGATGAAGTAGAGAACGAGTAGAATACTTTGTCTCAAAACACTCTTTGGTTCTCATCACATGAGAGGGTAAGAGTGGAGGTTGAAGAAGATGCTTGGGTTTGGTAATGGTGAACTCAAGAAACACTAGTGATCAAAAGAAAATCAAGCCCATAAACTTGTGTTCTATCATCATTCTCTAGTGAATAGATATGAGAGGATATATATACAAAATCATAAACGAATATCTAATGAAAATATCTCCTCAAATATCCAAACCCAAAACAAAACACATTTAATTCTTCATGACTCACTTAGTGACTCATTAGCATGAGTCACTAATGAACATGCTAGAATAATGTGTCATCCATAATGAGTCACCATTTTCAAAACCAAATAATCATTGAAACCAAAATGATTAATCCAAAAAGAAATGTATCTTCTAAAATATTCTCGTAACGGATTACGAAAATACCCCTCACCTGTATATACATACCTGTATCCGTATTCCGACCGAATACGAATACGAGAGACTAAAATATTCCAACTCAATATAATACATGGATCCGGCTTAAACCAAAGCCCACCAGTATTATCTGCCCGAAATATGACACGTGCATAAATGCACGTGCGTTTTCCGAACCCTGCCATAAAACCATACGGCCTCTACAACGTTTCGCCCGAACTTGAAAAACTATCTGTGGGGGACTCTAATGACTCATCAGTACCCTGGCAGTGGGTTTAACCACAAGCACGTCAGCGGCACTAGCAGTGCGTAACGGCTGCCCATGTACTGACCTCAAGGGAAGCCAATGAGCGAACTCATACTGGAACCCTATCGAACCTAACAGTGACAATATACATACAGTCCGGTCCGTTCGTCTATGAGTATCGCATATCGGGCCAAGGGGGCTGGTAACGTTAGACCCCCAATAGCGGTATAAGTCGTGTCGGAGACAAGCCCTGAACACCCTGAGAAACTACTGGAATACTTACCAGTAATTCTCACCTGCCTTGGCCAAGGACTTGGTGTAATGGCTCTCCTAGACACAGCACGATCTCACCCCCAATACCGGGAGAGACGAATCCCCTGCCGATCCGCTCCCTTGCCTCCATGTGGCTCGGGACTGTACCCAAAAAATACCTGTTTGCACAACTCCTTTGAGCCGTAGTAGGGTAGAAATCAAAGCATAGTGGGAACTCACACGAGACAAATGATGACCTCAGGTCGATGAACTAACCTGTACACATGTCACCAGGGAACTGCTATCTGATGCTAGGTATAAATACCAACTAGCAGGTTCCCGGCGAGTCCTGTCCGGTGTACTCATAACCCAATGAGCACCTGTATACATCTTAGGTGATCCAACTGACACCAGTGGCTTGTTAGACCGGCCAGCGCCCCTCGTCGGGGTCTCGACTGTATACACTAGTCTACTCCGGAGTATCGATGCCCTGTCTCGAAACTCCCATGACTAGGGACCACGTTTAAGGATGTGCTTATAGACTACCCAACTCTCACGTATATGATCGCCATCATACTTTTCGTAGTCAAGCAGGATCCTAGGGGCTCTATCAACGTGTAGTAGTGATCAGTCACCTGAACCTGTACACGACTGATAAAGGTAAACCAGATAGCATATTATCATCTCGAGTAAGACTGTGCTACCGGTATAGGTCCTCCTCAATCATTACAATCACGTACCTGCGATCCAATAATTGACTTTTAGGGCACTACATCCAACAATCTCCCACTTGCATTTAAGGCTAATTATTCCGATGTCACATACTCACAGCCCGTGTGATACTGAACACCCAACTCCTCTACTAATCAGTTTCACAAAGCCCGTTTGTAAAACTCTTGTGTTCGAGAAATAGTCTCAATGAGTGGATCCGCCCCGATGTTTCTTTCTATGTCTCTCTTAATCTCAAGTTCGCGGAGAAAGCCATCTCCCGAATTGAGTAATACCTGTCGTAGAGTATGTCTGGATATCTGATGGGACCTAGTTCATAAATAAACTCCAAATCCAAACTTCTTAGACTGTATCGATAACTGAACCTAATCAGTATCCTGCACCATGCCTCCCACAGTATCCTCTTGGACCACCTGTCCATAATACTGTCCCCTTCGTCAGAGGGAAAACTATAACTCTGACAATCATTCTGTCATCCATGTTACCTTTGAAGCCTGGAATGATAACCGTCCCCCGAAAGAGGCTGCCGTCATTAAATCCGTAGAACATGCACTTATGTTCTAAAACTGCTTCCGTATGTTTCTTTAGGATTGAATTAATATAAACTTATCGCATCTAGTGCAAAAACAACATCTGGTGTGGTACTTGACATCTCACGATTGACTCAATTGCCTAAGCAAGTGATATGCCAATCATGCACATCCCTCTCCCCTTTTGTCTGTAAGATACCTTTAGAGAGGGTGACTCCATCACCTGCAGGTACACCACCATGCCAGGATTCATCTATTCTAAATACCTTTAGAATACTGTCAAAGTACCCACATTGGGAAACTACCCAAATCTAGATCTAAAACCATAGATCTAGAAACCAGAATGTCAGATATTATATCCATAACCTTTGTGGAGAAACAACTGTGTGACAACCACAGTATAACCGATCGTAATATAGGAATTTTACTTCCTACTCTGTGTATGTCATCCAAATACCAGGACATCACACCCTACTATCTTTTTAACAGATCCATCCCCTATTTTGATGAAGTCAAACCTATGACTGTCACATCAAAATTAGATGATCTATCTCCGCTATATCTGCTTAAGTCTATAAATAGACATAAGCTACTTGCCCACTATACTTCCGCTGCTCCCACTGACCATAACAACCCTCAGGCAGAATAATATATGCGTGCACTTCTAGAGCTAGTTTAGAACAACGCTATACTTAACCTCCTGCCGGGTCTCATAGCCTGGAACAACAGTAGTGTCAAGTCTGGGTAAACAAGAATCTCCCTGTCACCGTCCTTGAGGCTACCGGAGTACCTCTGGGTGCCTGAGGTTACCCACCACATCTGCGGAGTGGCTAATGGAATGTCAAACCTGATTGAATCTTTATGCTCTATTAAATTTTCCGTAATCGTTTGCGGTTCTGGAATCACTCCCAGTTCTACCATACTCCCACTACTGTTTTCTGAAAAAATCTATTTTACTAAAACTGTGGCGAGTCAAGAACAATATCACAATTGATCTTCCAGATGGTAGAAAGTCAACCCTCGACATAGCCCAGGTCAACCCACAAACTGCCATTACAGAAACGTGCCTTGAGTTATCCAGAGTCTGGTTTTAAGCATAAGCTGGACAACTCCCCGTACCTTAACATCGTTAAGATATAAACCATTCTATATCCAATATAGAAACTTTGGCACTTATTTAATTGGAACCAGATTCAAATCATGCAGCTGTCTCCAGTGCATATCAACTTAATGGAGAGAGGCTAATCAGCATTACTCAACTTAGGAATACATCCAATTATGAGTAACCTGAAAGAGAAACAAGTTTCTCAAAACCATTACTATCATCTGAATACCAATCACAAGTATCTACATTTTCGATCTCTTTGAAGAATCCCGATACTTGCGACATCTGGTTCTCTACTTTATTCTTATACCTATAACTTCTCAAAACTTAGACATTGTATTTCTACGAAACACTTGTCTAAAAACTAGAGAAGTCACAAGTAAACAGAACATAGTACGAGGACCAACCCCTTTGTCCTGATGGACACTGGACAGCATACAATACTCTGTATGAGTCCGCTGAGTTGAATAACTCAAAACCTGTGCATCGTAGGTTGAAAACTGTACTTATGGTTAAGAACTATTCCGTTGTTCAATGCTCCTTACCCAATCGTCAACTGATATAGGTAAATGTCACGGACATAATTTCAAAAAGTTATATCTCACTTTATAAAAATAAACGTACAGGTATATCATTTTGAAATTGGTGCACAACAACGGATACCCAAAACCAAATACATGTCGTCCGGCAAAAACCCAGGCGATTTCCTCAAATATCACCAATTATAATGAATTCTGATACAATGAGGATGATCACCTTATTCCCAATAACTTACTCCCACTCATCATCTGTAAAACCATACAGATGTGAGAATCATACCTGGTAAATACATACCCTGGAGTAAGTATCTAATCGGGAAATCAGTTTTCTTTAACAATGCACAGTGAAACTGAAACATGAAAATGTTTCGTAGGGGTATCCTGGTATTCCTAGTAAAGCCTCTTCCATAATCCAATTCATGACTTTAACCGTATATTTCTTTGCCATCTCTCCAAATCCCTTTATTTGTCTTTATTCATTACCTTCTGTACACCCCTTTTGGCTAAGTGGTTTTCTTCCTTCCCTACCGTTCGGCACCAGCCTATGGTTTGGAAGAAGACTATCCAGTAAGCATAATAGGTGTACTCTCCTAAACCAAGGAGTGCTCGCAACTTGAGAGAAAGTGATGATAAAAGACAACTGAATAATACCTTATTTTATTTCTCCCGAACTGAGGAAAAAAGCAAAGGTGAAGTAGGAGTGGCCATGAAGTACATGGTTTGGTCCTGAATGATAGCAGTCGCAATTTACTTTGCCCTCTTTCTAATCCCTTTATTTTGTCTTTACATATTACCTTCTGTACACCCTACTTAGGCTAATTGGTTTTCTTCATTCCCTACCTTTCGGCACCTGCCTATGGTTTGGAAGAAGACTATCCAATAAGCGTAATAGGTGTACTCTCCTAAACCAAGGAGCCCTCACAACCTGAGAGAAGGTGATAATAAAAGACAATTGAATAAACCAATTCTATTTCTCCTGAACCTGGATCCATCCTCGAAGAAGTCCTTCGAGTTCGTATATAACCATACGATGGAACTATCCAATGGAAGTGGATGTTCGTAGTGATACGAGGTATTCTGAGAAATGCAATGGGTAAAAGAAAGAGCGGCAGTGACTTATGCAACTTAGACAATCCAAAAGCCAGTATTTTAAGAAGGTTCAGTCAACTTGGTCACTGAGTCATAGTCTAAGGTCGGTCAAAAGTCGCTGCCAAAGAGAGAGAGAAAAGAAACACTCTGCGTGCACTGTAACCTAGATCAGAATGGTTATCACTTTATCTAATCAGGAAACCTCCCACTGTACTGTCAAATTCTCCTCTAAACCTGAAAGAAGAATCAATCGGGATCACCCGAAGAGTAAACTAACTCATCAGTGGGAATCGGGATCCAACTCTCATCACATGATAACGTGAAGGTATCCACTCATGTTATCACACTCCAGAAGGTATGCGCATGCCTGGCAAGTTTCAGTTTCTTTAGAAACTCCCGATATTATTTTTACCCCATGCTCTTATGACCTTGACTAAGGGCCAACAAATCATAAGTCGCATATCAAGTTCTTTCCATCATTATCTTGTTAATTTGAACCCACCCGTACTTGCCCTTGACTAAGGGCCAACAAGGCTGTATGGCTGTCCCAAACCAACGCATCTATCTATGCAACATGTGAACACCCCAGCAGCTACCAATCACTATGTCTTGACTAAGGGCCAAACCAACATAGCTTTAATACTACTGACCATTCATATGAAATGACGGAGGGCTACGGTTGGTTTTTGGCGAAAAACCTTTAACGTAATGAACTTGATCTCGTTGAAGGAACCTGATAGCTTTTTATAAAAATATAGTGGCGAAAACCTTTGCTAAAGAGGTCACTCTCGGTGAAGGGATCTCGGCTCTTTCCTCGTGGAATGAGGTGCAGGATATTCCAACTGAATACCGCGATGCAAAGCAACAAGTAATCGACTATAGTGAAGTTATTACCCTGACGCAAACTTCTGCCCAAGGGGTCAATCCCGGTGAAGGGATATCGGCCCTTGCCTCGTCGAATGAGGTGCAGGATATTCCAACTGAATACCACTGTGCAAAACAAAAGAAACCGTCTTTGTAATAACACTTTTTAAAACTATTCCAACAACATCCAAACAGGTTTGTTTTCTTTGCATTGATTAAAATCAACGCAGTCCTATCAATTAATCACACCAAAAAAGAACAAAAATAAAATGTACGTATATGCCATCCGCATTCGCCACTGGGTCCCGTCATCACCCGTTAAGTTACTTAACTAACGACAGAGTAGGGACTGGACTAGCGCGGGTGTAGAACATATGCAACATCTACTAGTATATATACCAATATACAATAATCGCTCCAGGCGTGATAATATGCAACATTACAGAAAAGTAATAAGCATCACAGAACAATATAGATAATCTGGGATCCCCGGGTTTCACAGAGCCGCTGCTGAAACCCGACGTTCCCCTGGTCGTGTGGATAACCTGTGCAATGAAACCTAGACCCCTACGGGTGCGGCAAGTTACCCGCCAAAACCTGAAGCGAGGCAGCCCCCTACAGCAAAGTGAATGGACCACCCTGCACTTCACGGAATCCGGTAACATGAGCACCCCTCCTTAGGTCAACCTATACCCTCTACGAGTGCGGTGAATAGTCTGCCAAATCTAGAATGAGGCCCCCTCTGCCTCTTAAAGCCATGAGATGCGGACCCGTTGCCCTCCAGAACCCGGCTATCTGTGCACTCCGTCGCGGGGTAAACCTAGTACGGAAATGAAAAATATGTACAACGGGTACATCGACCTCAGCCCGGTCGTGCCCTAAAAGAATATTATACAAACAGGCAGTGACGGCAGTTCACATGTTGGACGCTCGCCCCGCAATATCAAATGTACAGATAAATCCAAACTGCACTACCATTGCACACTGCTATCCACCACGACAAATCCGCAACTTCACAGCACAACACAGAACATCAACGCGAATGTCACGTTCGCAAACCCGTCTAAAAGGACTATATCAATTAGACGCAATTTACCGCTCGAATGACATTCACGGTCGGAGATATTATGTAAGTACTGTAAACTAACAAGTTTAAAATTTCGATTGACAAAACTTCCCGAAGTAGGCCCCACGTACATCTGCAATACACAAACAAAATCTGGGCCAAAAAGAAATATTCCAGAAACCACAATTTTCTATGCAGGAGGTTACTGTAGAAAAATTGTACTCTGTGGCTCCAAACCTGTGGCGGAACCGCGGCCAAACCATGGTTTGTGCGGCGGTTCCGCGGCAGTACTGTGGAGTCATTGAACCAAATTTCTACAGTATCCTTAAAAAATCCTGCACGATTTTCTGAGATGCTCAAAATGATTTTTAGACCTATTTTAAAAATTGACAGAAACTTTAGCCTGAAAAATACGGTTTCGGAAATTTCGTTCGATCGATATTTTAAACGCGTTAGAAAAAGCTAGTAAAGGTTAATGGTGTGGCTTTGATACCATGTAAGTCTACGGTAGCGCCCCGGCCGTCATTCGGACGCCAAACGCGGAACAAAAACTTTTATAATTGGCGCTATCGCATACTATAACCCGGATCTTTCCATTAACGCTAAACTAACAAACTATAAAGAGGTAGAAAGGCTATACCGATTTATGCGAGTCCTTCGGTCTTTAGCCATCATCCCATGCTCCTCGCGGCAACTCCAATCTCTTTGCTCCTCGTCGAGGTGGCACCACATCTACGGATCTTTAAATGGGCTCCCGCCTCTATACCGAGGCAACTCGGTCATCAAGTCTGCTAAAAGAGATGACCAAGATGAAGTAGAGAACGAGTAGAATACTTTGTCTCAAAAAACTCTTTGGTTATCATCACATGAGAGGGTAAGAGTGGAGGTTGAAGAAGATGCTAGGGTTTGGAAATGGTGAACTCAAGAAACACTAGTGAGCAAAAGAAAATCAAGCCCATAAAGTTGTGTTCTATCATCATTCTCTTGTGAATATATATGAGATGATATATATTCAAAACCATAAACGAATATCTAATGAAAATATCTCCTCAAATATCCAAACCCAAAACAAAACACATTTAATTCTTCATGACTCACTTAGTGACTCATTAGCATGAGTCACTAATGAACATGCTAGAATAATGTGTCATCCATAATGAGTCACCATTTCCAAAACCAAATAATCATTTAAACCAAAATGATTAATCCAAAAAGAAATGCATCTTCTAAAATATTCTCGTAACGGATTATGAAAATACCCCTCACCTGTATATACATACATGCATCCGTATTCCGACTGAATACGAATACGAGAGACTAAAATATTACGACTCAATATAACACATGGATCCGATTTAAACCAAAGCCCACGAGTATTATCTACCCGAAATATGACACGTGCATAAATGCACGTGCATTTTCCGAACCCTGCCATAAAACCATACGGCCTCTACAATGTTTCGCCCGAACTTGGGAAACTATCTGTGAGGGACTCTAATGACTCATCAGTAACCTGGCAGTTGGTTTAAGCACAAGCACGTCAGCGGCACTAGCAGTGCGTAACGGCTGCCCATGTACTGACCTCAAGGGAAGCCGATGAGCGAACTCATCCTGGAACCCTACTGAGCCTAACAGTGACAATATATATACAGTCCGGTCAGTTCGTCTATGAGTATCGCATATCGGGTCTAGGGGGATGATAACGTCAGGCCCCCAATAGCGGTATAAGTCGTGTCGGAGACAAGCCCTGAACACCCTGAGAAACTACTGGAATACTTACCAGTAATTCTCACCTGCCTTGGCCAAGGACTTGGTGTGATGGCTCTCCTAGACACACCACGATCTCACCCCCAATACCGGGAGAGACGAATCCCTTGCCGATCCGCTCACTTGCCTCCATGTGGCTCAGACTGTACCCAAAAAAGACATGTTTGCACGACTCCTTTGAGCCGTGGTAGGGTAGAAATCAAAGCACAGTGGGAACTCACATGAGACAAATGACGACCTAAGGTCGATGAACTAACCTGTACACATGTCACCAGGGAACTGCTATCTGACGCTAGGTATAAATACCAACTAGCAGGTTCCCGGCGAGTCCTGTCCGGTGTACTCATAACCCAATGAGCACATGTATACATCTTAGGTGATCCAACTAACAAGAGCGGCTTGTGAGACCGGCCACCGCACCTCGTCGGGGTCTCGACTGTATAAACTAGTCTACTCCGGAGTATCGATGCCCTGTCTCGAAACTCCCACGACTAGGGACCACGTTTAAGGATGTGCTTATAGACTACCCAACTCTCAAGTATATGATCGCCATCATTCTGTTGGTAGTCAAGCAGGATCCTAGGGGCTCTATCAACGTGTAATAGTGATCAGTCACCTGAACCTGTATATGACTGATAAAGGTAAACCATATAGCATACTATCATCTCGAGTAAGACTGTGCTACCGGTATGGGTCCTCCTCAATCATTGCAATCACGTACTTGCAATCCAATAATTGACTTTGAGGGCACTACATCCAACAGATATAATATGATAGCTTCATGTTATTGCATATTAGTTGATTTCATATGAACGTCATTACATAGTATTACCTGTTGTACCTTGACTTGTACCTATGGGACATAACACATTACTGACGGTTCATGTTGAACGAGCACTAATTTGTATGCTACAACCACACCATCAGTGATTGACATGACACACACAGCCTACATACATACATGATATTGTAGTGGATAAGGATAATTGAGGTAGTGACTCTTATTCCATTGTGCATATGAAATACTGTTGACACATACATACGTGATATTGTATCGGACAGGGATAGTTGAGGTAGTGATTCTTATTCCATTTCACGTATACCTTGCTATAGCTACTTGTACATTATGGATACACATTGACATGTACACCCACATACTCGGTTACAGCTACATGTACATCATGCACACATACTGACATGTACACCTACATATTTTGCTATAGTTGCATATACCCTAAGTGGTTTGGTTTTGACATGTGATATTGAGACGTTGACTATTGCGCTTATGAAATGCATCATACTCACTTGCTTACATGTAGATACTTAAACCTTGCTACAATTACATGTACACCTCATATGATGCTGCACTTGTTTACGGAGGATTTAGGAACCGCATGATATATTTTAAAGCTGGATTCATTTAAAAGAGTGGCTTTTCTTTAATATGCTCATATTGTTGTTTTATGTTGCATATATCGGTTTTCATGGATTTACACATTGAGATATGGATTTCATATGATTTATGGATTTGAGAACCGTGGGCGTATTTCAAGAAAACTTTGTATTGTTTGAAAACCCGGTTTCTCTTGATATGATATTTCAGTGCGTCCACCTTGTGATTTCTCGGTTCTGAGATTTGGCTTGTGATACCCGATTCGAGGAGCGGGAGGCACCGTCTGCGGGTATATGGTGGACCCAGTATGGTACCCCGGGGCGAGTGGTGATTTTGTGGAGTAGACGATAAGCCTGACAGAGGGACCACTACTTACCGGTGATTGTATTTGGACTCGGAAGTTATCGTGGGGATACCGACAGGAGTGATGTACGACATATCGTCAGGTCCAGTCGTGGTGACAGCGCCTGAGTTATGAGGATTTACGTGTCGATGCTAGACACGGGTTTCATGAGGTTTCGAGTGTCGGTGTTTGACACTCAGGTTTCCATGATTTTTACGTATCGTCGGTCGAAATACGTGGATGATATCCTCACACATACATACATACATACATACATACATATAGATACATACAGGTATATGTTTTCATGATGTTTTGGGTGTCGTTGTTAAACACTCAGGTTCCATGAGACTTACAGGATGTGAGGGCCGATCTGAGGATGCGGTGCCTGAGGATGTTGGGATTTAATGTGTCAGTGAGGGACACTGGGGTTTTTCCATGCGGATGATTTTTTATTGCATGAGGTTTTATTATATCATCCCACACTCAGGATTATTTTGATATGGATTGCTTCATGTAGTTGTAGTACCATGATGATGTACCTTTACATGATTGTTGCATATTCATATTACCATACTCATGCTATCAGATTACATGTAATATATTAATCGCTATTCGTGCATACTTGCGATTACAGTATGATGTTAATTACTATTCATGAGTTGGCAACTCACCTCCGTTGTGCCACAGTGTTTTGCAGGACTTACCCTCTGAGTAGTCGCGGCAGGGCGTTCTATCATCTCTACTTTTGCGGATACCGCTACGGTTGGCTGTGACGCCTTTGCTTTTAGGTGGATTTGCGGTTATCCGTTTGTACATTGTATAACTTTTTGTTGGATCAAGTATTCTCCATCTACCTCTTCTTGTATTTGACTTAGAGACGAGTTGTGAGTATTCGGTGTTGTACTATGATTTTGGTGAGTTTGGGTGCCGTGCTCGTGGGAGCCGGTTTTGTTGAAAAGTTTTACTTCTTTATGCAGTTTTCTTCTATATTTCTTTGCTTCGGCGTCGTATATATGTTTGTGGTGGTTGTCTCCGCCGTTGGGCGTGATTTGCTCCCGTTTGGGATGCTTTATATATTATCTATGTTGTACCCGTTTTCGGGGCTAGTTTTTACAAAGGAGGTGCTGCCTAAATTTTCAAGAAAGAAAACTAAAGTTAAAGATTTTTCTTAAGATTTTCCGAATGTTTTAAACTATGTTTTTCTCCGTTTATCCAGTTTTGGGTGGTTTCGATTTCTGGGTTTCGACTTACTTAATTTGTGTACGCCTGTAGACGTTACGTAGCTTAAGTGCCGGTTACGGGCCAAATTTTGGGTCGTGACAGGTAATGAGGTAGAACTGGAAGAAGTTCCAGCTACACAAACTACGACAGAAGATTTGGTAGAACCAGAGGATTCAGTAGTTCCTGACGAACCCCAGCCTCTCCGCCGATCTAGTTGGGTTCCTCATCCACCTGAGAGATACTACGGTTTTCTCATTGATGGTGGGAGTGAGGATTGCATCATGGAAGATGATGACCCGACTAGCTTCAAGAAGGCCATCACGAGTGGAGACTCTGTGAAGTGGCTGGATGCAATGCGATCTGAGATGGAATCCATGTACACCTGTTAGTGTATATTCCCTAGAGGCCATTAATGTATCATACTAACTTGTATATTACTTATTGGATGCTTGGGATATTCACAGTTGTATTGACAGTTTTGCTCAAAATGGTAGTATGCTACTTGGTTTGTTTCTACTTCAATATGTGCATGTGTTTCTTTTAGCATATTGCTTATACATATTAGTGGAGCCCTTAGGATCTTTGCTTGATTACCAGCGTTGTGATGGCGGTCGCACTAGTGGGGGCTTAGTAATCTACAAGCACATCCTTATACAGGTCCCTAGTCGTAGGATTATCGAGACGGGGCATTGATATTCCGGAGTAGACTAATGTATACGCTTCTCATCCCAGCAAGGGAGATGGTCTGTCCCACAGCCATTAGTATGTTGTACTGGAGATAGTGTGCAGGTACTCGTTAGGTTACGAGTACACTGGACAGGACTCGTCGGGAGCTGCTGGTTGGTACTATACCTATCGCCAGATAGAATTTCCCAGGTGACATGAGTACAGCTTAGTTCTTCGATTTAACACTGCTACATCGCCTCGAGTGTGTTCCTACTGTACTTTGATTATTACCCTACCACGGCTCAAAGGATTCGTGCAAACAGGTAGCAGTTGGGTGCAGTCCCGAAGCACTTGATGGCAGTGGCGGTTAGACAGGATTCGTTTCTCCCGGTATTGGGGGTTGATATCACGCTGTGTCTAGGAGAGCCATTACATAAAGTCCCTGGCCAGGGCAAGCGAGATTTACTGGTAGTGTTTCCAGTAGTTTCTCAGGGTGTTCTGGGCTACACTCCGACACGACTTATACCGCTATTAGGGGTCTGATGTTTACCGCCCCCTAGGCCCGACATGAGATACTCTTAGACGAACAGACTGGACTGTACGAAGATTGTCACATTCAGGCTCAGTAAGAGTTCGGATGGGTTTTCCTCATCGGCCTTCTTATCGACATCTACCTGGGGACCGTTACATACAGCTAGTACCGCTTGCGGCCTGTGGTTAAACCCACTGCCAGCGTAGTGTCGAGTCTTTAGAGTCCCATACAGAGGGTTGCTCACCTTTGGGCGATATGAGTAGATGTCGTATGGTTTTACGACAGGGTTCGTATACATACGCGCACTTGTGCGTGTTCGGTGTTCGAGCAGTAGATACTAGTGGGCTTTGGTTTAAGCCGGATCCTAGTATTGGATTTTGGATTGGTTTAGTCTCATTGTATTCCTGTTTCTCGGAACACGGATACGGGTATTTACATACAGTTGACAGAGGCAGAGGAGGAGACACCTCATTAGGGCGTTGACCATTGACTTGATCAAAACCATAATGAGAAGGTGGAAATTGATTAATAGTTTTAATTAGAGATAATTGTATCATGGCTAATGTTGGTTTGACCATTTGACTTGTTGACCCATGTTGACTTAGATATTTTTGTTAAGCATGAGATATTTTCTTTGAGCTTGCTTAGCATTAATTGTGATATGATAAAGGTCAAATCAATACACCATCACAATTATCTTAATTAATATTTTTATTATTATTATATTTCCTCATATGAGAGCTTTATCCTCTCATTCTCATCTTATCTTTCTCTCTCATGGTTTGCTCTCTCCTCTTCCTCTCTCAAAGTTTTAATCTTTCATGAGTTGAAAATCAAAAACTTTTGAGACAAAGCCACCAAAATACTTCTCTACTCACTCTAGGGTTCTTAGTCTAGCAAGCCAAGCACTCTAGTTACTTCATTGTTGAGGTTGGAGCCCAAGATAGAGGCCTTCGGGTGGATCTTCTTCGATATAGAGAAGCCGGTGAGGAGGAGCCATCTACATCTTTCCAAAGAGCTCACAACAAGGAGAAGAAAGAGTTCAAGACCAAGGTATAATCATTTAACCTAGTTGTTAAAACTCTAAGTTAGTTTGTTAGTTATTGTTTAGCAAAGATCCTTATGGCTAGTTCATGTTACTTAGTAAAGAAAAATTTGATTTTTACCTATTCCGCCTCCCCGCAAACTACCGAGGTGCGTAACATGGACTTACAGTGGTATCAGAGCCTGACTAAACAACAACTAACATGTTAGCAATGTCTTTAGAACTTCGATCCCTGAAAAATCGCAAAATACATCAAAAATTTGTGTTTTCTGCCGATTTTCAAAACAGGTCTAAAAATATTTTCAGAGGCCTGAAAAATAAGTGCACGCTTTCTTAGGGACACCTAAGAAAAACGAGCTCGTGACTCGGTCAGACTGCCGTTGAAGCGCGGCGAAACCATGCGTTTCGCCGCGGATCCGCGGCCGAGTCAACTAGGAGTCAACTCATTTTTCCTGCAGAATGTCCAGCTTGATGTTTTGTGATTTTTCTGATATTTTGTTTCTGCCCAGAATCTTTTGAGTACAGTGTCGTATTTTGGGTAGTTTGAAATTTGGTTATCAATCGAAATTCTATCAACTTTAGCTAACAGGATTATATCTGTGATGTGTTATATGTTCTGAACGTCTACTAATCGCTATACGTCGATTAGTGGGGGTTGTACATTTCTGTGATCTGTGCTATTGGTTTGTGTATATGAACTTGTTGGATCGTCGTGATGAATAACCGGGGATGTGAGATGAGAGTTTTCATTTTTCATTTGATGTAAATTTGTAAATTGATGTAATATTTTTTTATTGTCGTACATCCGGGTTGAGGTTGTAGCCACCATTGTATATTATTTCTTTTACTGTTTTTGCTCCTAGGATAGACCCAAGGTGGGGTGCACAAACTACCGGGTACTTTGAAGTGCTAAGTGGCCTACTCACGCTGTTGAGGGAGGCAGCTTCACTTCGGGTATTTGGCGGGTAGTTTACCGCACCCGTAGGTGTCTAGGGTGGGGTTTGGGTATTCATCGCGACCGTGTAATCCGTCTTTTGTTGTAGGCTCAAACGAAACTCGGATTTCTAGTATATCCAATGTGTTCATTTGTGATCTGGAATGACTATAATTTCGTTTGACGAATGTATATATATATATATATGATATCTAGTAGGCGTTGCTTATGTTTTGCATCCGCGCTAGTCCAACCCCCACACTGTCGTTAGTTATGTAACCTAACGGGTGATGATGGGGCCCAGTGGCGAATGCGGATGGCATAAGCGTACATCTTATTTTCGTTGTTTTCTGCAATGGTAGGATTAATTTATCGGACGCATTATATTAATGCAGAGAAAACAAACCAAAGTTGAATCGTCGGAACAATTTCAAAACCACTCGGTTTTTTCAAAACAGCAAAACTCTTAAAATGCGGAGCTTAAACCACTCCTTTTAAAAGCTATCAGGTTCCTTCGATTATATCAAGTTCATTACATTCACGGTTTCGCCAAAACCATTCGTAGCCCTCCGTCATTTCAGTTAATATTCAGTAGTATTCAAGCTATGTATTTTGAACTTCGCCAAGGCATATTGATTGGTAGCTGCCGAATATTTATCTATTGCATAGATAGATGCGTTGGTTTGGGACAGTCATATTGCTATTTTGGCCTTCGTCAAGGGTATTTACGTGTGGGTTCAAATTAACCTGGATAATGACGGGTAGCACTTGACATGTGACTTATGATATGTTGGCCTTCGTCAAGGTCATAAGAGCATGGGGCAAAAATCCACATCGGGAGTTTCTAAAAAACTGAAACTTGCTAGTATTGCATACCATTTGGAGTGTGATAATTTTGGTAGGATTCCTTCAATTTTATCACACAATGATATTTGGATCTCGATCCTACTGTGAGTATTTGCTACTCCTCGGGAATTTTTCTCACTTAACAATCAAATCTATAAACTAAGTAGGTGTCTAGAAAGGTGTTAGCCGGGCTACGCCTACAGGGAAAAGAGGTTATTTAATTAAGAAACTTCGCGAAAGAGTCGTAAAACCTCCCTCGAAGTATCGACACTCACCTGGCTGAACGGTTAAGCAAGTATTGTACGGTGAGATTAATCCTGACTAATTCTTCTTTTATGGTTTGAGGAAGGATTCGAGAAATAGTGGCAGCCATCCTGTTTAGATAAACTAAAAACCAATCTAAACTTGCAAGAGCAACATGCTAAGTATTTTCTTCTCTCTCTCTTAATTGCAGCGACCCAGTAACCAAACATAGGTTATATCTATATAATAAAATGACTGAATCAAACTATAATGACTGGGAAAGGTCTGTCCAGATGTCCATTACCCATGACAAGCTGGGACACCTCTTCACTACTCAAAACCCTGCCGTATCAGGTTCAGTTTCCACCGTCATGGATATTGATATCCATAAGAAATCGGAAGGGGATTGTGCGAATGCCAAGTGCCTCGTGTTGGCCTCAGTTGATGGTGCATACCAGAGGCAGCACGAGAAGATGAACTTAGCTTCCATCTTCCTCCATAACAAAAATTTATATGGAGAGCAATCTCGTATCGCAAGATATAAGATCTCGAAGGAATTGCTTCAAGCGAGGTTGGCTGTCGGGTCATCTGTAGGGGACAATGTCCTTACAGTGACTAGATGTATTGATCTGCTCATGGACCTGAAGACCACGTTGGGAAACATGTCATATGCTGACTTGTTTCTACAGTCCCTACCTTCTACTTGCATCCTGAAGGAAACCAGGGAGGTAGAAAGAAAGGGAAGGGCAAAAGTTTAGGGACTAGATATAAGAAAGGAAGGACGTCCCTATTGTTACGGGAAAGGGCATTGGCAGAGAGATTGCAAGGCTTGCAAAGCCAGTAGCCAAGATTCGAAGCATGTTCTGGCTTCGGCTTCGGGTATGTTTGTAATGGAAAACTGTATGTCAATTAACCCTACTTCCTGGGTACTAGATACCGGATCAAGGTCTCATATCTGTAATTCATTACAGCCTTTGAGAAACCGTAGAGTTATCAGGTTAGGTGATATAACTCTCAGAGTTGCGAACGGAATGAGAGTGGACGCTGAATCCATAGGGGAATATCATCTAGGATTGACAAGTGGGAAAATATTGATTCTATATAACTGTTTGTATGTGCCTAGTATGGCTTGTAATATCACATCTATATCCTTACTTTCTAAGGAAGGATATGATTTCACGATGTGGTCCACATCCAACTTAATCAAGTTCTGATTGGGTCAGGTACATTAGATAACGGTATATAGGTACTAAATCAAGCTCAGGTTTTCATTATCCAGAATACACTTAAAAGAAAGTCTCTGGAATTAAATCAGGCTTTCCTATGGCATTGTAGACTGAGTCACATCAATGAAACACGATTGACGAAGTTACATAGAGAGGGATATTTGAATCCATTCGAATATCAGTCTTATGCTACTTGTGAATCTTGTCTCATGGGAAAGATGACAAAGACTCCGTTTACTGGACACGGGATGAGAGCGAGCGAGCTCTTGGGACTCATACACAGTGATGTGTGTGGTCCAATGTCTACACATGCGTGAGGTGATTATTCCTATTTCATTACTTTTACGGATGATTTCTCTAGGTATGGACATGTCTTCTTGATGAAGCATAAATCCGAGGCTTTTGAGAAATTCCGGGAATACAAGAATGAAGTGGAAAAACAAACAGGCAAAAGTATCAAGACACTGAGATCTGATCGAGGTAGTGAATACTTAAGTGCTGAGTTCCTGGGATACTTAAAAGAGAATGGTATTCTCTCTCAGCTTGCTCCTCCATACACACCACAACACAACGGTGTATCGGAATGGCGGAATCGAATTCTTTTGGATATGGTTCATTCCATGATGAGTAAGGCTGAGTTACCGCGATCCTTCTGGAGTTATGCACTGGAATCAGCTGCATATCTTTTGAACCAGGTTCCTACTAAGTCAGTGCCTACCACACCATATCAGATGTAGAGTGGAAAGAAACCCTGTCTTAAACATTTTAAGACTTGGGGATGTCCAGCTTTTGTTAAAAAGCAGCATGCGGACAAGCTCGAGGCATGCTCGGTACAGTGTAAGTTTATGGGATACCCAAAGAACTCTAAGGGATATCTTTTGTATTACGCAGAGGAGCAAAAGGTCTTTGTTTCTCGTCATGCCCGCTTCTTGGAAACTGAATTTTTAGAAAATCAGATAAGTAGGAGTGCAATAGAACTGGAAGAAATTCCAGAACCACAAGCTATTACTGAAATCTTGGTAGAACCAGATGTTTCAGAAGAACCGGACATCCCAGCGCCACTCCGTAGGAGTAGTAGGCAGTCTCACCCGTCCGAGAGATACTACGGTTTTCTCATAGATGGGGATCGAGAGGATTGCATCATTGAAACTGATGAGCCTATTAGCTTCCAGCAAGCTATTCAGAGCGGTGACTCGGTAAAATGGTTGGATGCAATGCGGGCCGAAATGGAGTCCATGTACACCAACAAAGTTTGGACTTTGGACATTGCTCCAGAAGGGGTAAAACCTGTAGGCTGCGAATGGATCTTCAGAAAGAAGATTGGTGTAGATGGGCAGGTTGAAACCTATAAAGCCAGACTTGTTGCAAAGGGTTTTCATCAAAGACCTAGTTTGGACTGTGACGAAACCTTTTCTCCAGTGGCTATGGTCAAATCCATTCGGTTCCTTCTTACCATTGCTGCCTTCCACGATTATGAGATCTGGCAGATGGACTTAAAGACGGCTTTTCTAAATGGAAATTTGGAAGAGTGCGTCTATATGGATCAGCCGGGGGGTTTCATTCAGAGTGGGAGCAGCGGTAAAGTATGCAAGTTGCTTAAGTCCATTTATGGACTAGAGAAGGCATCACGAAGTTGGAACATCTGCTTTGATGATATTGTCAAAGAATTCGACTTTATCAAAAATCCAGATGAACCATGCATTTACAGTAAGATTGTAGGGAGAACTGTTGTATTCCTCGTCTTGTACGTGGATGACATTCTCTTAATAGGAAATGAAATTCCTATGCTACAGTCAGTCAAAGGATTCTTGTCACAGAGGTTCTCCATGAAGGACCTGGGTGATGCCTCCTATATTCTGGGGATCCAGATCTATCGTGATAGATTTAAGAGGATGTTGGGACTTTCACAGTCCAGGTACATCGATACCATACTGAAATGATTCAGTATGGAAGATTCAAAGCACGGTAATCTACCGGCTTATCACGGAATCACCCTCTCCAAAGAGATATCTCGCAAGACTGATTTGGAAAGGGCCCGCATGTCATCTATAACCTACACATCTGTGGTAGGCTCTATAATGTATGCGATGTTGTGTACCAGATCAGATGTAGCATACGCATTAAGCGTTGTAAGCCGGTATTAGTCGGACCCAGGGGAGAAGCACTGGATAGTAGTAAAGAACAATCTCAAGTACCTGAGAAGGACTAAGGAGATGTTCTTGGTGTATGATAGAAAAGACCTCCAGATCGAGGCCTTTGCTGACTCCAGCTTCCGAAGTGAAAAGGATGACTCCAAGTCCATGTCGGGTTATGTCTTTACGCTCAATGGAGGGGCGGTCTGTTGGAAGAGCTCCAAACAGAACATCGTTGCTGACTCGACGATGGAAGCGGAGTACATAGTTGCTTGCGATGCCGCAAAAGAGGCTGTCTGGATGAAGAAGTTCCTCATAGAACTTTAGGTGGTTCCAACCATTGTTGATCCAATACCGCTGTATTGCGACAACAATGGCGCTATAGCCTTAGCGAAGGAACCCAGGTCCCATCAGAAATCCAGGCACATCTTGAGGCGGTACCACCTGATCAGAGAGATCGTAGATCGCCGGGAGATCGAGGTGAGGAGAGTAGATTCGGAGAATAACACTGCAGATCCACTCACGAAGGCCATACCCCAGACTCAGTTCGAGCGGCTGATCGAGATGATAGGTCTTCGATACGCCAGTACATGGCCCTAATGCAAGTGGGAGATTGTTAGTGATATGCCCTTGAGGCTACTACTGTATCATACTAGCTTATATATTACTTAATGGATGCTTGGGATATTCACAGTTGTTTTAACAGTCTTGCTCAAAATGGTAGTATGCTACTTGGTTTGTTTCTACTTCAATATATGCATGTGTTTCTTTTAGCATATTGCTTATACATATTGGTGTAGCCCTTAGGATCTTTGCTTGATTACCAGCGTTGTGATGGCAGTCGCACTAGTGGGGGCTGGGTAATCTACAAGCACATCCTTATACAGGTCCTTAGCCGTAGGATTATCGAGACGGGGCAACAATATTCCAGAGTAGACTAGTGTATACGCTTCTCATCTGTAACATTTCAGAAAAAATAAAATATTATTTTTGGTGATTTTTTTTATAATTAAATAATATTATATTGAATATTTTGATCATGCGGTCTAATTAAATACCGATAAATTGGGAAAAATTTAGAAAATTATAGAAATTACTAAAAAGAGGGTGCTTTATATGATTTATGCAAATTATAAAATTTTATGATATATTATACACTATTTTAGTTCTAATCGCGATTAAATATCGCTAATCGTGTTTTAAGCCGAATTTGTGCACATGGCACGCACTGTGTCATATTCTACACTTTTCATCTTTTCTACCATGGCTTTTATTTTTGATTTGCTTGGATTTGTTTAAATGGGAAAGAAAAGAAAAGAAAAGAAAAGGAAAAGGAAAACAATAAAAAAAGGGGCATGGGTAAGAGAGAGAGAGGGTGAGGGGTCAGACCTTGGGCATGGCTCATCTCCCATTCCTTCATCTCTTCATCTTCTTCTCTCCTCTTCATTTCCATGGCAGCACTCTCTCCTCCCTCCTCTTCAAACTCACAAAACACCATCAAAACAACCTCGAAACCTCATCCCCACTTCATTAAAAATGTGCACAAGCTTACAAGCTACATTTTAGACAAAGAAAAATTTGATTTTGGTGCCCTAGGGGATTTATGAGTGCAAAATGAAGTAATTATTCCATCATTAGTGTAGAATTTCCAATGATTTTGCATCCATGTTAACATAAAACAGATATAGTGATGTTTCGTGAGGTTTGGAAATTCCAAGTTAGGGTTTGAGAAATCCTTGAGTTGTGAAGTGCAATTGAGTGTAGTAGTGACCTTAAAACCCCCTTAGTGATAGCTTTTTGGACTAAAACAGAGACTTAAACCTCTATTAGCGAACATAGAAATCCCCGATATCCGTATTTTATGGAATTCTGTAGGGATTATGAAATCTGCTATCACTCGGGGACCTGGAAATTTAATTAGCAAACACTGAGAGATAAGCAGGCACCCAGAAAGCTAACCTCAAAACCTGAGCCACCCCTCCATGTTCTTGCCGCAATTTTAATCAATCTGGATGCAATTTGTGGCCAGGGTGGGATCTTTTGGGTTCGTATTTGTTCTGTGGCTTTATCTCCAGTAAACTAGGCTCTCCACATGTGCAAAATTGGCTAATTTGACTTAAGGTAAAATCTGGAGCATGTTTTCAAAGTTGCTGCTTTATGTTTGCGATGTTTAAGAATTAGAGTTTTGATATTTGTGTTTGGTATCGATCACTTGACGTTTGTACGTCTATATCGAGTGTTATTTGGTTTGTTTGCGAGAGCAAACCATAGGTTTTGACCTATGCGAGTTCCGCGCGTCGTTTTGGTTTCAATTTGGATTTTAATGTGATACGATACGTTGTGACATGTAGGTAACCCATGTGGACTTCGAGACGACAAGCAAAAGAGTGGCGATGTCGGCATCGACAAACGAAGATCAAGGTGAGTAGATATATATCAACGGGGGAAGTCGGGTGGATGACGCATAGCACCCCCGCAGTTTCGTAATAAAACGCGAATGCGTTATATCTATATTATATGTACTTATACGGATGTGATATGGAATGACTTTGGATTAGTATAGTGTACTTGTAAGTTAGTGTTTAGTCGCGAACCCTAGGGTAGTGATTTGCATACACGCACAAACACACATACATTCATTTTATTTACCTGTGCTTATACAGGGATATGTGTATATATATACACACATGGGTATGGGACTATGTATATATATATATACGTATACATATACATGGATTATGAGGATTGTACTTGGGATTGAGATGAGTCGATTCAGATTGGGCTGGATGCCATGAGATCGGTGATATGACATGGTTCATATTATGAGATACGACACGATGTTTAGCAGGTCCTTTAGGCGTGGTGATTTCATACATACGCATGCATATATGTAGATGGTATCAGTATGTACTAGGCGTAGATCATTACCCCCAGATCATGAGGTAATGATAAGGATACCAAGAGAATAAATAGATAAATATGATTTTGACCCGTACCCAGGTTTGGGATGCCGTACAATGGATTTACCGTACGTGCTATATTGATGATAGATCCACACTCTTGACTCGAGAATGTCATATTATATAGGGTATCGTACGGGATACTATTGAGGAGGGATCACCGACTATTATATATATGTATCGACTCAGATTTAGGTAGTTTCCTTACCTTTTTATTTGCCTGCTAGCTCAGACCTGTAGTTACCTGTATGACTCATTTACATTATTGCATATTCTTTATCGTTGTGTTTATTATTTAGCTCCCGCATATTTCTGCTGCTCGCATCGCATTGCATGCTTATATCGTGTTTTCATATGCTAGTATTGAAATTATGCCGTCAGGACACCAACACCATTACCGATGATGCGTATGTTCCACATACACTTACTCGCCGGCTCACACACATCATCATCGGTAATTGCCATGTCACGTACACTTAGAGAATATTGCTCATTTGACATCATTGTTAGCTGGAAGTTTCGATATATTATTACTGTGCTAGTTTAGATATCGCATTCATTACTGTTGTACTTCATGCGTATTTATTATTCATTGTCATGCATTGTTATTTAAGGGCCAGTCCGGATTGCCGGAGCCCAATGCTTTTAAATTCATTCCTATTTATTCTCGAGATTTGGGATTTCCATGAGATTTATGGATTTGGAGATACCGCAAGAATTTATAAAACTGATTATCATTTTGAAATAAAAGTTGCGGTTTTCTCATGATATGATTTGTGATTGTCCACCATGAGTTTTCTCGGCTCTTGAGCGATATCATACACCCAATTCAAGGAGGAGTAGAGTCCGTCTGTTGGTGCATGGCGGACCCGGTGCGGTACCCCGGGGCAAGAAGATCGCAGATATAGGCGTTGAGCCAGTGACAGGGGAGCATTGCTGACCGGTTATTGTATTAGGACTCGACGGATATCCGGAGGATACCGATCGGAGTCGGGCCAGTCCAGATAGCCGGAGCCCCAGATATTGATATTGAAGTATTGAGATATTATGATATGGGCCAGTCCGGATAGCTGGAGACCTAGATATTGAGATATTGGGATTTATGTTTTGTGTCGATGCTAGACACTGATTTATGTTGATTTCATTTATGATACCTCATTTTAAATTACAGAAAACTCACTAAATTAAGAAAACAGTTTCTCGTTTATTTGTATTCTGTTTTCATGCGTTCATACCTCTTATTGTGATATATTGCTACCTGAGGCACTGACACGAACACATGGGATTACACTTATGTATAGATGTTTACCCTTGCCACCTTATCATGCTTCAGACTTTATCATTTTGAGGTTATATATATATTGATCGTATTGACCTAGGATTGAGTCATACATACGATTTCTGCTCGGTGATGTTTTCTACTCACGAGTTGGCAACTCACCCCCATTGTGCCATAATTTCTTGCAGGTTTTGCCATACAGGTTTCGTTACGGCTTTGCTGGCACACTGCTTCCATTCTGGTGATTTGCTTTGGTAGGTGGGTTCACTTGTATCGTGACCACCATTGTACTTATTTTATTCAGTTGTATCTAGTAACTCCATCAACCAGAATGTATTATTTATTTGACTTAGAGACTTGTTGTATATTATTTCAACCTTAGAGTCGTGCGTTGTATTATTATGGATTTCATGTTGTTTGAGTTTCCTTTTGAGTTTTTATCCTCGCCCTTCGGCATTGTATATTATATTGCTTGCGTAGTTGTGGCCATCGATTGACGAAGAGCTAGCTCCTGCTTGGGGATGCCTTTTATCATTTTTGTATATATTATTCATATTATACCCCGTTCGGGGCCTGCATTTACAAAGGAAACTCTGCCGAAATTTTCAGAAAAGACTTGGGATTTAAAAACGCATAATTCGGCTTATGCTATTAAAAACCACTTGCTTTTAAACAAGTTTTTCTTCATTTATTCTTTAAAATGGTTTTAGATTTCTGGGCTTTTGGCTTACATGAATTAGATGTGGTCCTATAGACTTCATACGATTCAAGTGCCAGTCACGTGCTATTTCGGGACGTGACATCATCCTAGCAGGGGAGATGGTCTGTTCCATAACCATTAGTATGTCGTACTGGAGATAGTGTGCAGGTGCTCGTTAGGTTACGAGTACACTGGACAGGACTCATCGGGAACTGCTGGTTGGTACTATACCTATCGTCAGATAGCAGTTCCCAGGTGACATGAGTACAGCTTAGTTCGTCGACTTAACACTGCTACTTCGCCTCGAGTGTGTTCCCACTGTACTTTATTATTACCCGACCATGGCTCAAAGGATTCATGCAAACAGGTAGCAGTTGGGTGCAGTCCCGAAGCACTTGGAGGCAGTGGCGATTAGACAGGATTCGTCTCTCCCGGTATTGGGGGTTGATATCGCGCTGTTTCTAGGAGAGCCATTACATAAAGTCTCTGGCCAGGGAAAGCGAGATTTATTGGTAGTGTTTCCAGTAGTTTCTCAGGGTGTTCTGGGTTACACTTCGACACGACTTGTACCGCTATTAGGGGTCTGACGTTTACCGCCCCCTAGGCCCGACATGCGATACTCTTAGACGAATAGACCGGACCGTACAGAGATTGTCACATTTAGGCTCAGTAGGAGATCGGATGGGTTTTCTTCATCGGCCTTCTTATCGACATCTACTTAGGGACCATTACATATAGCTAGTACCGCTTGCGGCCTGTGGTTAAACCCACTGCCAATGTAGTGTCGAGTCTTTAGAGTCCCACACAGAGAGTTGTTCACCTTTGGGCGATATGAGTAGATGTCGTATGGTTTTACGACAGGGTTCGTACACATACGCGCACTTGTGCGTGTTCGGTGTTCGGGCAGTAGATACTAGTGGGTTTTGGGTTAAGCCGGATCCTAGTATCGGATTTTGGATTGGCTTAGTCTCATTGTATTCGTGTTTTTTGGAACACGGATACGGGTATTTACATACAGTTGACAGAGGCAGAGGAGGAGACACCTCATTAGGGTTTTGACCATTGACTTGATCAAAACCATAATGAGAAGGAGGAAATTGATTATTAGTTTTAATTAGAGATAATTGTATCATGGCTAATATTGGTTTGACCATTTGACTTGTTGACCCATGTTGACTTAGATATTTTTGTTAAGCATGAGTTATTTTTTTTGAGCATGCTTAGCATTAATTGTGACATGATAAAGGTCAAATCAATACACCATCACAATTATCTTAATTAATATTATTATTATCATATTTCCTCATATGAGAGCTTTGTCCTTTTATTCTCATCTTATCTTTCTCTCTCATGGTTTGCTCTCTCCTCTTCCTCTCTCAAAGCTTTAATCATTCATGAGTTGAAAATCAAAAGCTTTTGAGACAAAACCACCAAAATACTTCTCTACTCACTCTAGAGTTCTTAGTCTAGCAAGACAAGCACTCTTGTTACTTCATTGTTGAGGTAGGAGCCCAAGATAGAGGCCTTCGAGTGGATCTTCTTCGATATAGAGAAGCCGGTGAGGAGGAGCCATCTACATCATTCCAAGGAGCTCACAACAAGGAGAAGAAGGAGTTCAAGACCAAGGTATAATCATCTAACCTAGTAGTTAAAACTCTAAGTTAATTTGTTAGTTATTGTTTAGCAAAGATCGTTATCGCTGGTTCATGTTACTTAGAAAAGAAAATTTTGATTTTTACCTATTCTGCCTCCCCGCAAAGTACCGGGGTGCATAACATGGACTTACAACACCAACAAAGTATAGACTTTGGAAGTTGCTCTTGAAGGGGTAAAACCTATTGGGAGCAAATGGATCTTTAAGATGAAACTTGGTGTAGATGGAAAAGTTGAGATTTTCAAAGCTAGACTTGTTGCAAAGGGTTTTCTTCAACGACCAGGTGTGGATTATGACGAAACCTTTTCTCCAGTGGCTATGCTTAAGTCCATCCGGATCCTACTTGCCACTACTGCATACCATGACTACGAAATCTGAAAAATGGATGTTAAGACCGCCTTTCTAAATGGTGATTTTGAGGAGTGTGTGTACATGACTCAGCCAGAGGGCTTCGTAGACAGTGAGAGCAGCGGAAAGGTGTGCAAGCTGCTTAAATCCATTTACTGGTTAAAGCAGGCATCGCGGAGTTGGAACATCTGTTTTGATGTGGTAGTCAAAGAGTTTGACTTCATCAAGAACGTAGATGAACCTTGTATTTACAAGAAGGTTGCAGAGAGTAAGTTTGTCTTCCTCGTATTGTACGTGGATGGCATACTCTTGATAGGAAATGATGTTCCTATGCTGCATTCGGTCAAGCTCTTCTTATCACATAGATTCTCAATGAATGATCTAGGTGATGCCTGCTGCATTTTGGGGATTAAGATCTATAGAGATAGATCTAAACGGATACTGGGATTGTCCCAATCCAGGTACATTGACACCATACTAAAGAGGTTTAGTATGGAAGAATCCAAGCGTGGGTATTTACCCACGATCTCTGGACTCACTCTCTCCAAAGAGATGTCTCCTAAGACTGATTTGGAGAGAGCTCACATGCAAGGGATACCCTATGCTTCGGCAGTTGGCTCTATCATGTATGCGATGCTATATACCAGACCCGATGTAGCATACTCATTAAGTGTAGTGAGTAGGTATCAAGAAGATCTAGAAGAGAGTCACTGGACAGCTGTGAAGAACCTTATTAAGTACTTGAGAAGGACTAAGGAGATGTTCTTGGTGTATGGTAACGGAGAACTCCAGGTGGAGTCCTTTACCGATTTGAGCTTCCAAAGTGATAAGGACGACTCTAAGTCGCACTCGGGATTTGTCTTTACCCTAAATGGAGGGGCGGTTTGTTGGAAGAGTTCCAAGCAAGAAACCGTGACAGACTCGACGATGGAGGCTGAATACATCGCTGCCAACAATTCTGCCAAAGAGGCTATCTGGATGAAGAAGTTCATCACTGAACTTGGTGTGGTTCCGTCCAGTGAGCATCTGATTGAAATGAGATGTTTTATGCGTGCGTGCATTTTTAAAAGATAAATCAAAGAATTAACCGCAATCAAGACGGGGTCGCTTGGTAGCTAGCCGGTTGAGTACGGGTCGGTCTACAGGGAGATGGATTCCTTATCTTTGTGTTCTAACAAGTTAAGTCCAAAAATTGGTGTTTTTATTTTAAGACCTAAGAATGAGATAAAAGTTTACAAAATGCTTGCTAGGGTTAGGATTAGGTTAAGTTTGGAAAGTCAATTATTTCTCACCGCTTTCTATGCCCTAATTAAGAACTATTTAGGTGTTAAGGTAATAGTTAATAAAGTGGATTAGTACCATCGGGAAGAAACTATGTTTCTTCCTCTAGGTCCTTATCAGTCCTTTCTTAACTCTTACCCTAACCTCCATGGGAAACAATCACAACCGGTCTTTAACTATGGTATCACCGCTACCTCGTAAGATAGGGTGCCGTAGTGAGCGGTGTGTGTATGTATGCATAGAGTCCTATTAAAAATGAATGATGGGCAAGAAAGGGGTGAGAGATTTTCATCTCTCAAATCATCCTCAAACCTAACCCTAACAAGTGAGGAACTACTCACTCATTAGGTAATTAATAAAAGAGTTCATTTTTATGATTTTAATTTAACACCTACGGCAGATAAATAAAATTTATAACTACGGCAGATAAAGAATTTATAACTAGGGCAGAAAAAAAAATTAAACTAACTAGGGCAGAAAAGAAATTAAACTATGGCAAGATAAAAAAAACTTACTTCTTTATTGATGCACTCTTTGACGATTACATTGAATTGAAAATCTAAGATCTAGAAATTAAAAGAGGCATCTCAAAAGAGGCACCCAAAAAGAGGCACACCTCAAAAGAGGCTGTAGGGTTCCTATTTATAGATAATAGAAACCCTAGGGTCTACATCTGATCCATATCTAGAATTACAAAAATACCCTTAAGAAAACCGATTCAATACACCGACAGGCACCGACACGCGCTTAGCACGACCGCGGATCCGCGGCCATAAGAATGGTTTGGCCACGGTTCCGCAGCCATTTGATGGTCCTGATGCATCATTTCTTCAGGGCTTCATTCTGTTGCTTTTTCCTTCTATTTTATTCACTTGATTCTTCAGAATGTCTTCTAGTTTCTTCCAGATTTCCACAGTGCAGAATGTTGTGGACTTTTACAGTTCGCTTCGTGTTGAAATCTTGAATCTTGCGCTGCCTTTGTACTTTGTGAAATTGTTCATTGATCTTCGTTTGTTCTTCAAACTGTAGGCATGATAAAGATTCTTCTTTTTGTTGGTCGTAGTCTTACTTTTGTAGCGTCTTTTCATCATTTTCACTGTTTTGTTCCGAGAACCTGTAACCTGCAACTATTCAACAGACATGGATCAAAAGCACCTATTTATTTGCAAAATGAATAAGAATGGGGAATATAATAATGCAAAATTATGCTATGAACAAATACCCCCAAACTTATCTTTTGCTCGTCCTCGAGCAAAATTAGTTTATTCTCGAAAAAGCCAAACCTCACTTTCGCAGGGAAACGCGATTGCACTGAGCTCGTGCAACAAGCTGTTAAACCTCTAAGTGTCCCTAGCAGGAAGAGTGTTGTCTCCTGAAGGTTTTCAGCGGATATTACCCACAAAATCCTATCAATTCGGCCTATTGACTTTTATTCTCCAATTCGGTTTTCTAACAAGAAATTCTATTATCTTCAACTCAGAAATTATCCACCCATATTTTTAACGCTTCCTTATCATTTAACTTAAAATTATACATGTTCTGCAAATTTACTTAGCTTTTAGCATCTTTTGAATTTTCGTTCTAAGGTTCCATCTCAACTTAGGAATTTCTATCATCTCTATTGAAGATATAAGTCATATTTTTCATTTCTATCTCTCATCCAAACCCCAATCATATACCCTTACGTGTGTGTATGTATCACCCCTACACTTGGAAATTTAATTCAAGCTATCATACTCTTATCCATCTTCCAAAGTACTTTTAGTTGGTGAATTTTAGATAAAATTGCTCACACATCCTTCATGTTACCGTTAATACTTCTTGAGGTACTAACGACCGATTACCAAATGTGTTCGCGCATTAAGACGTAATTCCTCGTCTTGTAATACTTAAGGCTTAGCAGTGACTCCCGAACCTGTTGGTCTAAGGCACTAGGTGATGAAGCACCCTCGCTATATTTTTTTTTATATATGCAGCCTTAAGTAATTACAAAACCAGTGTTCATTTTTTTTATCTCTTTATTCACATTTGTACCCCTTTTATTTTATTTTCCTTCATACTAAGGATTTTAGACAAGAGCATTTCAAGATATCTTCTAGTATTCCAAGTTTCAAGGTGCGTGTTTGTGCAAGTTGTAGGGTATATATTTTCAGAATTTAGACTTAAAGTTCAGAATTATTTTTCAGACTTCTATTTCAAACAAAAATTCAATACTCTTCCCTTATTTTGACTTAGCCCAAGAATTGAACTCAAAATTTGCCTATTTCTAAATAAACTATAAGGACATATATTTTCTACCGTTAAATTTTAAGAAAGGTTATTTTTAGGGTTTTTAATTTACCAAGTTTAGGATCTAGTTTTTCTTAACTAGTCAACCATCATGTTGAACTTAAGTCAAATATGGCCAAAATTAAACTTTTCAATTTTTATAATTTTTAAATTTTATTGATATTTATGGATTTTAAAATAAGTATGCAAATGCAAAAATATATATATGAATGCGAAGGAAGAAAGCTTACCGAGCACACCCCCAAACTTAAACTTGACAGTGTCCTCACTGTCAGGCTATACCAAGAGGGTCAAAATTGTCGGTACTCCCCTGTTTATTTTTTTATATATATTTTTATTATTAAAAGAACAAAAACAAAATATATATATAAAAAGGTCCCCCCAAACTTAAGTGAGACAGTGTTTCCACTGTTTTAAGCGTTAAAGTTCAGAGTTAGGGAGGAGAAAAACACCGTATCAAGCTATACAAGGCCTTACACAGGCCAAAAGTTAGCACCAACCATTCAAAAAATTTATCGTTATAATGGTAGGGTTGGTGAAAGAATGGAGTATAGAGAAAAGAGATGAGAAGAACACGAGACCATGTGGAGATAGAAGCAGTATACGGTCTCGGTGGAGGAGAAGAATGGCGGAAGGGAAAAAGAAATGGTGGTGGTGGTTCGACTTCTTCGGGTCGAGGTTGATTAATCACAAAATCCGTGTCGTTTAAGAATGCGAGTTCGTCGGCGAAAATATCATCGAAACATTCATCGAAGGTCCGATTGAACGTTTCAATATCAATAAGTGTCACGCTAGAATTCAACACACTTGATTTTTCAAAAATTACGGAGGTAGGAGACTCGTAAAGCTCATCTACCTTATTCTCAAAAGATTCTAAATCAAGTTGTTCTTCTAAAATTATCGAACTCAAAATATCGGGTTGTGATTCATTAACACTCGGTATCATTAAAGGAAGATTAGAAGAAGAACCAAAGAAAGTGGGAATACGAACTTGAGGGTGGGGATGGAGTGTATAAATTAGCACAATTTGTAATGAACGTTGTGTAAAAAGCAATTGTGCTAATCTATCAACCCACAGAGAAATGGGGTCAAATCCCTCAAGATTCGTGAGAAAACATGGGTACGTCGCACTTGGTAAACCAGACATTGAAAATGAAAGTGTAACGGTCTATTGCAAGGTCGGAACGAGGACGGAGGGAAGTGAGTGAGGAAGGGTATCGGTTAAAGATTCAGGAGGGTATACACAATCAGTGGAAGGGACAGGATGAATTGGAAAATCCGACTCATCAAACAAAACTGGTTCATCCTCAATATTCTCCTCAAAATTTAGCTTATCCATGCCATTCTCATCAAAATCAAGATGCATATGAAGTTCGGGAAAAACATTTAATGATTCGGAATGATGAATTGGAGAGACAATTTCAATCAAATCTGCGAGTTCAACATCCAAAATATTCCCGGCGTCGATATCCTCAATCAAGTGAAAATCAATTTTTTTAGACACCTCATCAAAAGCATGGATGTTATTCAATTCAGGTTCTAGAGTGGAGGTGTAGAGGTCAAAAGGATTGGTGATAGTTTCACTCGAAAAGGGCTCTTCACAATCAGGTAAATCAAACACTACGAAGTCGCACAACTCATTACACGTTTTATCTTCAACTGGTGAATCATTTGGGACTCATGAGTGAACAGGAGTTGTGGGATTCAATTGGGGATGGGTAGGTTTGATTGGGAAGTGTATACAGCTCACTCTCATCACTCAAATTCTCACTCTGTCCAACCGCCTCATCATACATTGAAATTTTTGGAGCTAGTTGGAAACTAGCTACCGGTTCACTAGGTTGTCTTGATGAATTAAGGGCGGCAATGGACGCATTCAAATTCCTCATCTGTTAGTTTGTCGCTACAATATAAGCTTCCAACGACTATTCCAGACTAGACATGGGTTGTGAAGGGGTTTCAGTAAAAGATTCATAATTGTTTGGATTCTGGAAACCCCCAAATGGTTGTGTAGAGGCAATGTCTAGGGAAGGTGCGAAAGTCGGGTAGGACTAGTAGGAATTGAATGGTTGGATAGGAGTAGGATCAACATTTGGATAAAAAGATGAATGGACTTGTTGATCCCGAGAACTGGAAGTGTTGAAAGGAGTGAAAGATCGGTTACGAGATTGTTCAATATGTTCAGCAATAGACATGGGTTTCGGGGTTACAACAGGACTCGAAAAAAGAGTATCAACGTAAGAAGGTGGTGAAGATTGAAACGGTTGATGCACAGTGGATTGCGGAGTCTAACTGTTTCTCATAGACGCTTCTATTCAATCTTTCAAAGAAATTTTGGGCATGGAGGGGTCGTCCGTAATTCGACCAAAACAATTCGTGTAGGAAGCAAAGTTTGGTTCAGGGAACCAAAGTTCGGCAAGAGTTTTGGGAGGTGGGGTACCCATGATGTGAGAAAGGAGAAGAAAAAGAATGTGATGAATTTTTTTTTTTAAAATTTATTTATTTTTTAAAAAATAGTTTGTTTTTGGAGTTTTGGAATTTTTGAAAGTGTTTTTTTTAGAAATAGTTTTGCAAAAATTTGTACGGAACTATGGCACAATCACAATTTATATATGCACAATCAAGCCTAGAGCTAGGGTCTCCTAAGTCAACTAGACTGCTCCTAACTGTACCAAAGGGCAAGTTGTGAGATCCTCAAATCGCCTTTTCACCGCCAATTGTGGCCAGGTAAGCACAAGTAAAGAAAGGAGGGATCCGCTCACGAATCACCGTGAGACGTGCCTTTTAAAATTACTTTTCCTACTTGTCTAGCCTAGGCACCATAAATTCAGGTTTAGATAAACGACCGATGCCTACAATCTTTCCTTTGTCCTAATGAGCACGACAGTCCTTAGTTGGCTGAGTCTAATATTTTTTAATTTAACTCGAGGGTTGATGCAAAATGCTTTTTGTGATTTTTGGGGTCTTAGGAAGGGTAATGAAATCCCCACCCAATCTGGATTGGTGTTATTGCCCCTTAAAAGTCCGTTTTAAAAATGCAAAGCAGTAAAGACACAAAAATCTATTACACTTTCAAAAAAATTTCTATTTTGCAGCGTAAAGAAACCTGCACAAAAACAATTTATTAGAGAGGGAGAAAGATTTTGCACAAAGAACCCTGCAGGAAAATTTTCTGTTGAGATCAGGAGGTTACAGAGGAGATAAAAAAATACTCACAGAGGGATATGAGGTGATGATGTCAGCAGGCCGCGGTGGATCCGTGGCCAAAAGCACTAATTTGCGGTGGTTCCGCGGTTATGTGGGCGGTTCACCAAAATTTCTGTTCTATTCTATTATGATTTTCCTCTGTCTCAGATCTTCTGTTTTTGGATTTGTTCACCGAGCTTGCTCCAGATCTGAATTTGTCCTTCTTCCTTTCCTGCACAATTCACACAATACCTCTCAAAAAGAACAAGATGATTTTTATTTTTATTGGATTTTTAAAAAAAATATTTGTTTGTTTTTAAAAAATTTCAATTTTGATAATTTTTAAATTTTTTATTTTTTATAAATTTTTTATTAACCCGAAATTACACAAAGAAAGAGACTACCGTCTCCCCGGCAACGGCGCCATTTAATTGAAATGAGATGTTTTATGCGTGCGTGCGTTTTTAAAAGATAAATAAAAAATTAACCGCAATAAAGACGGTGTCGCTTGGTAGCTGGCCGATTGAGTACGGGTCGGTCCACAGGGAGATGGATTCCTTATCTTTGTGTTCTAACGAGTTAAATCCAAAAAATGGTGTTTTTATTTTAAGACCTAAGAATGAGATAAAAGTTTATAAAATGCTCGCTAGGGTTAGGATTAGGTTAAGTTTGGAAAGTCAATTATTTCTCACCGCTTTCTATGCCCTAATTAAGAACTATTTAGGTGTTAAGGTAATAGTTAACAAAGTGGATTAGTACCATCAGGAAGAAACTATGTTTCTTCCTCTAGGTCCTTGTCCGTCCTTTCTTAACTCTTACCCTAATCCCCATGGAAAACAATCACAACCGGTCTTTAACTATGGTATCACCGCTACCTCGTGGGATAGGGTGTCGTAGTGAGCGGTGTGTGTATGTATGCATAGAGTCCAATTAAATATGTATGATGGGCAAGAATGGGGTGAGAGATTTTCATCTCTCAAACCTTCCCCAAACCTAAGCCTAACAAGTGAGGAACTACTCACTTATTAGGAAATTGATAAAAGGGTTCATTTTTATGATTTTAATTTAACAACTACGGTAGATAAATAAAATTTATAACTATGGCAGATACAGAATTTATAACTATGGCAGAAAAGAAATTAAACTAAGGAAAGATAAAAAAACTTACTTCTTTATTGATGCACTCTTTGACGATTACATTGAATTGAAAATCTAAGATCTAGAAATTAAAAGTGGCATCTCAAAAGAGGCACCCAAAACGTGGCACACCTCAAAAGAGGCTGTAGGGTTCCTATTTATAGATAATAGAAATCTTAGGGTTTACATCTGATCCATATCTAGAATTACAAAAATACCCTTAAGAAAACCGAGTCAATGCACCGGCGCACCAACACGCACCGACACGCGCCGACACGCGCTTAGCACGGCCGCAGATCCGCGGCCATAAGCATGGTTTGGCCGCGGTTCCGCGGCCATTTGATGGTCTTGATGCATCATTTCTTCAGGGCTTCATTCTGTTGCTTTTTCCTTCTATTTTATTCACTTGGTTCTTCAAAATGTCTTCTAGTTTCTTCCAGATTTCCACAGTGCAGAATGTTGTGGACTTTTACCGTTCGCTTCGTGTTGAAGTGTTGAACCTTGCGCTGCCTTTGTACTTTGTGAAATTGTTCATTGATCTTCGTTTTTTCTTCAAACTGTAGGCATGATAAAGATTCTTCTATTTGTTGGTCATAGTCTCACTTTTGTAGCGTCTTTCCATCATTTTCACTGTTTTGTTCCGAGAAACTGTAACCTGCAACTATTCAACAAACATGGATCAAAAGCACCATTTATTTGCAAAATGAATAAGAATGGGGAATATAATAATGCAAAATTATGAAATGAACAACATCCAATACCTTTGTATTGTGATAACAATGGAGCTGTGGTTTTGGCCAAGGAACCCAGGTCCCATTAGAGATCCAAACATATTCTGAGGCAGTATCACCTGATCCGGGAGATAGTTGATCGCCGAGAGATTGAGGTCAGGAGAGTTGACACGAAGGACAACACTGCGGATCCACTCACGAAGGCCATACTCCATATACATTTTGAGAGACACTTCAAGATGTTGGGTATGAGATACTACAACAGCTGGCCTTAGTGCAAGTGGAAGATTGTTAGTTGTATATATGCCCTAGAGGCCATTGTTGTACATATGATGTATATTATAGTGGATGCTTGGATATATATAGAGAGACTTTCTTGCTCGACATGATAGTATGCTATCTGGTTTCATTTTGTCTTAATATGTTGACTTGTATTGGTTTACTGTCTTGCTCTCACATGTAGATAAAGCCCTTAGGATATGTACTCGACTACTGGGACTATGATGCAGATCATACTAGTGGGGCTAGGTTAGTCCAAGAGTATATCCTATAACTGTTCCTAGTCGAGGGTGTATCGAGACAGGGCATCGATACTCCAGAGTAGACTAGCGTATACGCATCTTGACCCATATAATGGGCGATGGATGATCCTATATCTATTGGTGTTTGACATCAAAGATGGTGTACGGGTGCTCAGTGGAGACTAGGTACATTGAACGGACTCGCCGAGAACTCTTAGATGGTATTATACTTATCGTCAGACAGCAGTTCTCTGGTGACACTGGTACAGGTTAGTCTGTAGACCCGAGATCGTCATAGAGACTTTTGTGATTCCTACTGTGCTTTGATTTCCACCTTACCACGTTCATGAGGATGTGCAAAACGGTGGCTTTTGGGTATAGTCTCGAATTACATGAGGCAATGGGCGGTAGGAGGGGTTTAGTCTCTACCGTTATAGGGGGTTGATGTTGCGCTGTGTTCGATTGGCTATAACTGGAAGTCCCTGGCCAGGGCTGATATGGAGACCTACTGGTTGCTAGTTATATGTATGCCCTAGAGGCCATTACTATACATGGGATGTATATTGTAGTGGATGCTGGGACATATATAGAGAGGACTTTCTTCCTCGACATGATAGTATGCTATCTGGTTGATCTTTACCTTAACGTGTACACTGATTGTCTCCCTGTTACATGTTGGTAAAGCCCTTAGGATCTGTACTTGACTACCTGGACTATGATGCGGATCATACTGGTGGGGACATGGTAGTCCATAAGTACATCCTTCAAAGTCCCTAGTCGTGGGTCTATCGAGACGGGGCATCGATATACCAGAGTAGACTACCGTGTACCTTCTCGACCCATACAGATGGGCGATGGATGATCCCATATCCATTGGTGTTTGACATCAGAGATGATATACGGGTGCTCAGTGGAGACTGGGTACACTGGACGGACTCGCCGAGAACTCCCAGATGGTATTATACCTTACGTCAGATGGCAGTTCTCTGGTGACACTGGTACAGAGTAGTCTGTTGACCCGAGATCGTCATAGAGTCTTGTGTGGTTCCCACTGTGCTTTGATTTCCATCTTACCACGTCCAAGAGGGCGTGCAAAACGGTGGTTTTTGGGTACAGTCCCGAGTCACATGGAGGCAATGAGCGATAGGAGGGGATTCGTCTCTCCCGGTATAGGGGGTTGATGTTGCGCTGTGTTCGATTGGCTATAACAGGAAATCCCTGGCCAGGGTTGCAGAGATATACTGGTAAGTGTTACCAGTAGTTTCTCGAATTGTTATAGACCTCATATCGACACGACTTATCGAGCTATTGGGGTCTGACGTTTACCACCCCTAGGCGAGATATGCGACATATCAGACGATCAGACCGGACTGTACGGTAGTGTTACTGGTTGGATTCACTGGAGTGTGAGCGGGCTTGCTCGTCGATCTTCAGATCGCTCAATACCCGGGTGGCCGTTACGTTTAGCAGACCGCTTGCGGCTTGTGGGTGTTTGATATGATCATCGCCTGCTGCCTGCGTATTGACGAGTCTTTAGAGTCCTACACAGAGGTTTCCTGGCTCAAGCGAAACGAAATAGGAGCGCATATGAGATATGTGCAGGACCGAGAATAATGCGTGTATATGATACCGCATTTCATTCTCGCGATATATGTTTCGATTGGTTATATTCGATATGACCTAGTTATCGAATCATTGATTCGATAAATCGATACATTGGATTCTAGTCGGTTATGTGCGACATGATCGGATCATTGAATCAAATGTTGATTTAATGATTTGATGCATAATTATATATTTGATATATTGCATTGCATTAACTAGTATTGGTTCACTTTAAATGGATTTTCTCACTTGATGTACATGTTGTATATGTGATATACTTTTGTGCACATCTTTGTATCATGTTTGATGATACTTGCTCATTAGGTTAAGTGTGAAGTATTAAACCATGGTTAAGAGATGATTAGGGTTTTGCCTTTTTATTTATTTATTTGTTTATTTATTTAGAAAAGGTTTAGATGAGAATGGTGGCTTTCTTTGTCTCTTGTTGAAGTTTCTTGAAGCTTTGACAAAGTCCACTATCCTTATCTCATCCTTAACCCTAACCATTCCTATTAACCTTAGTATAATCTCTACACTTGACCATGGTCAAGATATGATAAGTATTCATATTAGTTTCTTTTTCAAATAAGAAACTGATGATATTCTTTCTTCTTCATCATCTTCTTCTTCAAGAAAAGCTTGATGCCATCAATGGCAACTTGAGCAAAAGTGAGAAAAATCCAATTCTAAAGTGAACCCACTTCCTATTTCTTCATCCTCTACCTCTTGCCAAGTAGTAGAGTGTGTTTCCTTCACAAGTTTTCAAGACTTGGTGAAGTTGGAGCTTGATCTAGCGATGCCTCGACGTAGATCATCTTCGGCACGAAGCCGACGACCTTGCCCGCTCTTTCTCCGATGAAGCCGACGCTAGAGCCCGGATTTGATTTGGACAGCGGAGATGACTTCATCACGGAGCCGTGGAGGTGGAGGACCGGATCTACAAAGGTTGTATTTCCGTACTCTTAGTTAAGTAGTTAACTAGATTAACTTTTCGCCTAGATTTCTAGTACACGATCCGTATTAGGGTTTCTCGGCACCCATAATTTTTGAAATTGGCATGGTTGATGCCTTGTGAGACCTCTATAGTGTGCCTAGGAACCCTACAGTGGTATCAGAGCCTAGCTAGAGCCTTAGGCGAAGTCTAGACGCAATTTGAAGCCCGAACGAACCCGAAACCCTAAACCAAACATGCTCTCTGGACTTTTTCCAAAATCTGGAGTTTTTCGATATTAAAAATATGCAGAAAAATCAGCAGGAAATTCTAAGGTTTACTGTGAAATTCGTGAACCTAATTCCACTAAGCCGGCGCGGATCCGCGGCATGAGCATGGCTCATGCGGGGGATCCGCGGCCGTACGGCCTCAATATTTAAAGAATTTTACACAGTAATTCTTAGTTTCCAGTGGTGATTTTCCTGGGTATTTTTAATAATTATTCAAGAGTTGAATTTTCTGGGGTTGCTTTGGGGATTCGGTGTTTCGATCGGGGTATCAAATATCGTCTTTGTGAATTTCCGGATAATTTTTAGAATATGTTAAAAAGTTCGACCGGATATAAATACCCAATTTTTCCCCTGTCGGGAAATTTCCAAGTGTTGGATTTTTCCGTAGTTTAACGACGTTCTAAGTAGTGCAAGTAACGCGATGGACCCTCTAGAAGACAACAAACCTTAACTCGATTATATGACCGTCTTGAACTGCCCTTTGAACCTTCGGGTTTGGGGCAGTACGGCGTGCCACATGTGAGGCGTTGGTTTGACCCTTCTACGGCTGGACCGTTGGTACTGAGGCACGAACTGAATGTTGTTAGACTTATTTCATGTGTTGAGCTGTATCGGGAAAACTTGGGTATTCGAATGTTCGATCGGAAAGTTTGACATTTTCCGTTTATCTGGAATGTGATACAATAATTGGAATTCACAAACAGTTATGAGATAACTGAATGAATGTTATAAATCTAGCAGTTTAGTCCCACATGATATTGAAAAGAGTTTTCGATAATGAGACTAAAATGCGGGATTTATATCTGTTAGGCATGTGATGTCTAAGTATTTCATTTGATTAGGCATGTGATGTCTAAAGATGTTGCGGATTCTAACTGTTGTAGTTTTACACTTTCTTTTCTGTGACCGTAAGTGTAATATGTGATATCGCCGGTTTCGTTGCTATATGTCAACGACAATTGGGATGGACATATTTACTTACGTTGATGACATGTGATGTTATGTGTTGCTGGATATGTTATATTGGATTGTCGTGTTTGAATAGCCGGGGGTTTTTATGTGAGATGAGTGTTTTTCATTTTCATTCATGTAAAAACTTGTATGTAATATTCTTTTATTTGGGGCACTTCCAGGTAGCAGAAGTTGTCACCCTTTGTATATTATTTACTTTTCCGCATTAGGATAGACCCAAGGAGGGGAGCACAAGTAACCGGGTTCTGGGGTCCAGTGGGAGACCAACTCGAGGAGTCGAGTCCGGGTCTCCTAACCCTAGAATTGGCAGGGTTGCTTGCCGCTCTCGTAGGGGTCTAGGGGTGTGGGATTGGCTATTCATCATGACCGTGGAATCCGTGTTTTATACTGGCTCGTATTGAAAACACGGACGTCCTAGTATATCCAATGTTTCATATATTTCTTCTGCTGCGATATCTGTGATGCGATCATGTGATGTTCTGTGATGGATATAGAATATAGTATATATGATATATTATATAGACGTTACTTATGTTTTACAGCCGCACTAGCCCAGCCCTGCTCTGTCGTTAGTTACCTAACCTAACGGTGCACGAGGGGACATCGAGGCGAATGCAGATGGCATAAGTGTACGTCGTATTTATCTGTGATGTTTAGGTATTTAAATGATGGGACTTCATTAATGTGATTAATGAAAGAAAAGAAACCTAAGATGTTGTAGAATCAAATTTCAAAATAAAACAGGTAGCTACAGTTCTTGCTTTGCATAGAGGTATATATGATATACCCTGCACCTTATTCGATGAGGAAAGGACCGAGATCCCTTCACCGGGAGTGACTCCTTTAGCAATAACTGGCAGATGCTGCGCACTCGGTTTGCTTTTGATTGCTTTTGACTTTTGCTTTGCACAGTGATATATATGATATATCCCGCACCTCATTCGACGAGGAAAGGACCGAAGATCCCTTCACCGGGAGTGACTCCTTTAGCAAAACTAGAAAAGCCTCAAAGACACTCCATTTCAAAACTTCATTTGATTCTACAACGATATCAAGTTCATTACGCAATAGGTTTTCAGAAAAAAAACCTGTCGTAGCCCTCCGTCATTTCAGATATGTACTGGTTAGTATTCGTGCTGCGTTTGTTGACCTCTGTCAAGGCGTAGTGTGCGGTAGCTGATTAGTGCTTATCTGCATAAGCATATGATGTGATTGATTTAGGGTAGTCGTGCGACCTTGTTGACATCTGTCAAGGGTCGTGCGGGTGGGTTTACTTCAATCAGGAAATGACGGGTTGAACTTGACTAGCAGCCTATGCTTTGTTGACCTCTGTCAAGGTCATAGGACGCTAGGGGCAAAATATTATCGGGAATTTCAAGTGTTGAAATTTGCAATGAGATTGCATACCTTCTATGAGATAGTTGGATCCCGATACCTTCTGCGAGTAAGAGTTACTCCTGGGAGAGTTTTATACATTACAATTAGCCGATCAAGTAGGTGTCTAGAAAGGTGTCAACAGGGTTACGCCTCTGGGAAAACGAGGTTTACATTAATTAGGTTCGTGCGAAAGCATGGGGGACCTCCCTCAAAGTACCGACACTGGCCTGGCTGAAAAATTGGCGAACTTGTAGTGTAATTAATCCCGGCTAGTCTTTCCTTTTAGGGTTTGAAGGAAGATTTGATAAAAAGCAGTGGGAGCCATCCTGATTAGATAAAATAATAACCAATCTATTCTTGCAAGAGCGCACGCTGAGTGTTTTCTTCTCTCTCTCTCCAGGTAGCGACCATATCACGCCTTAATCAAGATAATAATAAGGATTATTGACCGAACCCGCTTGTTATACTGAGCTGGGGAACGTTGGTCCCGCTCCAACTTATAATTGTTATAAGACAGAGCAGGAAATTGGGGATTACCAGAATTCCCATACCGCCCAAACGAAGAGAGTGCATGCTGATGCATCATCTTCGGGTGTGTTTATTATACAGAACTGTTTCTCAGTATCCTCCGCATCCTTGGTATATGATACCGGATCAGGATCCCAGATATGTAATCTGTTACATAGGGCTACAAAAGCGTAGAAAAACTGAGAACGGGTGATAAGTTTCATGAGGCAGAAAACGGGGCAAGTGTTGCAGCCAAGTCTGTTGGTCACTGTCACCCTGTATTACCAATACATTAATTCTGAACGAATGTTGTTAGATACCGAACCTGATATACAAAATCATATCAGTCTCTTTATAAGTAAAGAAATGATAAAATTTTGTATTGTTGGATAATGTTTTGAACATTTCCTATATCAAAAGTTGATCGGTTCAGGCACGTTATCTAAAAGCATTGATGTTCTAAATCAAACTACAGTTCTTTAGTATACAGAACACACACAAGAGGAAGAGTTCAGAAATGAACGAATCCTTCTTGAGGCATTGTAGACTAGGTCATATCAATGCGACTCGACTAGCTGAAGTTACATGTAGATGCATATTTAAATCAGTTTGAATTTACATCTTGTGAAACTTGCTAGTCATGTCACAAAGATATAATGACACCAGCTCTGTTTATTGGAAACAGAGAAAGAGTTAGTGAACTCTTGGGATGATACATGTTGATGTATGTAGGTCCCCTGTCTACACATACCAAGACCGGTTCTTTTTACTTCATTACATTCTCTGATGATCTTTCGAGATTCAGACCTATGTTCCTGTTGAAACACAAGTCCGAACCTTTTGAGATATTCACAGAATATAAGTTAGAAGTAGAGAATCAATACGGGTATAAGTATTATGTCCTTTGATGAGATCAAGGAGGAGAATACTTGAGCATGGAATTCCTGGACTATTCTAAAGGAGAATGAGATTCTCTCTCAGTATTACTCCTCCGTATACACCATAGCACGATGGTATATCGGGGCAGAGCAATCACACCCTATATGATAAGGTGTGCTCTATGATGAGTACTACTGAGTTACCTTTTTCCTTTTGGGAGTTATGCGCTTGAGAAGCTGCATACCTATTGAATAGAGTTCGAATCAAATCAGTTGCCTACCACTTAATATATGATATGGAAAGGGAAGAGCCCATGTCTTAAGTTAGTTAAGATTTGGGGTTGTCCGGCCTATGTCTAAAAGCAAAATCCGGATAATCTCGAGGCAAGGTAAGTTATGTAGAACTGGAAAGGTTCCAGCTATGCAAACTACAGAAGATGATTTAATAGAACCAAAGGATTCAGTAGATTCCAACGAACCTCAGCCTCTCCGCCGATCTAGTAGGGTTCCTCACCCACCTGAGAGATACTTCTGTTTCTCTATGACAGTGGGAGCGAGGATTGCATCATGAGATGATGACCCAACTAGCTTCGAGCTGGCCATCAGGAATAAGACTCTGTAAGAATGGCTGGATGCTTAGTGATCTGAGATGGAATCCATGTACATCAACAAAGTATGGACTTTGGTTGCTATATCTCAAGGGTTAAATCCCCATCAGGAGCAAGTATATCTTGAGAAGATTACTTGGTGTAGATGGAAAAGTTGAGACTTTCAAAGCTAGACTTGTTAAAGGTTTGCATCATTGACCAGGTGTGGATTATGTTGAAACCTTTTCTAAGGATCTATGCTTAAGTCCATCCAGATCCTACTTGCCACGGCTACATACCATGACTACGATATCTGGTGGTTGGGTGTCTTGACTGCTTTTCTAAATGATGATTTGGAAGAGAGCGTCTATAAGTACACAGCCAGAGGGCTTCGTAGACAGTGGGAGCAGCGGAAACGTATGCAAGATGCTTTATTTGATAGAGCAGGCATCGCTGAGTTGGAACATCTGTTTTGATGAATTAGTCAAAGAAGTTGACATCATCAAAATGGTAGATGAACCTTGTATAAACAAAAAGGTAGTAGGGAGTATGGTGACGATCCTCGTAGAGTACGTGGATGACATACTCTTGATAGGGAAGGAGTTTCCTATGCTACGCTCGGTCAATCTCCGCTTATCACAATGATTCTCCATATAGGATCAAAGTGATACCTCCTAAATCCTGGGTTTTGGATCTATGAGATAGATCTAAATGGATGTTAGGATTCTCACTAGTTGTAGTGAGACGGTATCAACCGATCCTGGGGAGAATCACTGGAAGGGTTCCAGGGTGATAAGGACGACTGAAAGTCAGTCGCAGGCATTGTCTTTACCCTCAGTAAAGGGACGGTATGTTTGGAAGAGTTCCAAGCTAGATACCGTGGCATACTAGACGAAAAAGGCAGGATACATCGCTACTTAAGATGCTACCAAAGAGGCTGTTTGGGTGTATATTGGTTCATGAGATGAACTATGTTCCTCCCATTGTGTGACAATGGAGTTGTGGCTTATGCCAAGGAACGCGGGTCCCATCAGTGATCCAGACATATTCTAAGGAAGTATCACCTGATCATGGAGATGGTTGATCTCTAAGGGATCGAGGTTAGGAGAGTAGACTCAGAGGAAAACACAGCGGATCCACTCACAAAGGCCTGTTCCCAGAGAGAGACTTTTATGGGATGGTTAAGTATGAGATACTGCAACCACTGTTATCAGATGGCCCTAGTGCAAGTGGGAGATTGTTAGTTATATGTATGCCCTAGAGGCCATTACTATACATGGGATGTATATTGTAGTGGATGCTGGGACATATATAGGGAGGACTTTCTTGCTCGACATGATAGTATGCTATCTGGTTGATCTTTACCTTAACGTGTACACTGATTGTCTCGCTGTTACATGTTGGGAAAGCCCTTAGGATCTGTACTTGACTACCTGGACTATGATGCGGATCATACTGGTGGGGACATGGTAGTCCATAAGTACATCCTTCAAAGTCCCTAGTCGTGGGTATATCGAGACGGGGCATCGATATACCAGAGTAGACTACCGTGTACCTTCTCGACCCATACAGATGGGCGATGGATGATCCCATATCCATTGGTGTTTGACATCAGAGATGATATACGGGTGCTCAGTGGAGACTGGGTACACTGGACGGACTCGCCGAGAACTCCCAGATGGTATTATACCTTACGTCAGATGGCAGTTCTCTGGTGACACTGGTACAGAGTAGTCTGTTGACCCGAGATCTTCATAGAGTCTTGTGTGGTTCCCACTGTTCTTTGATTTCCATCTTACCACGTCCAAGAGGGCGTGCAAAATGGTGGTTTTTGGGTACAGTCCCGAGTCACATGGAGGCAATGAGCGATAGGAGGGGATTCGTCTCTCCCGGTATAGGGGGTTGATGTTGCGCTGTGTTCGATTGGCTATAACAGGAAATCCCTGGCCAGGGTTGCAGAGATATACTGGTAAGTGTTACCAGTAGTTTCTCGAATTGTTATAGACCTTATATCGACACGACTTATCGAGCTATTGGGGTCTGACGTTTACCACCCCTAGGCGAGATATGCGACATATCAGACGATCAGACCGGACTGTACGGTAGTGTTACTGGTTGGATTCACTGGAGTGTGAGCGGGCTTGCTCGTCGATCTTTAGATCGCTCAATACCTGGGTGGCCGTTACGTTTAGCAGACCGCTTACGGCTTGTGGGTGTTTGATATGATCATCGCCTGCTGCCTGCGTATTGACGAGTCTTTAGAGTCCTACACAGAGGTTTCCTGGCTCAAGCGAAACGAAATAGGAGCGCATATGAGATATGTGCAGGACCGAGAATAATGCGTGTATGTGATACCGCATTTCATTCTCGCGATATATGTTTCGATTGGTTATATTCGATAAGACCTAGTTATCGAATCATTGATTCGATAAATCGATACATTGGATTCTAGTCGGTTATGTGCGACATGACCGGATCATTGAATCAAATGTTGATTTAATGATTTGATGCATAATTATATATTTGATATATTGCATTGCATTAACTAGTATTGGTTCACTTTAAATGGATTTTCTCACTTGATGTACATGTTGTATATGTGATATACTTTTGTGCACATCTTTGTATCATGTTTGATGATACTTGCTCATTAGGTTAAGTGTGAAGTATTAAACCATGGTTAAGAGATGATTAGGGTTTTTCCTTTTTATTTATTTATTTGTTTATTTATTTAGAAAAGGTTTAGATAAGAATGGTGGCTTTCTTTGTCTCTTGTTGAAGTTTCTTGAAGCTTTGACAAAGTCCACCATCCTTATCTCATCCTTAACCCTAACCATTCCTATTAACCTTAGTTTAATCTCTACACTTGACCATGGTCAAGATATGATAAGTATTCATATTAGTTTCTTTTTCAAATAAGAAACTGATGATATTCTTTCTTCTTCATCATCTTCTTCTTCAAGAAAAGCTTGATGCCATCAATGGCAACTTGAGCAAAAGTGAGAGAAATCCAATTCTAAAGTGAACCCACATCCTATTTCTTGATCCTCTACCTCTTGCCACGTAGTAGAGTGTGTTTCCTTCACAAGTTTTCAAGACTTGGTGAAGTTGGAGCTTGATCTAGCGATGCATCGACGTAGATCATCTTCGGCATGAAGCCGACGGCCTTGCCCGCTCTTTCTCCGATGAAGCCGACGCTAGAGCCCGGATTTGATTTAGACAGTGGAGATGACTTCATCACGGAGCCGTGGAGGTGGAGGACCGGATCTACAAAGGTTGTATTTCCGTACTCTTAGTTAAGTAGTTAACTAGATTAACTTTTCGCCTAGATTTCTAGTACACGATCCGCATTAGGGTTTCTCGGCACCCATAATTTTTGAAATTGGCATGGTTGATGCCTTGTGAGACCTCTATAGTGTGCCTAGGAACCCTACACTGGTAAGTGTTATCAGTAGTTTCTCGACCCGTTATGAGCCTCACATCGACACGAATTATCGGTTACTGGGGTCTGACGTTTACCACCCCTAGACTGGATATGCGACATATCAGACGAAGAGACCGGACTGTACTGGAGTGTTACTGATTGGATTCACAGGAGAATGTACATGCTTGCTTGTTGATCTTCTGATCGCTCAATACCCCGGTGGCTGTTACGTTTAGCTGACCGCTTGCAGCTTGTGGGTGTTTGATATGATCATCACCTACTGCCGGCGTATTGACGATTCTTTAGATTCCTACACAGTGATTTCCTGGTTCAGGCAAAATAGAGTAGGAGCACATATGTGATATGTACGGGACCGAGAATAATACGTGTATGTGATACCGTATTCGATTTTCGCGATATGTGATATCGGCCGGGTATATGTGATATAGCCGGGTCATCGGATCAAGTGTTGATTCGATAAACTGATACAGATTATATTAGTTGGTTATTTGCAAAATTGCCACATTATCGGATTAAGCGTTGATTCGATAATCTAATGTATAATTATATATTTGATATATTACATTACATTAACTAATATTAGCTCACTTAAAGATTCTTTTTCTCACTTGATGATACATTGATGTATATGTGATATATGTTAATTGTATTATTTTCTTTTGTTACATTATATATTATATATGTGATATATAATATTGTAGCATGTTAGGGTTACAAATGCAACTAGGGTTTAGAGATTAAACCATGCTAGGGTTTGAATTTGCGTTAACATTTTCTTTTAAGTTTAATTCTTATTTGGATGGATAAGTTTTGGAGAAACTTTATGTTGCTTTGACAAAGTCCACCCTCTTTGTTTTATCCTTGATATTTGTTAACCTCACTTTAACCCTATCCTATGGTTTATTCTCTATATGGGTTAGCCATGATACATATCTAACTATGGTTGCATTTCTAACCTTAACAATAATTCATTTTCATTCATCACAACTTCATCTTCTTCTTCCTCTCTCCAAAAAGCTTTCTAGCTTTTATTTTGTGATGATTGTTTTGTGAGAAAAAGAAAACAAAAGAGAGCAAAATTCCTACTTCATCATTCTCATCTATTCTAGCCACATAGATTAGGGTGTTCACTTCACTAATACCTAATTAGTGAAAAGAGAGTTTGGGTTTGTGATCCCTCAAGGTAGATCATCTTGGAATAGTGAAGACTCCAAGCTAGCATGTTCCATTCACCTCATGGAGCCCCTATAGAGTCCGTGAGCTTGATGATCGCAGTGAAGGGACCTCAACTCGGAGCTTATGAAGTGAAAGAACGGACTACAAAGGTTGTAATCCCTAACTCTTAGATGTTAAGGTGTTAACATGTTAGTTTGGTTTGATTCTGTAGTTAAAGATCTAGGGTTAGGGTTATCTAAAATGGCAAAATTTTTAACTTAGCATGGATGATGCCTCCCGAAACATTGCTGCCGTTGTAGGTAACCCAACAGTGCATAGATCGCGAATTAAACAAACATGCGCATCAAAAGAACATACGAATTAAGAATACCTGAAAACTCTACATTGGACGCCCATGCGTCCCGATGAGTAGAAGCAAACACTCGTGACTGTCCTCTACCTGCAACAGGCTGTCCTCCTCCTCTACCATCCTGTTCTCTCTAAACAAACCCTCCATGACCACAACCTCTCTTAACATAAGACTGACGCGGTGCGATAACAAGCGCAAGGGGCAACGCTCCCTGAGGTGAAGGTGGTAAGGTAATATATGGTACTGTTGCCCTCCTCTGGCGTACTAAGGTACAATTTCTGATGAGGTGATAGAAACTCTCGCACCGGAAACATCTATACGATGGCTGCTGTCCCTCTTGGGGGTAAGAGCTAAACAACTTTCCTCGTCCCAAGCCTCTGCTACTCCCGCGATGTAAACGAAATCTATCGCGGCGACTAAGCATCTGTCTCTGGGCTGATACACCCGTACGAGCCCTCCTCGGTTTTAGAGCTTCTAAAGTCTTGGGAAGACGCTCCTCATCTAGTAAAGCTGCGTCCACTGCTGCTGTATATGTGACAAAATGCTGTGTGCTGATAGCAAGGAATAACTGGGTAACAAGGGTGGCAACCTCCTGTCGCTGCGTTCGACTGGCCTCAACCAACGATCCCATCATCTGGCGCAAATCCTGTATATCTGTCTCTAGCCTAACGATACGATCTATCGAAGACAGATCAATCTGCTCCTGTACAGCGAGCGTACCATCCTGATCAGTCCTCGTCTCAAATGAGTCAACTCTAATCTCGGATCTCGCTGCCTCTCTCTGAGCCTTCGTAGTCTTCGGTGGCATAATGGCTAGAAATGGAAATAGGATTCGTTAAGAATACGGAAATCGAATCACAAGGATATGTATAATCATGGAAGGAATTTCAAGACATAAGTACTAAGGTCTCTTATGCGGAGTACCGTGTCGTAAGTATGCCGCGGACATACATATACTACATCACTCTACTTAAGCTACCTTCTCCATCATACCAAGATCATCCTACACTCCGAAAGGTAAAACCTAGCGCTCTGATACCAACTTTGTCACGACCCAAAATTTGGCACCTGACGGCCCTTAAACTACGTAACGTCTACATGCGTAACGCAATTCAAGTAAACCGAAAACCAAGCAATCTAAACCATCAAAAGTATTAAGTGATAAGACATTGTTAAAACTTTTGGAATCTCAAGTAAAAATCTTTAAAGTCTAAATTTACTTTCTTTAAAATTTTGGCAGCACCTTCTTTATAAAAACTAGCCCCGAAACGGGTACAACATAGAATATAAATAAAGCATCCCCTAACGGGAGAAAATCCACACCCAAAGGCGGAAACAACCACCAAAACAGATATACGATGCCGTAGCGAAGAAAATGGACGATATAAAGTGACAACAGCATAAAAGAAATCCAAAGTCACAAAATAATACAACATCGATCCTCACAACTCGTCTCTAAGTCAATACATGAAAGTGGTAGATGGAGAGTACTAGATACAATAGATATACAATGAGCATCATCGGATAACCACAAAACCCACCTATAGCAAAACTGCTCGCAGTCAGCCGTAGCGGTATCTGCTGCAAAAGTTGATATGATAAGAAGAAGCCCTGCCGCTACCACTTTGAGGGAAACCTGCAAAACAATGTGGCACAACAGAGGTGAGTTGCCAACTCGTGAATAGTAAATAACATATGCAGGTAATCGCAGGTATGCATGTACTGTGATAATCTATCACATGCAAGCTGATAGCAATAATGGCAATACGTATATGCAACAGTCATGAAAGGTACTCTATCAGGTACTACTAATACATAAAGCAATGCATATCAAATAAATGCTGAGTATGGAATAAAACATGTCATCCTCATCGAATCCTCATCGTGGCAGGACCAGTGTCCATCAAGACAATCTAAATCCCAATACCAAAGGCACTGCATCCTCAGATCGGTCCTCATATCCTGTAAGTCTCATGGAACCTGAGTTTCCAACATCGACACCCGAAAACATCATGAAAACATATGTCTGTATATATATATATGTGTGTGTGTGTGTGTCCCTCAAGGACACATCAAAATCATGGAACCTGAGTGTTCAACATCGACACTCGAAACATCATGAAACCCGTGTCCAGCATCGACACGTAAATCCTCATATCTCAGGCACCGTCACGAGGACCGGCCCTGATGTCCGTACATAACTCCGGTCGATATCCCCACGATAACCGCCGAGTCCAAATACTATCACCGGTAAGGTAGTACTCCACTGCCTCGAGCTCATCGCTATCATCTGTGATCTTCTTGCTCCGGGGTTCCTCCGGGCTGTACCATGTACCCGCACACAGCCTTGTCCACTCCTCACATGGGGTATCTAACACAAGTCTCAGAACCGAGAAATCTCATGTTGGACGTATCGAAATATCATATCAAGAGAAACCGGGTTTTTCAAATAATGCATAGTTTCATGAACTACCACGGTCATCAAGTAAAGAATTAGAACACTTGCATAGATCATTATGATGATATATATTATATATATGTACATATATAACAGCATCCCAAACTACAGATATATATATATATATATTTATATATATATATATATATATACACGCACATATACATATATAACAGCGTCCCATACAACTGATATATATCATCAGGAGTAAAACATCCAGCAAACATCATATGAAATCCATATCTCAATGCGTAAATCCATGAAATATAATATATGCAACATAAAACAGTAATATGAGCATATAAAGGAAAAACCGCTATTTAAATGCAATAAGTTATTAAATATATCAGGCGGTTCCTAATTTTTCTAAAATCCAACGCAATATCATACAAGGGTGAACATGTAGCTATAGCAAGGTATATGTGTGTACATGTAAGTATGTATTCAAGATGTACATATAGCTATATCTCATATGTGTATATACCTGTCAATAATGATACAATACGCTTTAGGTATATGTGTAGCTATAGCAAGATATATGTCTATACCTGTCAATAATGATACAATACCCTATAGGTATATGTATAAGCATTTAGGTATATGTGTATGCTATCTTTCTTATACACAATGGAAATAAGGATCAAGTTTCAATGTCCCTAACCAATACAATATCACGTATGTATATGTGTCAGCTACATCTCATATGCACAAAGAAAATAAGGATCATGTCACAATGTCCATAACCAATACAATATCACGTATGTATAGGTGTCAGCTATATCTCATATGCACAATGGAAATAAGGATCATGTCTCAATGTCCCTAATCAATACAATATCACATATGTATAGGGTTGTGCGTGTCATGGCAATTATCGACGGAGTGTGTGTAGCATAAAATTAGTGCTCGTGTAACATGAACCGTCAATAATGGTGTTGTGTCTCATTAATACTATGTCCATATACAATAGGAAATGAGATATTCAACAATGGTACACATGCTTTTAGTTATATGTATGCCCTAGAGGACATTACTATACATGAGATGTATATTGTAGTGGACGCTTGGACATATATATGGATGACTTTCTTGCTCGACATGATAGTATGCTATCTGGTTACTCTTTATTTTAACATGTACACTGATTGCCTCTCTGTTACATGTTGATAAAGCCCTCAGGATGCGTACTTGACTACCTAGATTATGATGCGGATCATATTAGTGGGACAAAGGTAGTCGGTAAGTACATCCTTTAATGTCCCTAGTCGTGGGTGTATTGAGACGGGGCATCGATATACTAGAGTAGACTAGTGTGTAGCTTCTCGAACAAAGTAGATGGGCGATGGATAATCCCATATCCATTGGTGTTTGATATCAGAGATGGTATACGGGTGCTCAGTATAGACTGGGTACACTGGACGGACTCGCCGAGAACTCCCAGATGGTATTATACCTCACGTCAGATGGCAGTTCTCTGGTGACACTGGTACAGGTTAGTCTGTCGACCCGAGATCGTCATAGAGTCTTATGTGATTCCCACTGTGCTTTAATTTCCACCTTACTATGTTCAAGAGGACGTGCAAAACGGTTGTTTTTGGGTACAGTCCCGAGTCACATGGAGGCAATGAGCGATAGGAGGGGATCGTCTCTCCCGGTATTGGGGGTTGATGTTGCGCTGTGCTCGATTGGCTATAACATGAAGTCCCTGGCCAGGGCTGCTTTAGAGATATACTGGTAAGTGTTATCGGTAGTTTCTCGATCCGTTATGAGCCTCATATTGGCACGACTTATCGAGTTACTTGAGTCTGACGTTTACCACCCCTAGACGAGATATGCGACATATCAGACGAAGAGACCGGACTGTACGGTAGTGTTACTGATTGGATTCAAAGGAGTATGAGCAAGCTTGCTTGTTGATCTTCTGATAGCTCCATACCCGAGTGGCCGTTGCGTTTAGCTGGCCGCTTGCGGCTTGTGGGTGTTTGATATGATCATCACCTACTGCAGGCGTATTGATGAGTCTTTAGAGTCATATACAGAGGTTTCCTGGCTCAAGCGAAATGGAGTAGGAGCACATATGGGATATGTGCGGGACCGAGATTAATGCGTGTATGAGATACCACATTCTATTCTCGCGATGTGTGACATGATTGGTTATATGTGATATAACCGGGTTATCGGATCAAGGGTTGAATCGATAAGATGTTACATTTGATATTAGTCGGTTATATGTGATGTGACCGGATTATTAAATCAAGTGTTGATTTAATGATTTAATGTATAATTATATATTTGATATATTACTTTACATTAACTAGTATTGGCTCACTTAAGTTTCTTTTCTCACTTGATGTGCACATTGAATATATGTGATATATTTTTGTGTACATGTATTGTGTCATGCTTGATGATACATGCAACAAATGTGTGTGTATGACTTACACCATGCTTGGTTTAATTGCTAGGTTTTTATTTATTTTGGTAATTACAAAAGGTGGCATTTTGTCATGGATGAAAGCTTGTGGAAGCTTGTAGTCTTCATTGACCAAGTCCACTCTTTTGTTTTGGCTAAGATATTTGTTAACCCAACCAATTAAACCTAGCCATGGTTAACTCTCTACAAATGTTAATATATGATATTAACTCACCATGGTTGCCATTCTCACTTGAATAATTATCATATGAGATATTTCTTCTTCTTCTTCTTCCTCAAAGCTTTCTAGCTTCAATGGAGATGTGAGAAAATGAGTGAGAAAATCAAATCTAAAGTGAGCCCACTTCCTACTTCATCATCCTATACTACTTGCCATTTAGTATATGGTGTTTGCTTCACTAATTCCTTAGTTAGTGAAGAGATAGCTTGGGTTAGTGTCTCCTCGACGTAGATCATCTTCGGCCTCGAAGAATTCGAAGCTTCGTTTCTTCATTAGAGCCTCTCTAGAGTCCGGAGTTCACGATCGCGGCGAAGGGACTACTACACGGAGCTAATGAAGTGAAGGACCGGTCCACAAAGGTTGTATTTATCACTCACTAGACTTGCAAAGTGTTTTCATTTACTTTTACGTCGATTTCTAGTTAACGATTCAATGTTTAGGGTTAGCTAAAACGACAATTTTTGAATTTGGCATGGACGATACCTCCCAAAAACCTTGATGCCGTGCTAGGCAACCCTTCAGTGGTATCAGAGCCATGCTAGAAATTTAGACCGATTTTCTTAAGATTACGAAACCGAAATACTCCGAAACTTGAAACCGAAAAATGAATTTTCTGTCGATTTTAAAAGTTGTTCAAAAAAATTTTTAAACAAGTACAGAGTGATGTATGAGATATATCATGAACACAGTCAAAATTTCAGGGCATTCTGGAAAATTTTGGCCGGCCACCACTTACCCCATCTCGGCTAAATCCGAGCCCCCCTGAAATTTTTTTTGTGCTCCAGTGACTTGGTTTTGATGTTTCAGGTGTTGTTTATTTTTTCTAATTTTGCATGTGATGTGAAATTACACTATAAGCAATTCGGAGTGTTTTGTATTCATAGTTTTAACAATGTTTCGGGTTATTCACATACTGTCTAGGCAAAATTAAAAAGTTCGATCGAATGTCAAAATCTCATTTTTCCAAGTTTAACGTATTCGGAAAAACATGCAAATAACTCTATGAACCCTCTAGAAGAATGAAACCCTAAATCGACTTTTTGGATCGTGGAGCCGCGGTCATACCCTAGGGTTTGCCGTAGTTCCATGGCGACATGAGTGAGGCTTGGGTCTGTCCTTCTACGGCTGGTGCATAAGTACTGTGGCATATTCTGGGTATTACTAAAACTGTGCTCAAGTGTTGAGCTGTCGGGAAATTGTGGGACTTTGATGAATCGATCGAAAAGTTTAACGTCGTCCGGATATCATGTGATGGGATCTAATATTTGGAATCCACAAGTAGTTATGAGATAACTAATTTGAATGTTATAAATCTAGTAATTTAGTCTCATTTGATCGGTTGCCACGGCATTTTGATGTGATCAAAAGTCCGTTCCAATCACGTAGCATACGCGGATACTCGCCGGGTAACATTAATAGATAGCCACGCCCCATAGCCCCGACCAAGTGACTGTAGGAGAACCCCGTTTCCAAAAGCATCCATTCGGGTGCTCGCGGCAGCGGTGTTCCGCCTTAGTGCACTTTGTTGACAGCATCGTGGGTGCGGCCGTCTACTAAAGTTTCCGATGAGCATTCGATCAGGATGTTGGGAATCTTGTTGAATTCCTGGCTTGATATTGAAAAGTATTTTCGAGATTGAGACTAAAATGCAGGATTTATAATTAGGCATGCAATGTCTAAGGAATTCATTTGGTTAGGCATGTGATGTCTAAGGTGGTTGTGGATTCCAACTGTTGTAGTTTTCACTTTCTTTTCTGCGACAGTAAGTGTAATATGTGGAGTATCGCCGGTTTCGTTGCTATATTTCAACGACAAGTAGGATACGCATATTTCTTACGTTGATGACATGTGATATTATGTGTTGCTGGGATATGTTATATTGGATCGTCGTGTTTGAATAGCCGGGAGTTTTATGTGAGATGAGAGTTTTTCATTTTCATTCATGTAAAATGCATTGTATGTAATATTCTTTTATTGGGGCACTTCCGGGTTGAGGAAGATGCCACCGTTGATGTATATTATTTACTTTTCCGCATTAAGATAGACCCAAGGCAGAGAGCACAAGTAATCGGGTTCTAGGGTCCAGTGAGAGACCATCTCGAGGTGTCGAGACCGAGTCTCCTAACTCTAGAATTGGTAGGGTTACTTGCCGCTCTCATAGGGGTCTAGGGTTATGGGTTTGGCTATTCATCACGACTGTGGAATCCGTGTTTTATACAGGCTTAAAATAAAACCCGAAAATCCTAGTATATCCAATATTTCATATGTTGTTTTCTGTTGCGATATCTGTGTTGTGATCATTTGATATGTTGAGATAGATACTATATATAGTATATATGATATATTATATAGATGTTGCTTATGATTTACACCTCCGCTAGCACTACCCTGCTCTGCCGTTAGTTACCTAACCTAACGGTGCATGAGGGGACATCGAGACGAATGCGGATGGCATAAGCGTACGTTGTATTTATCTGTGATGTTTAGGTAACTTAAATGATGGGACTTCATTAATGAGATTAATGAAAAGAAAAGAAAGCTAAAGATGTTGTAGAATCTTGTTTTAAAAACTAGTAGCTCTAGTTCTTACTTTGCATAGTGGTATTCCATGTAGAATATCCAGCACCTTATTCGATAAGGAAAGAGCCGAGATCCTTTCACCGGGAGTGACCTTTTTAGCAAAACTAGCAGATGCAACAAACTCGGTTTGTCTTTTGATTGCTTTTCTAGTTCTTGCTTTGCATAGTGGTATTTATGAAATATCCTGCACCTTATTCGATATGGAAAGAGCCGAGATCCCTTCACCGGGAGTGACCTCTTTAGCAAAACTAGTAAAAGCCTAAAAAGCAATCCATTTCAAAATCAGTCGATTCTACGACGATATCAAGTTCATTACGCAAAAGGTTTTCTTAAAAACCTGTCGTAGCCCTCCGTCATTTCAGATAAGTAATAGTTAGTATTCATGCTGCGTTTGTTGACCTCTGTCAAGGCGTAGTGTGCGGTAGCTGATTAGTGCTTATCTGCATAACATATGATGTGATTGATTTAGGGTAGTTGTGCGACCTTGTTGACCTCTGTCAAGGGTCGTGCAGGTAGGTTTACTTCAATCAGGAAATGACGGGTTGAACTTGACTAGCAGCCTATGGTTTGTTAATCTCTGTCAAGGTCATAGGACGCTCGGGGCAAAATATTATCAGGAATTTCAAGTGTTGAAATTTGCAATGAGATTGCATACCTCCTATGAGATAGTTAGATCCCGATACCCACTGCGTGTAAGAGTTACTCCTGGGAGAGTTTTACATATCACAATTAGCCGATCAAGTAGGTGCCTAGAAAGGTGTTAACGGGGTTACGCCCCTTGGAAAATGAGGTTTACTTTAATTAGGTCCGTGCAAAAGCACGGGGAACCTCCCTCAAAGTACCGACACTGGCCTGGCCGAAAGATTTGCGAACTTGTAGGGTGTAATTAATCCCGGCTAGTCTTTCCTTTTAGGGTTTGAAGGAAGATTTGACTAAAACAGTGGGAGCTATCCTGATCAGATAAATTAATAATCAATCTAATCTTGCAAAAGCATATGCTGAGTGTTTTCTTCTCTCTTCTCTCTCTCTCTCTCCAGGTAGCGACCATGTCACGCCTTAATCAAGATAATAATACGGATGTATTGTCTGAACCCGCTTGTTATACTGTGCTGGGGAACGTTGGTCCCGCTCCAACTTATAGTTGTTATAAGACCGAGAAAGAAATAGGGGATTACCAGGATTCCCGTGCCGCCCAAACGAAGAAAGTGCATAGTGATGCATCTTCTTCGGGTGTGCTCATTACAGAGAACTGTTTCTCAGTATCCTCTACGTCCAGGGTATGAGATACCGGATCAGGATCCCACATATGTAATTTGTTACATGGGCTACAGATAGGTAGAGAACTGAGAATGGGTGATAGAGTTTCAAGGGTTGGAAACGATGCAATTGTTGCAGCCAAGTTGTTGGCAGTTATCATCCTGTATTACCAAATACATTGATTCTGAATGATTGTTTTTAGATACCGAACCAGATATACAATATCATATCAGTCTCTTTATTTAGTTAAGAAGGATATAATTTTTTCTTGTTGGATAATATTTTGAACATTTTCCTATATCAAGAGTTGATTGGTTCAGGCACGTTATCTAAAAGCATATACATTCTAAATCAAACCACAGTTCTTAACATACAGAACACACACAAGAGGAAGAGTTCAGAAATGAACGAATTCTACTTGAGGCATTGTAAACTAGGTCATAGCAATGCGATCCGACTAGCTAAGTTACATAGAGATGCATATTTAAATCAGTTTGAATTTACATCTTGTGAAACTTACCAGTCATGTCACAAAGATAAAATGACCATAACTCCGTTTATTAGAAACAGAGAAAGAGTTAGATGAACTCTTGGGATTGATACATGATGATGTATGTAGGTCCCCTGTCTACACATGCCAGGACTGGTTCTTTGTACTTCATTACATTCACTGATGATCTCTCAAGATTCGCACATGTGTTCCTATTGAAACACAAGTCTGAAGCTTTTGAGAAATTCAAAGAATATAAGTCAAAAGTAGAGAACCAAAATGGGTATAAGTATTATGTCCGTTGATGTGATCAGGGAGGAGAATATTTGAGCACGGAATTCCTGGACTATTTTAAAAGAGAATGAGATTCTCTCTCAGCATTACTCCTTCGTATACACCACAACATGTCGGTGTATCGGGGCGGAGCAATCACACCCTATATGATATGGTGTGCTCTATGATGAGTACTAATGGGTTACCTATTTCCTTTTTGGGGTTATGCACTTGAGAAGCTACATACCTATTGAATAGGGTTCGAACCAAATCAGGTGCCTACCACTCTATATGTGATATGGTATGGGAAGAACCCATCTCTTAAGTAAGTTAAGATTTGGGGTTGTCCGGCCTATGTCAAAAGCAAAATTCGGACAAGCTCGAGGCAAGATCAGTTCTGTGGAAGTTTGTTAGATATCCCAGGCATTCGCAAGGGAATATCTTCTACCCCACTGAGGAATAAAAAGTGTTTTGTTTCTTGACATGCCACATTTTTAGAAAAGGAATTTCTTGAGAAGAAATTAGTGGTCATGAGGTAGAACTGGAAGGAGTTCTAGCTAAACAAATTACAGCTGATGATTTGGTAGAACCGAAGGATTCAATAATTCCCGACGAACCTCAGCCTCTCTGCCAATCTAGTAGGGTTCCTCATCCGCCTGAGAGATACTTAGGTTTTTTCTATGACAGTGGGAGCGAGGATTGCATCATGAGATGCTGACCCAACTAGTTTCGAGAAGGCCATCAAGAGTGGTGACTCTGTGAAAATGGCTGGATGCTAAGCGATCCGAGATGAAATCCATATACACCTACAAAGTATGGACTTTGGTTGCTTTTTCTGAAGGGTTAAATCCCCATCAGGAGCAAGTATATCTTGAGAAGATTACTTGGTGTACATAGAAAAGTTGAGACTTTCAAATCTAAGACTTGTTGCAAAAGGTTCTCGTCATCAACCAGGTGTGGATAATGATGAAACCTCTTATGGTGTCTATGCTTAAGTCCATCCGGATCCTACTTGCCACTGCCACATACCATAACTACGATATCTGACGGTTGGGTGTTATGACTGCTTTTTTAAATAGTGATTTAGAAGAGAGCGTCTATAAGTACACAGCCAGAGGGCTTCCTAGACAGTGGGAGCAGCGGAAACGTGTGCAAGTTGCTTTACAGGTTAAAGCAGGCATCGCGGAGTTGGAACATCTGTTTTGATATGGTAGTCAAAGAGTTTGACTCCATCAAAATGGTAGATGAACCTTGTACATACAAAAAGGTAGTAGGAGTATGGTGGGGATCCTCGGATTGTACATGGATGACATACTCTTGATAGGAAAGGAGTTTCCTATGCTACGCTCGGTCAATCTCCTCTTATCATAAGGATTCTCCATATAGGATCAAGGTGATACTTCCTAAATCCTGGATTTTGGATCTATGAGATAGATCTAAGTGGATGTTAGGATTCTCACTAGGTGTAGTGAGATGTTATCAATCGATCCTGGGGAGAATCACTGGATAGCTTCCAGGGTGGTAACATGCATTGTCTTTATCCTCAGTGGAGGGACGATATGTTGGAAGAGTTCCAAACTAGATACCGTGACAAACTAGACGATAAAGGCTGGATACATTGCTACCAAAGATGCTACCAAAGAGGCAGTCTGGGTGTATATAAGTTCATGATATGAACTTCGTTCCTACCATTGTGTGACAATGAAGTTGTGGCTTATGCCTTGGAACCCCCGTCCCATCAGTGACCCAGACATATTCTAAGGCAGTATCACCTGATCATGGAGATAGTTGATCTCCAGGGGATCGAGGTTAGGAGAGTAGACTCAGAGGACAACACGGCGGATCCACTCACAAAGGCCTTTTCACAGAGAGAGACTTTTATGGGATAGTTGAGTATGAGATACTACAACCACTGTTATATGATGGCCCTAGTGCAAGTGGGAGATTGTTAGTTATATGTATGCCCTAGAGGACATTACTATACATGAGATGTATATTGTGGTGGATGCTTGGACATATATAGGGAGTACTTTCTTGCTCGACATGATAGTATGCAATCTGGTTACTCTTTATCTTAACATGTACACTGATTGTCTCTCTATTACATGTTGGTAAAGCCCTTAGGATGCGTACTTGACTACCAAGATTATGATGCGGATCATACTAGTGGGACAAAGGTATTCGGTAAGTACATCTTTTAATGTCCCTAGTCGTGGGTGTATCGAGACGGGGCATCGATATACCAAAGTAGACTAGCGTGTAGCTTCTCGAATCATGTAGATGGGCGATGGATGATCCCATATCCATTGGTGTTTGACATCATAGATGGTATACGGGTGCTCAGTGTAGACTGGGTACACTGGACGGACTCGCCGAGAACTCCCAGATGGTATTATACCTCACGTCAGATGGCAGTTCTCTGGTGACATTAGTACAGGTTAGTCTATTGACCTGAGATTGTCATAGAGTCTTGTGTGATTCCAATTGTGCTTTGATTTCCACCTTACCACGTTCAAGATGACGTGCAAAATGGTGGTTTTTGGGTACAGTCCCGAGTCACATGGAGGCAATGAGCGATATGAGGGGATTCGTCTCTCCCGGTATTGGGAGTTCATGTTGCGCTGTGCTCAATTGGCTATAACAGGAAGTTCCAGGCCAGGGCTGCTTTAGAGATATACTGGTAAGTGTTATCAGTAGTTTCTCAACCCGTTATGAGCCTCATATCGGAGTGACATATCGAGTTACTGGGGTCTGATGTTTACCACCCCTAGACGAGATATGCGACATATCAGACGAAGAGACCGGACTGTACGTTAGTGTTACTGATTGGATTCACAGGAGTGTGAGCAGGCTTGCTTATTGATCTTCTGATCGCTCAATACCCGGGTGGCCGTTACATTTAGCTGACTGCTTGCAGCTTGTGGGTGTTTGATATGATCATCACCTACTGCCGGCGTATTGAAGAGTCTATAGAGTCCTACACAGAGGTTTCCTGGCTCAAACGAAACGGAGTAGGAGCACATATGGGATATGTGCGGGACCGAGATTAATGCATGTATGAGATACCGTATTCCATTCTCGCGATGTGTGACATGATTGGTTACATCTGATATAGCCGGGTTATCAGATCAAGTGTTGATTCGATAAGATATTACATTTGATATTAGTCGGTTATATGTGATGTGACCGGATTATTAAATCAAGTGTTGATTTAATGATTTAATGTATAATTATATATTTGATATATTACTTTACATTAACTAGTATTGGCTCACTTAAGTTTCTTTTCTCACTTGATGTTCACATTGAATATATGTGATATATTTTTGTGTACGTGTATTGTGTCATGCTTGATGATACATGCAACAAAGGTGTGTGTATGACTTACACCATGCTTTGTTTAATTGCTAAGGTTTTATTTATTTTGGTAATTACAAAAGGTGGCATTTTGTCATGGATGAAAGCTTGTAGAAGCTTGTAGTCTTCATTGACCAAGTCCACTCTTTTGTTTTGGCTAAGATATTTGTTAACCCAACCAATTAAACCTAGCCATGGTTAACTCTCTACAAAGGTTAATATATGATATTAACTCACCATGGTTGCCATTCTCACTTGAATAATTATCATATGAGATATTTCTTCATCTTCTTCTTCTTCCTCAAAGCTTTCTAGCTTCAATGGAGATGTGAGAAAATGAGTGATAAAATCAAATCTAAAGTGAGCCCACTTCCTACTTCATATCATCCTATACTACTTGCCATTTGGTATAGGGTGTTTGCTTCACTAATTCCATAGTTAGTGAAGAGATAGCTTGGGTTAGTGTCTCCTCGACGTAGATCATCTTCGGCCTCGAAGACTTCGAAGCAAGCATGTTAGTTTCTTCATGTGAGCCTCTCTAAAGTCCAGAGTTCACGATCGCAACGAAGGGACTACTACACGGAGCCAATGAAGTGAAGGACCTGTCTACAAAATTTGTATTCCTTACTCACTGACTTGCAAAGTATTTGCATTTACTTATCCGTCGATTTCTAGTTAACGATTCAATGTTTAGGGTTAGCTAGAACGGTAATTTTTGAATTTGGCATGGGCGATGCCTCCCGAAACCTCTATGTCGTGCTAGGCAACCCTTCACATGAACAATCAATGTCCATATACTTGTAACTAATAATCATGTCATTTAATCTAGCCCAGACGCATAACGCCATGCGGACGATTCCCCTGTAGATGTTAAATCTACTCACCGATGACCTCGAGCTAAGTAAACCCGACCACCTGCTTCTCTTTCTTCGCAGCGTTCGAAGTACCTGCTCGCGATCCTAAATTTCATAAACACAACACATAAGGTTAAATATCCTGCGCCGATACAAAGCCAACGAAACGCAAGGATAACGTCCACAAGATATACACACTGTGCACTCAGTACACAAAACGCGTACGATATTGGCACAACCCTAGCTACGATGACACAACCACCAAGCCTAGACCCCGATCCTACCGATCGCGCAATCACAACACATTTTATATAGTGGAAGATAAAATAAATCACATCACAACATCAAAAGAAACCCACGCCTAATTTATCCGAAAACCTAGTACGCAACTTTTAATCATATTAGCTCAAGACTAGAAGTTTAAACAATTCTATTGATCAAAATCAACACATAGTAGCTTAACTAAGTCACCCAAACCTTTACTACAATTTTAATCTCACCCATATAAGATTTAGTAAAAGTTTAGTTTGCACTTAAGCTTAATTAGACAATTAGGAAAATAACAAATAACAATCTCACAAGTAGATTATGTTTTCCTTGTCTAAACAACTCACTTAACTATTACAATAATCAAAACCCTAACTTGATCTTCATAATCTTTTCTTGAATTTCTAAACATGCAAATTAAAGCCATACTTAAACATCTAATAAGCTAGCTCAAAGTATTTAAACAACAACTAAAGCTTAGGATTAGGATTTTATACCTCCACTAGAATCACAAACTTGCAACAAGATCATCAAAATAGCTTCCAAAATGCTAACTTTCATGAAGATCCATGCAAGATTTAGGGTAAAGAATAATGGGTATGGATTTGTATTTGAGTATGTGGGATTATTTGACGATTTTTGATGATTTATTTGAGCTTTTAGAAGTGCAAAAGGGGTGAGGAAAATAGTGAGGCAGCAAGGGGGGAGGGGGCCTCGGTCATAGCATGAAGAATGGGGAAAGTTGTAGAAATTTCTAGCTAAGTTCACAATTAATGCTCAATTAAAGCCTCTCCCATCATGCCACCTCTTATACATTTTCTTTTCTAATTAAAGTTTTCTTTTAATTCACCAAAATATCTAGATATTTTCTAGGATATTTTCAAAGATGGTTAAATGTTTAATCATGTGATTAAGTTAGCATAGATTCACTTTAGCATAATTAACCCAATCAAAATTGTAATTACCACTAATTAAGTGAATAATTAAAAGTTTATAATAATATTTTAATTAAGGAAAAATATTAAAGTGAACTAAAATTTTCAAGTGACAACTAAAAACTGCAACTAGCAATTTCTTAGTTAAACTAGGTGCAGTTAAATATATACTGAAAAATGATCACCTCTGGGTTTTTACGGAAAACACAACTTATTTTACCTCTTATCGGAAAATTCACTTAAACGATTTCTAAAACGTTACAAGTTGATACATTTGATATTAGTCGGTTGTATGCGATATAACCGGATTATTTGATCAAGTGTTGATTTAATAATTTAATGTATAATTATATATTTGATATATTATCTTACATTAACTAATATTAGGTCACTTAAGATTTCTTTTTCTTACTTGTGTACACTTAGTATATATGTGATATATATTAATGTACATTATTTTGTGTCATGCTTGATGCCACATGCTACATGGGTGTATGAGAGTCACACCATGCATATAATAATGCGAGGTTTTGTTTATTTAAAGTAAATCAAATTAGTTGTAAATTATCACATGGTTGAAGCTTGCAGAAGTTTGTGGAACCATTGACCAAGTCCACTCATTTTGTTTTACTTGAAGATATTTATGAACCCAACCATTATTGTTTATCCATGGTTTAGTCTCTACATGAGTTAGTATATGATACTAACTCACCCATGGTTGCAACTCTCACTCATTATTCCATTCACACTTCATCTTCTTCCTCATCTCCAAAAGCTTTCTAGCTTCGTTGGAGGTGAAGAAAAATAGTGAGAAAATTATTTCTAAAGTGAGAAAAATTCCTACTGTAAGTCTACGGTAGCGCTTCGGCCATCAATCCGACGTTAAATGCGAAACAAAAACTTTTACAAAACTGGCGCTAAAGTAACCTTAAAACCCGGATCATTCTATTAACCGTAAACTAGTAAACTGTAAAGATGTTAGAATGTCTATACCGATCGATCCGTGTCCTTCGGTCTTTAGCCACCATCATTAGCTTGTTGCGGCATCTCCGATCTCGTTCGTTCTCCGATCTCCTCGTCGAGGTGGTACCACGTCAAGGAATCTTTATACGGGCTCCCGCTTCAAACCGAAGAAACTCGAACTTGAAGTTTGTTAGCCGACATGTCCAAGATTGAAGTAGAGAGAAGTGTGAATACTTTATTTCAATACACCCTAGGATTTTCATCACATGAGAGGGATAGGGTTGAGGTTGAAGAAGATGAAAAGAGATGAAGAGTATGAGCTCAAGATAATATCAAGATAGCAAAAAACCAAACCCCAAAAAACTTGTGAAGGATGCCCACTAAAGTTTGGGTGATATATATTGAGGTTTTGTGATTGAAAAAACAAAGAAAAGATCACACAAAAATATCTCCACAAAGCCCTCATAATATCTCACCCAAAACAAACTCCATTAATTATATCATGACTCACTAGATGACTCATTACCATGAGTCATTAGTGAACATGCTATAAATAATGAGTCACAAAAAATGAGTCACACTTTCCAAATCCAATAATCATTTAAACCAAAATGATTAACCCAAAAAGAAATGTATCTTCTAAATTAATCTCGTAACGGATTACGTGTTACGACCCGAAAGTACGGAACATGACCGGCACTTAAACTACGAAACGTCTCGAGGCGTTCGTAATCTAAGTAAGCCGAAAACCCAGAAATCCAAACCAAGAAAAGTAGTAGTGTGAAGGAAAACCAATTTAAATCAAGTAGTTTTAATAGCATAAGCCGAATTATGCGTTTTTTTTAAAAACATCAAATATTTCCTGAAAATTTCGGCAGAGTCTCCTTTGTAAATACTGGCTCCCAAACAGGATACAACATGAATAGTATACGAAATCAATAAAAAGGCATCCCCAAGCGGGAGCTAGCTTTTCGTCAATCGACGGTCACAACCACACAAGCAATATAATATACAACGCCAACGGCGAGGATCAAAATTCAAAAGGAAACTCAAAACCACAAGAAAACCACAGAAATATAACGCGTGACTCTAAGGTCGAAGGAATAACATCACTGGTCTCTATCTCAAATAAATACATGTTTGGTTGATAGAACTTCTAGATACAACAGAATATTGATATACAAGATATAATGATGGGTGCGATACAAATAAACCCACCTACTAGCAAGTCACCCGGAAATGGAAAGAGTGCCAGCAAGCCGTAATGAAACCTGTACGGCGAAACCTGCAAGAACTGTGGCACAACGGGGGTGAGTTGCCAACTCGTGAGTAGAAAAAACATCTACGCACAGAAATCGCATAAATAACGCAATCCTAGGTCAATGATCATAATATATCCTCAAATATGTATATAACATGCAGCCTATAACAATGGCTAGGGTAAATATCTAACCTGAGTGTAATCTCATGTGCCTGTGTCAGTGCCTCAGGTAGCAATATATCATATGAATGAGGTATGAATGCATGAAAACAGAATACATGTAAATGAACAAACTGTTTTCATAAATTTAGTGAGATTTCCTTGTATTTTTAAAATGAAGTATCATAATGAAATCAGCATGAAACAGTGCCTAGCATCGGCACAAAACGTAATCCCAAAATCTCGATATCTCTGTGTCACAGTCTCTGTACCTCAATATCTCGAAATCTCAATGTTTCAATCACAATATCTAGGGCGCCGTCAGTCCAGACCGGCCCCTACCATCCATCTCAAGACCACGACGGTATCCTCCGGATATCCGACGCGTCGGGTAAAATCACCGGTAGGTAGTGCTCCCCTGCCAGGCTCACATCGTCATCATCACGCACTTCTTGCCCCGGGGTACCTTACCGGGTCCACCATGTACCCGAAACGGTTCATCCGCCACCTCGAATCGGGTCTCGAAATCCATCAGCAAACTCATGGTGGACGACTCATACAGCATGGGAAAAACCGCACTTTTTATTTAAAAAGAGCGAAATCAGTTTATATAAGTTTTGCGGTTTTCCCCCCAAATCCATAAAATTTCGTGGAAATCCGAATCCAAATCATCAATAGCATGTAAAACCATGAATATAGGCATAACAATGAATAACAGTATGCATGAAGTGACAAGTAATAACTACAATGTTAAGCTGGCATATAAGGCAGGTACACTAATATCATGTCAAATTACTAACTAACAAGCTAAGTCAAGCAATAATATTTTCTAAGGTGTACGTGACATGGCAATTACCGATGAAGATGTGTGTGAGCCGGCAAGTAAGTGTACGTGGTACATACGCATCATCGGTAATGGTGCTGGTGTCCTAACAGCATGATATCAATAATGGAGTATGAAACATAATATAAACATGCGATGCGAAGCGGACCACAAAAAAAGAGCGGGAGCTGAAAACTAGATGCAACTATAACTAATCTGCATTAATCTATAATAAGTCCTACAAATGGTGCCTTTTGAAATAACACGAATCATGGGGTTTTGAAAATAGGGGCTACGGTGTTTTTATGAAAAGATACGTCTTTTGAAATATCCGTAGGATCCCTTGGGCTGTCTTTTAAAATACCCATGATTCGTTAGTTTTTGAAATAAGTAAGAATCGAATCTAATCTAACAACTAAATTAAACTAGAGGGCTAAACTAACAAGCTGGACTACAGGTAAGGAAACCGCCTAACATCTGAGTCGATCCATATACATACCGGTATATATATTAGTCGGTAATCCCGCCTCAATAATATCATATCCGATACCATATCTATAATCAGACATCCCAAGTCAAGAGTGCGGATCAATCAGCAAGATATAGCTCGTACGTAAATCCGTCGTACGGCATCCCCAAATCTGGGTACGGGTCAATACCATATTCCTCACACTATTCCTCTGGTATCCTCTTTATCCAAGATCATAGTCTAGGGTATTGACCTATGTCTAGTACAATACTAATATCCTCAATATACTCATGATCTGACTACAGATCGACAATCTCGTACAAACCGATACCGTCAGCACATAGCATCATCAAGGGTATACATTGCCCGATACGGCCTAATATCAATATCCTAGCATATCATGCCTCATATCACGATCACATGTCGACCATTTTATTTATAACACTATTCACCCGTATCGCCGCCCTAAGATCCGCTATAAAACCAGGACGTACCTCAAGTACGAATCCTGCCATATCACCGATATCACAACCACAAAACAAATCTCATCGACTCAGCTCAATCCCAAGTATCATCCTCAAATCCGTATGTGAACACATAGTCCCATACCCATGTGAACACATAACTATAAAGAATCCCATGAGCACATATAAATAGGAATGTATGCAAGTATGTATGTGTGTATGTGTAGTGCAACAGTACCCTAGGGTTCGCAACACTAAAATAATCCAACACATCAATATCCATCATAAACATCGTTATTAATCCAAAATAACATATAATAATTGTTGGTGTGTATACGCATCCGTATACACCACCACAGACTGCGGGGGTGCTATACGCCATCCACCCGACTTCTCCCCGTAGATATAAATCTACTCACTTGGTCCTCGCTCGCCGGTGCCGACGTCGCCACGCGCTTGCTTGTCGTCTCGAAGTCCACATGGGGTACCTACATATCATAACGCACCGTATCGCATTAAAATCCGACTCATGACCAAAACGACTCACGAATCCCACATAGGTCAAAACCTATGGTTGCTTTCACAAATCGACCCAAAAACCCTCGACGTCGGCGTACAAACGCCAAACCATCGAGAAAACTCCCAACACACTCATTTGTACAATTACAAGCACTAATTATCATATAAAATAGCTTAAAATTCACAAAAACCCCAATTTCACATAAAAGGTCATTTTTCTGAAAATCTAGCAAGCACAAATCACCGTTTTAGTACAAAACTCGATGTATAAACGAATCTAGCGGCCACAATATTCACTAAATGTCTTAAATAAGTCATAAAAACTACTCTCATAATTTAATCTCGTTAAATTCCAAAAACCCTAAAATTCTAGTTTACAAAATACCTAAATTTTAACAATTTTATAGCAAAATGCACAAACCACAATTTAGGTTGGATTTGCATGAACTAAAGTGTTAAACTACACTTAATAATGTTAATGAAGTCATGAAAAACCTAATTAGATCTTTAATCCCATATTTTAATTAAATTTCTAAAATCTAGTTAGCAATATAGCTTAATTATAACAATATCAACCTAACCATTTGCAAACTAACAATTAGGTTGGGTTTTACAATTCCACAAGATGATAATCTACACTTGATTATCCTAATAGTGATGGTTAAACCCAAATTAGCTTCAAACCATATTCTTGAATTTTCCAATCATGCAATTTGAACCCATATAAAACCTAATTAACACTTAATTAAGCTAACACAAGCATTAATCAACAATTCAACAAAAAGGTCAAGATTTTTATACCTCACAACTCATTGATCCAACTTGAAATCTAGCCCCTCAAATTGCCATCTTGTTCCCTAGATCCATACTAGAATGGTCAAGTAAAAATGGGTAGGGATTAGATTTTGATTTTGTGGAATTTTTGATGCATTTTGGATGATTTTTTTGAGGAGAAAAGAGGTGGGGTTTTGTGGGAAATTTCTGGACAACAGAAGAGGGGAGGTCGGCTGCTTGTGGAGGAAAAAGAGGAGAGAGAGGGAGGTGGAGAAAATGATATGTAGTCAAAGTCCACCTTGGTTTCTACATTTTCTATTCTTTCCTTTTCTTTTCTTTTGAAAAAAGAGGTGATTGGAGAGAGGGAGAGGGGGAGGGCTGTCATGGTGGGGCCGGCCACATAGGGAGAGGAAGAGAGGGTGAGGTGTGGGTGTGTGGGTTAGGGAAAAAGATAAATGTATTACCCCAATTCCCATTAACACTAATTTCACCGAAAAAAAGCCTTTTTCTTCGATATTTTCTAAACCGTTTTGGCAAACGATTTCGTTTCAAAAACCATATGATAAAATTTTATTTAATGTTTTATGATGCACAAAATTTATTTCAACTCATTCCAATTTGTAATTTTCCGTAATAAAATATATTAGTGACGGCTTAAAATAATATTAAAATAATTAATTGCAGAAAAAATTTCAGAAAATTTGAAATTTCACCTGTGGCTCAATAAACACCAAATACTAGCAATTACATAGCTAGAATATGTATATTTAATTTTTATAATAAGATATTTGTATTTTGACTTTTTACAGAAAACCCCCTTATTTTACTGATTTTCCGAAATTTCACCGAAACGATTTTCAAAACGCTACAATCTTCCCCCCTTAAAGAAATTCGGTCCCCGAATTTAAATTCAAACTCCCCCCAAATACAAAAACATCTAAGCAAAATAACCAAGTCGTCGGGGCTCCGAAACCATAAGTACATGATACGCATCATAGCGCAATGCATGCGCATGAGCAACGAGCATATAACTCAAAATCAAAACTCCGTCAAGCATCACGCCATCATTGGAGTCATGGTAAAGACACAAATGTCAAATCCAATACAAAACCAATATGCTATAATTCGGAACTGCACACGTAAATATCAAATCTATATATGTAAATATCTGAAGGAAATGAATGCCAAATATATTCAGGTACTGTCCCCTGACTAGTCCTGCCCAGTACGAAAACACATAGTAAATATCATAAAAACGTACTGCTCTATAGGAAAAATCAATCCTAAAATACGCGTATGAGTATTACGTGCGTCTGGTGCGCACGGAAATCAAAATCCAAATATGTGCCATACATATGCACAGAAACAATATCCAAGTGCATCGGGTGTGCATGAAACATCTGTCGTAGGCTACATGTGTGCCTGACAGCAAAATCAGGTGCATCTGACATGCACGAAAAATCTCGATTTAGTGCACCTAGTGTGCACCAAAATCACATCTCAAAACATGCGCCCAACATGTGCGAAAATCCAAGGCAGGTGCATCCATCATGCACGAAATCATGAAATCCAATATCAAGCGCCGAACATGCGCAAAATCAAATCAGGTGAACAAGGTGCACAAAACAAATATCGAGTATCACAATCGAAATCGAAGTCCAGTGCATTTAAGTGCACAAAAGGCGTATCACTGCACTACAAGCATATATAAACTATACAGAGTGCAGGAACCAAATCGTGTTCGTGCATACGTACAAAATCAACTCAAATGTCTAAAACCGTAAAATCACAAATATGTGAAACCCAAGAACGAAAACAATATCAAGTGCAACACTGTGCAAAGATCGTAAATCCTCAATCATCAAAATCAAATCATTCGAATAAATCACCCAAAACATCGAAATCAATAATGGCGGCATAGTACCGCTCAAGCGCATCCTCTAAGAATCCCGGGCCAACTGTCGCGGTCACTAGTTGTTGCGCCACGGCAGCGCCCCGGCCGTCTTACTCGAGGCCAAATTGCGGAATCAAAATTTTTCCTTACTCGGAAACCGGCGCTACCGCGGACAAAGAAAACCCGGATCGATTACCATTAACCTACGCTAGCTAACTAGAGATGGGGTGAGAAGTATACCGAGTGATCCGAGTCCTCCGGTCTTCTCTTCATCATCCCGATCTCCCGCGGAAAGTCTTTGCTCCACATCGTCGCCTCCTCGCCGGAAAGGGCACCACATCGCCTTCGTCTTTTACGGGCTCCCGCCTCAATACCGAGGCAACTCGAGCATGAAGCCGGCAACTCGACATGCTCAAGATTTGCTGTAGGAAGTGTAGAGTCAATGTCTCATTGGGGTTTAGGAGTTGCCTTTGATGGAGGAATCAAGAATAAGTGAACTTGGGAATTATTTTGGTGGCAAACTAAAATGAGATGGATGCTTAATTTCTTGCCACACCAAAATGAAAATTCCATTCTCTCATCACATGAAGTGGCCGGCCAAGTTCTTATGGAAATGGTGGTGGGGGTGTCAAAACAAAAGCAAGAGGGAGGTGATGGTAGGATGAATGAAGTGGTGACCACAACCAAAGTCAATGAAAACTTCAACCATGCTTTCACTTTTAAACCCATACCTATATCATATCACAATAAATGCAAGCATGGAGGAAAGAAAAGATGCTTATCATAATCAATACTTTTACAAGAAACCCCCCCACAAAGTGTAATTTGCAAAACTGCAAATTACCCCCTCCATCGGAAAAGTCCGGCCGGGAAAGAACAAAGGAAAACCGGCCGGAACGGAATGCAAACTGGCAACTCCAGAAAACTGGTCCCGTAATAAATTACAGGAAAAACCCCAATACTGTGCATACACACCCGCATCTGTATTCCGTCCGGATACAAATGCAATGAGACAAAATCTACACTGTACTAGACTAGGACCGGCTTAAGCCAAAGCCGGCTAGTAAAATCCGTTCGATCCTGATCCGTGCAATACCGCACGTATCTGATCGAACCCTGCCATATACCTATACGGCTACTAGTACAAACCGTCCGATCCTGATCCGTGCAATACCGCACGTATCTGATCGGACCCTGCCATATCTCCATACGGCCTCTACAGCGTTTCGCCCGAAAGCTGAGTAACTGAAAGTGTGGTGGACTCTAAAGACTCGTCAATACTATGGCTGTGGATTTAACCACTGGCACGTCAGAGGTATAAGCCAATACGTGACGGGCCACCAGCTATTGACCAAAAGGGACGTCGATGAGGAAGCTCACCCCGACACCCTACTGAGCCTGTCAGTGACAATATCCGTACAGTCCGGTCCGTTCGTCTATGAGTATCGCATGGCGGGCCTAGGGGGTTGGTGAAAGTCAGACCCCCAAAAGCGGTACAAGTCGTGTCGGAGCGTAGCCCAGAACGCCCTGAGATACTACTGGAATACCTACCAGTAAATCTCCTGCCTCGGCCGAGGGCTTTGCGTAATGGCTCTCCTAGACACAGCGCGACCTCACCCCCAATACCGGGAGAGACGAACCCCTGAAGATCCGCTCACTGCCTCCATGTGGCTCGGGACTGTACCCAACTAAAACCTGTTTGCACGACTCCTTTGAGCCGTGGTAGGGTAGTAATCAAAGCACAGTGGGAACTCACACGAGACAGATGACGATCTCAGGTCGATGAACTAACCTGTACACATGTCACCTGGGAACTGCTATCCGACGTCTGGTATAATCCCAACTAGCAGGTTCCCGGCGAGTCCTGTCCGGTGTACTCATAACCCAATGAGCACCTGTATACATCTTAGGTGAACCAACTGACACCAGTGGCTTGTGAGACCGGCCACCGCCCCTCGTCGGGGTCTCGACTGTATACACTAGTCTACTAATGGAGTATCGATGCCCAGTCTCGAAACTCCCACGACTAGGGACCTTTTAAGGATGTGCTTATAGACCTCAGCTCCCACGTATATGATCGCCATCATACTGCTGGTCGTCAAGCAAGAATCCTAGGGGCTCTATCAACGTGTAATAGCGACGTGTCAGGTCACCTAAAGCAGTACACGATGATAAAGATAAACCAGATAGCATACTATCATCTCGAGTAAGACTGTCCTCCTGGGATAGGTCCTCCCTCAATCATTGCAATCACGTGCCTGTGATCCAATAATTGACTCTGAGGGCACTATCTCCAACAATCTCCCACTTGCACTCAAGGCTAATTATTGCGATGTCGCATACTCACAGCCCGTGTGATACCGAACACCCAACTCCTCTACTAGTCAGTCTCACAAAACTCGTTTGCGAAACTATTGCGTTCGAGGAATAGCCTCAGTGAGTGGATCCGCTGTGATGTTTCTTTCTATGTCTCTCTATATCTCAAGTTCGCGGAGAAAGCCATCTCCCGAAATGAGCAATACCTGTCTTAGAATGTCTGGATGTCTGATGGGACCTAGCTCATAAATGAACTCCAAATCCAAACTTCTTAGACTGTATCATCAACTGAACTTAATCAGTATCCTGCGCCATGCCGCCCTCAGTATTGCCTTGGACCACCTGTCCAAAATACTGCCCCTCGTCAGAGGGAGAACTATAACTCTGACAACCTCCTTGTCGTCCATGTCACCTTGGAAGCCTGGAGTGATAACCGTCTCCTAAAAGAGGCAGCCGTTATCATATCCCTAGAACATTCACTTATGTTCTAAAACTGCTTCCTACTGTTTTTCCAGGATTGGATTAATATCAACTTATTGCATCTAGTGCAAGAACAACATCTGGTGTGGTACTTGACATCTCATGATTGACTCAATTGCCTAAGCAAGTGATCTGTCAATCATGCGTATCCCTCTCCCCTTTAGTCTGTAAGACACCTTTAGAGAGGGTGACTCCATTACCTGCAGGTACACTACCGTGCCAGGAGTCGTCCATTCTAAATACTCTTAGAATGCTGTCAAAGTACCCTGATTGGGAAACCACCCAAATCTAGATCTAAAACCATAGATCTAGTAACCAGTATGTCAGATATAATATCCAAATCCCATGTGGAGGAAAAACACTGTGTGACGACCAAAGTATGACTGATCGTAGTATAGGAATATCACTTCCTACTACCTTCTCAACAGATCCATCCCCTATTCTGATGACGTCAAACCCATGACTGTCACATCAGAAACAGATGATCTTACTCCGCTATATCTGCTTTAGTCTATAAATAGACATAAGTACAAAGTCCACCAATGCTTCCGCTGCTCCCACTGACTACGACAACCCTCTGCCAGAGTCATATAGACGTGCACTTCTAAAGCTAGTTTAGATCGACGCTATACTCATCCTCCTGCCGGGTCTCGCAGCCTGGAACAACAACAATGGCAAGTGTGGGTAAACAAGAACTTCCCTGTCACCGTCCTTGAGGCTACCGGAGTACCTCTCGGGTGCCTGAAGTTACCCACCTTATCTGCGGAGTGGCCAATGGAATGTCAAATCAGATTGAATCTTTAGGTTCCTTATCAAATCTTCAGTAATCGTTTGTGGTTCTGGAATCACTTCCAGTTCTACCATACTCCCACTACTGTTTTCTGAAAAATCCATTTCTTTTAAAAATGTGGCGAGTCAAGAACAATATCACTATTGATCTTCCAGATGGTAGAAAGTCAACCCTCGTCGTAGCCTGGGTCAACCCACAAACAGCCATTACAGAAACGTGCCTTGAGTTATCCGGAGTCTGGTTTTAAGCATAAGCCGGACATCTCCCCGTACCTTAACATCGTTAAGATATGAACTGTTCTATATCCAATATAGAAACAGAGGCACTGATTCAATTGAACCAGATTCAAATCATGCAGCTGTCTCCAGTGCATGTCAACTAAATGGAGAGAGGCCGATCAGCGTTACTCAACTTAGGAATGCTTCCAATTATGAGTATACTGAAAGAGAAGCAATCTGTCTTCATCATTACTATCAACTGAATACCATACACAAGTATCTACATCTTCGATCTCTTTGAAGAATCCCGATACTTGCTACACCTGGTACTCTACTCTATTCAAATACCTATAACTCCTCAAAACTTAGACCCTGTGTTTCCACGAAACAGCTGTCTAAAATCTAGAGAAGCCATAAGTAAACCGAATATAGTACGAGCACCAACCCCTCTGTCCTAATGGACACTGGACAACATACAATACTCTGTATAAGTCCGCTGAGTCTAACAACTCTTTCACTGTGCGTCGTAGGTTGAAAACTGTACTTATGGTTAAGAAGAATTACACCGCTGTTCAATGCTCCTTACCTAACCATCCACTGATATAGGTAAATGTCATCGACATAATATCAAAAGGTATATCTCACTCTATGAAAATAGACGTACAGATATATCGATTTGAAATTGGTGCACAACAGCGGATATTCAAAAACCAAATATTTGCCGACCGGCAAACAACCTAGGTGACTTCCTCAAATATCACCGATTACAACGAATCCCGATATAATGAGGATGATCACCCAATTCCCAATAACTTACTCCCACTCATCATCTGTAAAACCATACAGATGTGAGAATCCAACCTGGTAAATACATACCCTGGAGTAAGTGTCTAATCGGGAAATCAGTTTTCTATTAACAGTACACAGTGAAACTGAAACATTGAAATGTTTCGTCGGGGTATCCTGGTATTCCTAGTAATGCCTCTTCCATTATCCAGATTCACAACTGTAACCGTATAATTCTTTGCCACCTTTCCAAATCCCTTTATATGTCTTTAGTCATTACCTTCTGTACACCCCTTTAAGCCAAATGGTTTTCTTCCTTCCCTACCGTTCGGCACCAGCCTATGGTTTGGAAGAAGACTATCCAAAAAGCATAAAGGGTGTACTGTCCTAATCCTAGGAGCACTCGCAACGCGAGAGAAGGTGAAGATAAAAGACACCTGAATGTACTTTATTCCTATTTCTCCTGAACCAGAATCCATCCCCGAACTGGAACTAGTTCCTTTCGAGTTCGTATATAACCATACGATGGAGTATCCAATAAAATGGGATCTTCGTAGTGATACGGAGTGTCCTGGAGAAATACAAAGGTGATTTAGGATTGGCGAAGAAATACTTGGTTTGGTCGTGAATATCAGTCGCAATTTACTTTGCCCTCTTACTAATCCCTTGCTTTGTCTGAACTTAATACCTTCTGCACACCGTTTTAGGCTAACTGGTTTTCTTCATTCCCTACCGGTCGGCACCAGCCTATGGTTTGGAAGAAGACTATCCAATTTGCGTAATAGGTGTACTACTCCTAAACCAAGGAGTACTCGCAACCTGAGAGAAGGTGAAAAGAAAAGACAACTGAATAATCCTATCCGTTTTCTCCAGAACCAGAAACCATCCTCGAAGTCCTTCGAGTTCGTATCTAACCATACGATGGTTTTGTCCAATGGAAGTGGACGTTCGCAGTAATACGGGGTGTCCTGGAGAAAAGGGTAAAAGTAGGAGTGGCAATGAGGTCTGCAACTCTGACAATCCAAAAGCCAGTGTTAAGAAGGTTCGGTCAACTTGGTCACTGAGTCAAAGTCCAGGGTCGGGTCAATGGTCGCTGCCAGAGAGAGAGAAAAGAAACACTCAACGTGCACTCTAACCTAGATCAGAATGGTTACCACTTTGTCTAATCTGGAAACCTCCCACTGTACCTCAAATTCTCCTCCAAACCTGAAAGAAGAATTAGTCGGGATGACCCGAGGAGTAAACCAACTCATCAGTGGGAATCGGGATCCAACTATCATCGCATGATAACTTGACGGAATCCACTCAAGTCACCACACTCCAGAAGGTATGCGTATGCTTGGCAAGTTTCAGTTCTTTTGAAACTCCCGATGTGATTTTTACCCCTAGGACCCAAGTGACCTTGACGAATAATCAACAAATCAAAAGGTCCTAGTCAAGTTCAACCCGTCATTATCTTGATTGCGTTAAACCCACCCGCACGACCCTTGACGAATAATCAACAAAGTCGCACGACTGTCCTAACCAATCCACATATCCATGCGACAGAAAGCATTACAGAGCTACCGCACACTACGCCTCGGCGAATAGCAACGACAAACGTAGCGCGAATACTAAGCAATACTAATCCGAAATGACGGAGGGCTACGAATGGTTTCTGGCGAAAACCTTTAACGTAATGAACTTGATATCGTTGAAGGAACTGGATAACTTTTATAAAAATATAGTGACGAAAACCTTTACTAAAGAGGTCACTCCCGGTGAAGGGATCTCGGCTCTTTCCCCGTAGAATGAGGTGCAGGATATTCCAACTGAATACCACGATGCAAAGCAAAAGTAATCGGCTATAGTGAAGTTAATGCCCTGACGCAAACTTCTGTCCAAGGGGTCACTCCCGGTGAAGGGATCTCGGCCCTTGCCTCGTCGACTGAGGAGCAGGATATTCCAAATGAATACCACGATGCAAAACAAAAGTGAACGTCCTTGCAATAACAGCTTTTTTGAAAAATGTTCCAACAACATAAGATTAGGTTTGTTTATCTTGCATTGATCCGAATCAATGCAGTCCCATCAATTGATCACACCACAAAGAACGAAAATATACTGACGTACGTATATGCCATCCGCATTCGCCACTGGGTCCCGTCATCACCCGTTAGGTTAGCTAACTAACGGCAGAGCGGGGACTGGACTAGCGCGGATGAAAAACATATACAACATCTACTAATATATATACCAATATATAGTATTTCGCTCAAGGCGTGAATAAAATGCAACATCACAGAAATGTACAGCATCACAGAACAATACAGATATCTGGAAGCCCCGGGTTTCACAGAGCCGCTGCTGAAACCCGACGTTCCCCTGGTCGTGTGGATAGCCTGTGCAATGAAATCCTAGACCCCTACGGGCGCGGCAAGTCACCCGCCAAAACCTGAAGCGAGGCAGCCCCCTTCAGTACCTTGAATGGACCACCCAGCACTTCACGGAATCCGGTAACTTGGGCACCCCTCCTGGGTCAACCTGTACCCCCTACGAGTGCGGCGAATAGCCCGCCAATCCTGGACTGAAGCCCCCTCCGTCTCAATGCCCTGAGATGCGGGCCCGTTGCCCTCCAGAACCCGGCTATCCGTGCACCCCACCGTGGGGCAACCCTAGTACAGAAAGTAAAATATACATACACCGGGTACATCGACCGCAACCAGGTCGTGCCCCAAAAGAATAATACAAACAGGCAGTGACGGCAGTCCACATGTCGGACGCTCGCCCCGCAATAACAAATGTACATAATACAACAAAGCTGTACTAGCATTGCATCCAGGCTATCCCCCACGACCGATCCGCAACAACACAGCATAAACATAGAACATCAACGTGATAGTCACGTTCGCAAATCCGTCTAACCGGGCTATAGCAGTCAGACCGGATTTACCGATCGAGTGACATTCACGGTCGCAGATATAATGTAAATACTGTGAAATAATGTGTTTAAAATATCCGATCAATCAAATAATTAACAAGCGGGCCCCAAATGAAACTGTAGCACTCACAGAAATAACTGGCCCAATTTTAATATCCCAAAAGCCATATTTTCAGCCCATAAGCCCACTGCAAAAAACTAGACACACAAGCCCACATTTCAGCGGCGGAAGCGCGGCCAAAAGGGGGTTATGGCCGCGCTTCCGCGGTCGTACGGAGGGATTGAGTGACCAACTTTTTCCAGTGTTCTTAGGATTCCCTGCACATCATTCTGAGACCACCTGAAAAATTTTTGGACTTCAAAAAATTTCGACAGAAACTGATGTGCTTGAAATACGAGTTTTCAGGATTTTGTTCGATCGGAAACGTAAAACACATTAAACGAAGCTAGGTAAGGTTAATGGCATGGCTCTGATACCAAGTTGCGCCACGGCAGCGCCCCGGCCGTCTTACTCGAGGCCAAATTGCGGAATCAAAATTTTTCCTTACTCGGAAACCGGCGCTACCGCGGACAAAGAAAACCCGGATCGATTACCATTAACCTACGCTAGCTAACTAGAGATGGGGTGAGAAGTATACCGAGTGATCCGAGTCCTCCGGTCTTCTCTTCATCATCCCGATCTCCCGCGGAAAGTCTTTGCTCCACATCGTCGCCTCCTCGCCGGAAAGGGCACCACATCGCCTTCGTCTTTTACGGGCTCCCGCCTCAATACCGAGGCAACTCGAGCATGAAGCCGGCAACTCGACATGCTCAAGATTTGCTGTAGGAAGTGTAGAGTCAATGTCTCATTGGGGTTTAGGAGTTGCCTTTGATGGAGGAATCAAGAATAAGTGAACTTGGGAATTATTTTGGTGGCAAACTAAAATGAGATGGATGCTTAATTTCTTGCCACACCAAAATGAAAATTCCATTCTCTCATCACATGAAGTGGCCGGCCAAGTTCTTATGGAAATGGTGGTGGGGGTGTCAAAACAAAAGCAAGAGGGAGGTGATGGTAGGATGAATGAAGTGGTGACCACAACCAAAGTCAATGAAAACTTCAACCATGCTTTCACTTTTAAACCCATACCTATATCATATCACAATAAATGCAAGCATGGAGGAAAGAAAAGATGCTTATCATAATCAATACTTTTACAAGAAACCCCCCACAAAGTGTAATTTGCAAAACTGCAAATTACCCCCTCCATCGGAAAAGTCCGGCCGAGAAAGAACAAAGGAAAACCGGCCGGAACGGAATGCAAACTGGCAACTCCAGAAAACTGGTCCCGTAATAAATTACAGGAAAAACCCCAATACTGTGCATACACACCCGCATCTGTATTCCGTCCGGATACAAATGCAATGAGACAAAATCTACACTGTACTAGACTAGGACCGGCTTAAGCCAAAGCCGGCTAGTAAAATCCGTTCGATCCTGATCCGTGCAATACCGCACGTATCTGATCGAACCCTGCCATATACCTATACGGCTACTAGTACAAACCGTCCGATCCTGATCCGTGCAATACCGCACGTATCTGATCGGACCCTGCCATATCTCCATACGGCCTCTACAGCGTTTCGCCCGAAAGCTGAGTAACTGAAAGTGTGGTGGACTCTAAAGACTCGTCAATACTATGGCTGTGGATTTAACCACTGGCACGTCAGAGGTATAAGCCAATACGTGACGGGCCACCAGCTATTGACCAAAAGGGACGTCGATGAGGAAGCTCACCCCGACACCCTACTGAGCCTGTCAGTGACAATATCCGTACAGTCCGGTCCGTTCGTCTATGAGTATCGCATGGCGGGCCTAGGGGGTTGGTGAAAGTCAGACCCCCAAAAGCGGTACAAGTCGTGTCGGAGCGTAGCCCAGAACGCCCTGAGATACTACTGGAATACCTACCAGTAAATCTCCTGCCTCGGCCGAGGGCTTTGCGTAATGGCTCTCCTAGACACAGCGCGACCTCACCCCCAATACCGGGAGAGACGAACCCCTGAAGATCCGCTCACTGCCTCCATGTGGCTCGGGACTGTACCCAACTAAAACCTGTTTGCACGACTCCTTTGAGCCGTGGTAGGGTAGTAATCAAAGCACAGTGGGAACTCACACGAGACAGATGACGATCTCAGGTCGATGAACTAACCTGTACACATGTCACCTGGGAACTGCTATCCGACGTCTGGTATAATCCCAACTAGCAGGTTCCCGGCGAGTCCTGTCCGGTGTACTCATAACCCAATGAGCACCTGTATACATCTTAGGTGAACCAACTGACACCAGTGGCTTGTGAGACCGGCCACCGCCCCTCGTCGGGGTCTCGACTGTATACACTAGTCTACTAATGGAGTATCGATGCCCAGTCTCGAAACTCCCACGACTAGGGACCTTTTAAGGATGTGCTTATAGACCTCAGCTCCCACGTATATGATCGCCATCATACTGCTGGTCGTCAAGCAAGAATCCTAGGGGCTCTATCAACGTGTAATAGCGACGTGTCAGGTCACCTAAAGCAGTACACGATGATAAAGATAAACCAGATAGCATACTATCATCTCGAGTAAGACTGTCCTCCTGGGATAGGTCCTCCCTCAATCATTGCAATCACGTGCCTGTGATCCAATAATTGACTCTGAGGGCACTATCTCCAACACTAGTGGGACGTCTCGTCGATGATCATGAACTCTGGCTTGCTGGTGTGCGTAACAATGACCACTCCTGGGTCAAGGTCTTCACTGGGAATTACCAATCTCTCGGTTCATCGGCTTATCGGCTTTGTCAGGTGTGCTAACGGGGATGATCCCGTGCTGGCACGTCTCTTGTCATCTCCCGGTCAATCATCGCGACCACTCATAAGACAGCATATCACTGGCGTCGGCCTCTGGCTCTCTGAATGTACGTGACACATCTGATCCTGGGTGCAAGTATCATTGCAGCAGTGTCCTGGAAGGAATCCTGCTCACGGTCTCTTCCATGTCTCATCTCTGCCAACTGTCCGGAAGTCATCGTCATTTCCTATATCTGCATCTTGCTCCGGAACGGCTGCATACCCATCGCGACTCCTTCTGGAAGGTATATCCAGTACTCTGCCTAGGCATGCGTATCGCATCTTTGATGTCGGCGGAGTGGAACGTCGTCTTATCCAGATCTTGTACGGACCTCTTTACTCCACTTTCTCTAATGTCGACTGCTTCGGACTTGTCTCATCGTGGCTACATGGACTGAGCTCCAATGGCTATCCTCGTATCGGGAGTCTCCCAAGAAATGCATCTCACCACCTAGCATCCGAATTAAGTCGAGCCATCCGATCGAGTCGTCAAAACCTCATAATCCCCCAAGAGCTCAACCTCTTGGGCACAGTTTAATAGTATCGAGTACATACTACAGCATCGGTGGTCCAGCCGTAGAAGGGCAAACCCAAGCCTCACTAATGGCGCCGTAGAACTGCCGCAAACCCGAAGGTTCAAAGTCTTTCACATGGTCATTAAGTCGAGTTAGGGTTTCATTCTTCTAGAGGGACCATAGAATTGCCTGCATGTCTTTCCGACTACTTTAAACTTGGAATAATAGGTTTCTGACATTCGATCGTCTCTGTCGACTTTCAACGTCTCCGCGTGAAGTCGTCTCTAGCTGGAACCAATCTATCTGATGACCTCGCATCGGGGTAGGCGAACGATCCACATGTCCTAGTCATTCATCCTCGATGACTAGCGACCTTCTATCATCTCTTAGTACAACTCGTTCTGCCCTAATTCCAGCATCTGGGGCAATATCTCGTCGTTCGCAGCAATAACTGGCTCGCTCGTCTGCACGCTGAACAGTGCATCAATCATCATGAATAAGCAACACACCAACGGTTATCAAAATCTGGCTGGCCTCTATCATTGGCTCAATCCTCTAGTGTCGATCAGCACATCCGAGTAACCTCATAAAGGCGATCCGCCAAACGCTCGTGGCGCGGAAACACAGTAAAAGACACATCTCTGCAATCGTGTGTTGCGGAATTTCGCCCTGGTCAGTCCTCGTTCGTGACGAGCTCGTGCTGACCGCAACTCTTGCTGTAGCTCTCCCTGCCCGTAATCGTGGCAGCAAAACCATAACTGGTACTGATGAGGCTAGATCGGAATGAATATAATACTGAACAAAGAAATGTACATCCTAAGGCTCCTTAAGTGGAGTGGCGTGTCGTAAGTATGCCGCGGAACATACCCACGGTACGTCACTCTACTTTAGTCACCTATTCCATCAACCAAGGGTCATCCTACGCTCCGAAGGTAAAACCTAACGCTCTGATACCAACTTTGTCACGACCCGAAAGTACGGAAAATGACCGGCACTTAAACTACGAAACGCCTCGAGGCGTTCGTAATCTAAGTAAGCCAAAAACCCAGAAATCCAAACCAAGAAAAGTAGTAAAGTGAAGGAAAACCAATTTAAATCAAGTAGTTTTAATAGCATAAGCCGAATTATGCGTTTTTTTAAAAACATCAAATATTTCCTGAAAATTTCGGCAGAGTCTCCTTTGTAAATACTGGCTCCCAAACGGGATACAACATGAATAGTATACGAAATCAATAAAAAGGCATCCCCAAGCGGGAGCTAGCTCTTCGTCAATCGACGGTCACAACCACACAAGCAATATAATATACAACGCCAACGGCGAGGATCAAAATTCAAAAGGAAACTCAAAACCACAAGAAAACCACAGAAATATAACGCGTGACTCTAAGGTCGAAGGAATAACATCACTGGTCTCTATCTCAAATAAATACATGTTTGGTTGATGGAACTTCTAGATACAACAGAATAATGATATACAAGATATAATGATGGGTGCGATACAAATAAACCCACCTACTAGCAAGTCACCCGGAAATGGAAAGAGTGCCAGCAAGCCGTAATGAAACCTGTACGGCGAAACCTGCAAGAACTGTGGCACAACGGGGGTGAGTTGCCAACTCGTGAGTAGAAAAACATCTACGCACAGAAATCGCATAAATAACGCAATCCTAGGTCAATGATCATAATATATCCTCAAATATGTATATAACATGCAGCCTATAACAATGCCTAGGGTAAATATCTAACATGAGTGTAATCTCATGTGCCTGTGTCAGTGCCTCAGGTAGCAATATATCATATGAATGACGTATGAATGCATGAAAACAGAATACATGTAAATGAAGAAACTGTTTTTATAAATTTAGTGAGATTTCCTTGTATTTTTAAAATGAGGTATAATAATGAAATCAGCATGAAACAGTGCCTAGCATCGGCACAAAACGTAATCCCAAAATCTCGATATTTTTGTATCACAGTCTCTGTACCTCAATATCTCGAAATCTCAATGTCTCAATCACAATATCTAGGGCGCCGTCAGTCCAGACCGGCCCCGACCATCCATCTCAAGACCACGACGGTATCCTCCGGATATCCGACACGTCGGGTAAAATCACCGGTAGGTAGTGCTCCCCTGCCAGGCTCACATCGTCATCATCACGCGCTTCTTGCCCCGGGGTACCTTACCGGGTCCACCATGTACCCGAAACGGTTCATCCACCTCCTCGAATCGGGTCTCGAAATCCATCAGCAAACTCATGGTGGACGACTCATACAGCATGGGAAAAACCGCACTTTTTATTTAAAAAGTGCGAAATCAGTTTATATAAGTTTTGCGGTTTTTCCCCCAAATCCAGAAAATTTCATGGAAATCCGAATCCAAATCATCAATAGCATGTAAAACCATGAATATAGGCATAACAATGAATAACAGTATGCCTGAAGTGACAAGTAATAACTACAATGTTAAGCTGGCATATAAGGCAGGTACACTAATATCATGTCAAATTACTAACTAACAAGCTATGTCAAGCAATAATATTTTCTAAGGTGTACGTGACATGGCAATTACCGATGAAGATGTGTGTGAGCCGGCAAGTAAGTGTACGTGGTACATACGCATCATCGGTAATGGTGCTGGTGTCCTAACAGCATGATATCAATAATGGAGTATGAAACATAATATAAACATGCGATGCGAAGCGGACCACAAAAAAAGAGCGGGAGCTGAAAACTAGACGCAACTATAACTAATCTGCATTAATCTAAAATAAGTCCTACAAAAGGTGCCATTTGAAATAACACGAATCATGGGGTTTTGAAAATAGGGGCTACGGTGTTTTTATGAAAAGATACGTCTTTTGAAATATCCGTAGGATCCCTTGGGCTGTCTTTTAAAATACCCACGATTCGTTAGTTTTTGAAATAAGTAAGAATCGAATCTAATCTAACAACTAAACTAAACTAGAGGGCTAAACTAACAAGCTGTACTACAGGTAAGGAAACCGCCTACCATCTGAGTCGATCCATATACATACATGTATATATAATAGTCGGTGATCCGGCCTCAATAATATCATATCCGATACCATATCTATAATCAGACATCTCAAGTCAAGAGTGCGGATCAATCATCAAGATATAGCTCGTACGTAAATCCGTCGTACGGCATCCCCAAATCTGGGTACGGGTCAATATCATATTCCTCACACTATTCCTCTGGTATCCTCTTTATCCAAGATCATAGTCTAGGGTACTGACCTATGTCTAGTACAATACTAATATCCTCAATATACTCATGATCTGACTACAGATCGACAATCTCGTACAAACCGATACCGTCAGCACATAGCATCATCAAGGGTATACATCGCCCGATACGGCCTAATATCAATATCCTAGCATATCACACCTCATATCACGATCACATGTCGACCATTTTATTTATAACACTATTCACCCGTATCGCTACCCCAAGATCCGCTATAAAACCAGGACGTACCTCAAGTACGAATCCTGCCATATCACCGATATCACAACCACAAAACAAATCTCATCGACTTGGCTCAATCCCAAGTATCATCCTCAAATCCGTATGTGAACACATAGTCCCATACCCATGTGAACACATAACTATAAAGAATCCCATGAGCACATATAAATAGGAATGTATGCAAGTATGTATGTGTGTATGTGTAGTGCAACACTACCCTAGGGTTCGCAACACTAAAATAATCCAACACATCAATATCCATCCTAAACATTGTTATTAATCCCAAATAACATATAATAATTGTTGGTGTGTATACGCATCCGTATACACCACCACGGACTGCGGGGGTGCTATACGCCATCCACCCGACTTCTCCCCGTAGATATAAATCTAATCACTTGGTCCTCGCTCACCGGTGCCGACGTCGCCACGCGCTTGCTTGTCGTCTTGAAGTCCACATGGGGTACCTACATATCATAACGCACCGTATCACATTAAAATCCGACACATGACCAAAACGACTCACGAATCCCACATAGGTCAAAACCTATGGTTGCTTTCACAAATCGACCCAAAAACCCTCGACGTCGGCATGCAAACGCCAAACCATCGAGAAAACTCCCAACACACTCATTTGTACAATTACAAGCACTAATTATCATATAAAATAGCTTAAAATTCACAAAAACCCCAATTTCACTTAAAAGGTCATTTTTCCAAAAATCTAGCAAGCACAAATCACCGTTTTAGTACAAAACTCGATGTATAAATGAATCTAGCGGCCACAATATTCACTAAATGTCTTAAATAAGTCATAAAAACAACTCTCATAATTTAATCTCGTTAAATTCCAAAAACCCTAAAATTCTAGTTTATAAAATACCTAAATTTTAACAATTTTATAGCAAAATGCACAAACCACAATTTAGGTTGGATTTCCATGAACTAAAGTGTTAAACTACACATAATAATGTTAATGAAGTCATGAAAAACCTAATTAGATCTTTAATCCCATATTTTAATTAAATTTCTAAAACCTAGTTAGCAATGTAGCTTAATTATAACAATATCAACCAAACCATTTGCAAACTAACAATTAGGTTGGGTTTTACAATTCCACAAGATGATAATCTACACTTGATTATCCTAATAGTGATGGTTAAACCCAAATTAGCTTCAAACCATATTCTTGAATTTTCCAATCATGCAATTTGAACCCATATAAAACCTAATTAACACTTAATTAAGCTAACACAAGCATTAATCAACAATTCAACAAAAAAGTCAAGATTTTTATACCTCACAACTCATTGATCCAACTTGAAATCTAGCCCCTCAAATTGCCATCTTGTTCCCTAGATCCATACTAGAATGGTCAAGTAAAAATGGGTAGGGATTAGATTTTGATTTTGTGGAATTTTTGATGCATTTTGGATGATTTTTTTGAGGAGAAAAGAGGTGGGGTTTTGTGGGAAATTTCTGGACAGCAGAAGAGGGGAGGTCGGCTGCTTGTGGAGGAAAAAGAGGAGAGAGAGGGAGGTGGAGAAAATGATATGTAGTCAAAGTCCACCTTGGTTTCTACATTTTCTATTCTTTCCTTTTCTTTTCTTTTGAAAAAAGATGTGATTGGAGAGAGGGGGAGGGGGAGGGCTGTCATGGTGGGGCCGACCACATGGGGAGAGGGAGAGAGGGTGAGGTGTGGGTGTGTGGGTTAGGGAAAAAGATAAATGTATTATCCCAATTCCGATTAGCACTAATTTCACCGAAAAAAGCCTTTTTCTTCGATATTTTCTAAACCGTTTTGGCAAACGATTTCGTTTCAAAAACCACATGATAAAATTTTATTTAATGTTTTATGATGCACAAAATTTGTTTCAACTCATTCCAATTTGTAATTTTCCCTAATTAAATATATTAGTGACGGCTTAAAATAATATTAAAATAATTAATTTCGGAAAAAATTTCAGAAAATTTGAAATTTCACCAGTGGCTCAATAAACACCAAATAATAACAATTACATAGCTAGAATATGTATATTTAATTTTTATAATAAGATATTTGTATTTTGACTTTTTACAGAAAACCCCCTTATTTTACCGATTTTCCGAAATTTCATCGAAACGATTTTCAAAACGCTACATTACGAGAATACCCCTCACTTGTATATACATACTTGTATCCGTATTCCGACCGAATACGAATACTTTGAGACGAAAGTATTTCAACACAATATAATACTAGCATCCGGCTTAAACCAAAGCCCACTAGTATTATCTGTCTGAATCATGACACGTGCACAAGTGCACGTAAATGTTCGAACCCTGCCATAATACCATACGGCCTCTACAACGTTTCGCCCGAACTTGGGCAACAATCTGTGGGGGACTCTAAAGACTCGTCAATACGCTGGCAGTGGGTTTAACCACAAGCACGTCAGTGGCACTGGCTGTGCGTAACGGTTGTCCAGGTATTGAGCAAAAGGGAGACCGATGAGCGAACTCATCCTGAAACCCTACTGAGCTTATCAGTGACAATTTCCATGCAGAGTCCGGTCTGTTCGTCTATGAGTATCGCAAATCGGGCCTAGAGGGCTGGTAAACGTGAGACTCCCAATAGCGGTATAAGTCGTGTCAGAGTGTACCCCAGAACACCTTGAAATACTACTGGAGTACCTACCAGTAAATCTTACTTGCCCTGTTCAGGGACTTTATGTAATGTCTCTCCAGAAACAGCACGATCTCACCCCCAATACCGGGAGAGTCGAATCCCCTGCCGATCCGCTCACTGCCTATATGTGGCTCGGGACTGTACCCAACTAAAACCTGTTTGCACGACTCCTTTGAGACGTGGTAGGGTAATAATCAAAGTACAGTGGGAACTCACACGAGACAAATGACGATCTCAGGTCGATGAACTAACCTGTACACATGTCACCAGGGAACTGCTATCTGACGACATGTATAATACTAACTAGCAGGTTCCCGGAGAGTCCTGTCCGGTGTCCTTATAACCCAATGAGCACATGTATACATCTTAGGTGATCCAACTGACACCAATGGCTTGTGAGACCGGCCACTGCCCCTCGTCGGGGTCTCGACTGTACACTAGTCTACTCCGGAGTATCGATGCCCTGTTTCGAAACTCCCACTACTAGGGACCACTTAAAGGATGTGCTTATAGACTACCCAACTCTCACGTATATAATCGCCATCATACTGTTGGTAGTCAAGCAAGAATCCTATGGGCTCTATCAACGTATAATAGTGATCTGTAATGTCATCTAAAGCAGTACACGATGATAAAGATAAACCAGATAACAAGCTATCATCTCGAGTAAGACTGTCCTACCGGTATAGGACCTCCCTCAATCATTACAATCACGTATCTGCGATCCAATAATTGACTTTGAGGGCACTATATCCAACAATCTCCCACTTGCACTTAAGGCTAATTATTGCGATGTCGCATACTCACAGCCCGTGTGATACCGTACACCAAACTTCTCTACTAATCAGTGTCACAAAGCTCGTTTGTAAAACTATTGTGTTCGAGAAATAGCCTCAGTGAGTGGATCCGCCCTGATGTTTCTTTCTATGTCTCTCTTAATCTCAAGTTCGCGGAGAAAGCCATCTCCTGAATTGAGTAATACCTGTCTGGATATCTGATGGGACCTAGTTCATAAATGAACTCCAAATCCAAACTTCTAAGACTGTATCATCAACTGAACTTAATCAGTATCCTGCACCATGCCTCCCTCAGTATCCGCTTGGAGCACATGTCCAAACTACTGCCCCTCGTCAGAGGGAAAACTATAACTCTGACAGTCACTCTGTCATCCATGTCACCTTGGAAGCCTGGAATGATAACCGTCTCCCGAAAAAGGCTGCCGTTATCAAATCCCTAGAACATCCACTCATGTTCTAAAACTGCTTCCGAATGTTTCTCTAGGATTGGATTAATATAAACTTATTGCAGCTAGTGCAAAAACAACATCTGGTGTGGTACTTGATATCTCATGATTGACTAAATTGCCTAAGCAAGTGATATGCCAATCATGCACATCCCTCTCCCCTTTAGTCTGTAAGACAACTTTAGAGAGGGTGACTCTATCACCTGCAGGTACACCACCATGCCAGGAGTCGTCCATTCTAAAATGCCTTTAGAATACTGTCTAAGTACCCAGATTGGGAAACTACCCAAATCTAGATCTAAAACCATAGATCTAGTAACCAGAATTTCTTATATTATATCCATATCCTATGTAGAGAAACAATTGTGTGACAACCAAAGTATAACCGATCATAGTATAGGAATTTCACATCCTACTCTGTGTAAGTCATCCAAATACCAGTACATCACACCTTACTACTTTCTTAATTGATCCATCCCCTATTCTGATGAAGTCAAAGCCTATGACTGTCATATAAAAAATAGATGATCTATCTCCGCTATATCTGCTCTAGCCTATAAATAGACATAAGCTACTTGCCCACTATACTTCCGCTACTCCTACTGACTATGACAACCCTCTGCCAGAGTCATATACACGTGCACTTCTAAAGCTAGTTTAGAACGACGCTATACTCATCCTCCTGCCGGGTCTCATAGCCTGGAACAACAGTAGTGTCAAGTCTGGGTAAACAAGAACCTCCATGTCACCGTCCTTGAGGCTACCGGAGTACCTCTCGGGTGCCTGAGGTTACCCACCATATCTGCGGAGTGGCTAATGGAATGTCAAACCTGATTGAATCTTTAGGTCCTATTAAATTTTCCGTAATCGTTTACGGTTCTGGAATCTCTTCCAGTTCTACCATACTCCCACTACTGTTTTCTGAAAAAATCCATTTTACTAAAATTGTGGTGAGTCAAGAACAATATCACTATTGATCTTTCAGATGGTAAAAAGTCAACCCTCGTCTATGCCCGGGTCAATCCACAAACTGCCATTACAGAAACGTGCCTTGAGTTATCCAGAGTCTGGTTTTAAGCATAAACCGGACAACTCCCCGTACCTTAACATGGTTAAGATATGAACCATTCTATATACCATATAGAAACATAGACACTAATTTAATTGGAACCAGATTCAAATCATGCAGCTGTCTCCAGTGCATGTCAACAAAATGGAGAGAGGCTAATCAGCATTACTCAACTAAGGAGTTCATCCAATTATGAGTTACCTGAAAGTGAAACAAGTTTCTCAAAACCATTACTATCAACTGAATACCAAACACAAGTATCTACATCTTCGATCACCTTGAAGAATCCCGATACGTGCGATACCTGGTTCTCTACTTTATTCTTGTACCCATAACTTCTCAAAACTTAGACCTTGTATTTCTATGAAACACATGTCTAAAACTGGAGAAGTCACAAGTAAACAGAATATAGTACGGGTACCAACCCCTTTGTCCTAATGGACACTGGACAACATACAATACTCTGTATGAGTCCCCTGAGTCGAATAACTCAAACCCTGTGCGTCATAGGTTGAAAACTATACTATGGTTATAAAGAATTACACCGCTGTTCAATGCTCCTTACCTAACCATAAACTGATATAGGTAAATGTCATGGACATAATTTCAAAAGTTTTATCTCACTTTATTAAAATAAACATACAGATATATCAGTTTGAAATTGGTGCACAACAACGGATACTCTAAACCAAATATTTGCCGTCCGGAAAAAACCCAGGCGATTTCCTCAAATATCACCAATTACAACGAATTCCGATATAATAAGGATGATCACCTAATTCCCAATAACTTACTCCCACTCATCATCTGTAAAACCATATAGATGTGAGAATCATACATGGTAAAATACATACCCTGGAGTAAGTATCTAATTGGGAAATCATTTTTCTATTAACAATGCACAGTGAAACTGAAACATGAATATGTTTCGAAGGGGTATCCTGGTATTCCTAGTAATGCCTCTTCCATTATCCAGATTCACGACTGTAACCGTTTATCTCCTTGCCATCTCTCCAAATCCCTTTATTTGTTTTTAGTCGTTACCTTCTGTACACCATCATCAGGCTTAATAGTTTTCTTCCTTCCCCACCGTCCGGCACCATCCTATGGTTTGGAAGAAGACTATCCAATAAGCGTAATAGGTGTACTCTCCTAATCCTAGGAGTACTCGCAACCCGAGAGAAGGTGATGATAAAAGACAACTGAATAAACCTTATTCTATTTCTCTTGAACCGGAGAAAAGCAAAGGTGAAGTAGGAGTAGCGATGAAATACGCGGTTTGGTCGTGAATGATAGCAGTCGCAATTTACTTTGCCCTCTTTCTAATCCCTTCATATGTCTTTACTTATTACCTTCTGTACACCACACTTAGGCTAATTGGTTTTCTTCATTCCCTACCTTTCGGCGCCTGCCTATGGTTTGGAAGAAGACTATCCAATAAGCGTAATAGGTGTATCCTCCTAAACCAAGGTGCCCTCGTAACCTGAGAGAAGGTAAAAGGAAAAGACAACTGAATAGTCCTATTCAATTTCTCCAGAACCTGAATCCATCCTCAAATTCGGAACAAGTTTCTTCGAGTTCGTATATAACCATACGATGGATTTATCCAATGGAAGTGGATGTTCGTAATAATACGGGGTGTTCTGGAAAAATGGAAAGGATAAAAGAAGGAGTGGCAATGATGTATGCAACTCAGACAATCCAAAAGCCAGTGTTTTAAGAATGTTCGGTCAACTTGGTTACTGAGTCATAGTCTAGGGTTGGGCCATGGTCGCTGCCAAAGAGAAAGAGAGAAAAGAAACACTCTGCATGAACTCTAACCTAGATCAGAATGGTTATCACTTTATCTAATCAGGAAACCTCCCGCTGTATCCTCAAATTCTACTCTAAACCTGAAAGAAGAATTAGTCGGGATCACCCGAAGAGTAAACCAACTCATCAGTGGGAATCAGGATCCAACTATCATCGCATGATAACGTGATGGAATCCACTCACGTTATCATACTCCACAAGGTATGCGCATCCCTGGTAAGTTTCAGTTTCTTTAGAAACTCCCGATAAGATTTTTACCCTATACCCCATGCTCTTATGACCTTGACTAAGGCCAACAAATCATAAGTCACATGTTAAGTTCTGCCCATCATTGTCTAGGTTAATTTGAACCCATCCATATAAGTCCTTGACTAAGGCCAACAAGGCTATACGACTGTCCCAAACCAACGCATTTATCTATGCAACAGAAAGGTAACAAGCAGCTACCATACACTATGCCTTGACTAAGGCCAACAAACATAGCCTGAATACTAAGTGCTACCCGTCTGAAATGACGGAGGGCTACGGCTGGTTTTTGGCGAAAAACCTTTAACGTAATGAACTTGATATCGTTGAAGGAACCTAATAGCTTTTTACAAAAATATAGTGGCGAAAACCTTTGCTAAAGAGGTCACTCCCGATGAAGGGATCTCGGCTCTTTCCCCGTAGAATGAGATGCAGGATGTTCCAACTGAATACCGCGATGCAAAGCAAAAAGTAATCGACTATAATGAAGTTATTACCCTGACGCAAAACTCTGCCCAAGTGGTCACTCCCGGTGAAGGGATCTCGGCCCTTGTCTCGTCGAATGATGTGCTGGATATTCATAACCGAATACCTTTATGCAAGACAAAAGAAAACATCCTTGTAATAACAACTTTTTTGAAAAATGTTCCAACAACATCCAACAGATTTGTTTTCCTTGCATTGATCTGAATCAACGTAGTCCCATCAATTAATCACACAAGAAAATATACGTATATGCCATCCGCATTCGACACTGGGTCCCGTCATCACCCGTTAGGTCACTGAACTAACGACTGAGCGGGGACTGGACTAGCGCGGGTGTAAAACATATACAACATCTACTAGTATATATATCAATATACAATAATCGCTCCAGGCATGATAAATGCAACATTACAGAAAAGTAATAAGCATCACAGGATAATACAGATAAGCTGGGATCCCCGGGTTTCCTTTGAGCCACAAATGAAACCCGACGTTCCCCTGGTCGTGTGGATAGCCTATGCAATGAAACCTAGACCCCTACGAGTGCGGCAAGTTACCCGCCAAAACCAGAAGCGAGGCAACCCCCTTCAACAAAGTGAATGGACCACCTAGCACTTCACGGAATCCGGTAACTTGAGCACTCCACCTTGGGTCAACCTGTATCCCCTACGAGTGCGGCGAATAGCCTGCCAATTCTAGAGTGAGGCCCCCTCCGTCTCAAAGCCATGAGATGTGGGCCCGTTGCCCCTAGAACCCGGCTATCCGTGCACTCCATCACGGGGTAAACCTAGTACAGAAAAGAAAATATGTACAACGGGTACATCGACCTCAACCCCATCGTGCCCCAAAAGAATAATATACAAACAGGCAGCAACGGCAGTCCACATGTCGGACGCTCGCCCCGCGCTATCAAATATACAAATATATCCAAACTGCACTACCATTGCATGGAAGCTATCCACCATGACAAATCCGCAACATCACAACACAACATAGAACATCAACGTGAATGTCACGTTCGCAAACCCATCTAAAAGAGCTATAGCAATTAGACACGATTTACCGCTCAAATGACATTCACGGTCACAGATAGTAATGTAATGCACTGCAAACTTTAAACAATGATAGAAAATATCGACTTCGAAATAACCCCCGAATAGCCCAAACAACCTGATAAAACCATATCCAAACTGGGCTAAATAAACAATACCACTGAACCAACTTTCCAGAGACCAGACCACACCCCAAAAACCAAACCCAGAAGACCCTAAATGGCCGGTGACCTTGGATTTTCTAAGCTTGTGCTCGGCCAAAATACGAGGGTTGGGTCTCATGTTTGGGGTGTGTTCTTGTGGTCATGTCAGTATTCTTCTGCACTTGTTTAAATAATTTTTTAAGACACATTGAAAATCGACAGAGAATGAAATATGCAGGGCAGTGTTTGGGTTTTGTTTCGGTTTCGATACTTTAACATTGTCTAAACCACTAGTAAACGGTTAATAGTTTGGTTTTGATACCATATAAGTCTAAGGTAGCGCCCCGGCCGTCAATCCGACGCCAAATGAGGAACAAAAACTTTTATAAAACTGGCGCTAACGTAACCTTAAAACCCGGATCGTTCCATTAACCATAAACTAGTAAACTGTAAAGATGTTAGAATAGCTATACCGATCGATCCGTGTCCTTTGGTCTTTAATCACCATCCTTAGCTTATTGCGGCATCTCCGATCTCGCTCGATCTTCGATCTCCTAGTCGAGGTGGCACCACATCAAGGAATCTTTATACGGGCTCCCGCTTCAAACCGAAGCAAGTCGAACATGAAGTTTTCTAGCCGACATGTCCAAGATTGAAGTAGAGAGAAGTGTGAATACTTTGTCTCAATACACCCTAGGATTCTCATCACATGAGAGGGACAGGGTGGTGGTTGAAGAAGATGCAAAGAGATGAAGAGTATGAGCTCAAGATAATATCAAGAGAGTAAAAAACCAAACCCTAAAAAACTTGTGATGGCTGCCCACTAAAGTTTGGGTGATATATATTGAGGTTTTGTGATTGAAAAAACAAAGAAAAGATCACAAAAAAATATCTCCACAAAGCCCTCATAATATCTCACCCAAAACAAACTCTATTAATTCTATCATGACTCACTAGATGACTCATTACCATGAGTCATTAATGAACATGCTAGAAATAATGAGTCACAAAAAATGAGTCACACTTTCCAAATCCAATAATCATTTAAACCAAAATGATTAACCGAAAAAGAAATGCATCTTCTAAAGTAATCTCGTAACGGATTACGAGAATACCCGTCTCTTGTATATACATATCTGTATCCATATTCCGGCCGAATGTGAATACTACAAGACGAAAGTATTCCAACACAATATAATACAAGGATCCAGCTTAAACCAAAGCCCACTAGTATTATCTGTCCGAATCATGACACGTGCACAAGTGCACGTGTATGTTCGAACCCTGCCATAAAACCATACGGCCTCTACAACGTTTCTCCCGAACTTGGGCAACAATCTGTGGGGAACTCTAAAGACTTGTCAATACACTGGCAGTGGGTTTAAGCATAAGCACGGCAGTGGCACTAGCTGTGCGTAACGGCTGTCCAGGTATTGAGCAAAAGGGAGGCCGATGAGCGAACTCATCCTGAAACCCTACTGAGCCTATCAGTAACAATATCCATACAGTCCAGTCCGTTCTTCTATGAGTATCGCATATCGGGCCTAGGGGCTGGTAAATGTCAGACCCCCAATAGCGGTATAAGTCGTGTCAAAGTGTAGCCCAGAACACCTTGAGATACTACTGGATTACCTACCAGTAAATCTCGCTTGCCCTGGCCAGGGACTTTGTGTAATGGCTCTCTAGACACAGCACGATCTCACCCCCAATACCGGGAGAGACGAATCCCCTGCCGATACGCTCACTACCTCTATGTGGCTCGGGACTGTACCCAACTAAAACCTGTTTGCAAGACTCCTTTGAGCCGTGGTAGGGTAATAATCAAAGCACAGTGGGAACTCACACGAGACAAATGACGATCTCAGGTCGATGAACTAACCTGTATACATGTCACCAGGGAACTGCTATCTGACGACAGGTCTAATACCAACTAGCAGGTTCCCAGCGAGTCCTGTCCGGTGCACTCATAACCCAATGAGCACCTGTATACATCTTAGGTGATCCAACTGACACCAATGGCTTGTGAGACCGGCCACCGCCCCTCGTCGGGGTCTCGACGGTATACACTAGTCTACTCCGGAGTATCAATGCCCTGTCTCGAAACTCCCACGACTAGGGACTGATTGAGTGATTCAGCATGCTTGCGCTTTCTAAAAGATAGATCAAAAATATTTGTAACCGCAATCAAGAATGGCGTCGCATGTAGCTAGCCGGTGAGTACGGGTCGGTCCACAGGGATGTTGTGAATCTCCTAGTCGCTCAAACGAGTTAATTCCGATGGGATCCGGATTGATTTAATCTAAAAACTGAATTAATCTATATCTAAGTCTTGTTAGGGTTAGGTCTAAGTTAAGTTTGGAAAGTCTATAAATCTCACCGCTTTCTATACACATATGAAGATCTAATTAGGTGTTATGGTAAATATTAATAAAAGGGATTAGGATGATTGGGAAGATTGTTCTTCCTCTAGATCCTTGTCCTTCCTTTCTTAATATTTACCCTAACCTCCATGGAAAACCTTAAAATCCGGGCCTTTAGACTACGGTATCACCGCTACCTAGTGGGTAGAGTGCCGTAGGGAGCAGAATAAGAAGGTATGCATAGAGTCCTATGAAAATATATGACGGGTGAGAAAGGGGATGAGAGATCTTCGTTTCTCAAACCTTCCCCAGATCTAACCCTAACAAGCGAGGAGACTACTCACTCATTAGGGAATTGAAATACATTTATCTAGGGCAGAGAATAAAAGATTAACTAGGGCAAGGAATTAAATTTATCTAGGGCAAGAAAAGAAAATTAACCTAAGGCAGAAAATAAAAAACTTACAAAAATGATGCTCTCTAAAAGAATGCTGAAATTTATTAATGAAGGGAGGCATAAGAAATTACAATGAGTAGAGTTCCTATTTATAGAGAATAGGAAACCCTATGTTACAATTGATTTGCATGTCTACATTTACCAAAATATCCTTAGAAAGACCTAGTCAAAGTAGACTTCAAGCTTTGGTAAAATTTTATGTCTCTGTCTCTTTAAAGAAAGTAATGGGCCTTGGATCTTTGGGCTTCCTTATTATTTGGTTCTTTATTAAAATAGCTTCTATGTTTCTTCCAGATCTCCAGTGAATAATTGCGGTGGACTTTTAACCGTTCGCTTTGTAATCTTGGACCTTGCATTGCCTTGTACTTTGTGAATTTTATCTTTGATGTAGGCTTGATCAAGAGTCTTCTGTTTGTTGGTCAAAGTCCCTTTTTTGTGTCGTCTTTTGTCTTTTTCACTGTTTTCGCTCCAAGAACCTGTAACCTGTAATATGTAGCAGACATGCGTCAAAAGCACCTGTTTATTTATAAAAAGAATAAGAATGGGGAATATAATAATACAATATTATGGTGTGAACAAATACCCCCAAACTTATCTTTTGCTCGTCCTCGAGCAAACTTATTTTTATTCACTAAATTCCTAACCGCACTTTCGCAGAGAAACGCGATTGTACTGAGCATGTGCAACAAGCCGTTAAACCTCTAGGTGTCCCTAGTAGGAGGAGTGTTGTCTCCTGAGGGTTTTCAGCGGATTACACCCACAAAATCCTATCAATTCGGCCTATTAACTTTAATTCTCCAATTAGGTCTTCTAACAAGGAATTCTATTATCTTTGACCCGTAAATTATCCACCCATATTCTTCACACTTCCTCATCATTTAACTTAAGATTATATATGTTATGTAGACCTACTTAGCTTTCGGCATCTCTTAAGTTTTCCTTCTAGGGTTCCATCTCCACTTAGGAATTTTTATCAATTCTACTAAAGATAAAAGTTCTATTCTTCACTCCTTTCTCTCATCTAAATCCCAATCACATACCCCTACGTATGTGTATAAGTCACCCTTACACTTGGAAATTCAAATCAAGCAATCATACCCTTGTCCGTTGTCCAAAGCACTTCTTAATTGGTGAATTTTTAATTAAATTTCGCTTGCACATCCTTCATGCGACCGTTAATACTTCTTGAGGTACCAACGACCGATTACAAGATGCGTTAGCACTTTAAAGAGTACTTCCTAGTCTTGCACCACCCAAGGCTTTTAGCAGTGACTCCCAAACCAGTTGGTCTAAGGCACTAGGTGATGAAGCACCCTCGCTAAATATTTTTCTATTTTTACAGCCTTAAGTAATCACAAAAACCAGTGTCCATTTTTTTCTTTATTCACTTTTTTTTCTTTTTATTTTCATTGTACTAAGGACTTTAGACAAGAGCATTTCAAGGTCTCTTCTACTAATCCAAGTTTCAAGATGCGTGATTGTGCATTTTGTAGGGTACACGTTTTCAGAATCTAGACTTAAGCTAGGAACTATTTTTCAAACTTATACTCTAATAAGAACATCAATACTCTTCCCTCATTTTGACTTAGCCCAAGAAGTGAACCCAAAATTTGCCTATTTCTAAATAATCTACAAAGACATATACTTTCTACCGTTAAACTTTAAGGAATGTTATTTTTAGGGTTTTTAATTCACTAAGTCTAAGATCTAGTTGTTCCTAACTAGTTAACCTATTTGTCAAACTCAAGTCAATTAGCCAAAATTGAATACAATAATTTTTATAATTTTTGAAATTTTTCAAATTTTTATGGGTTTTCAAATAAATATGCAAATGCAAAAATATATACAAATGGATGTGAAGGAAGAAGACGTACCGAGCATACCCCCAAACTTGAACTTGACAGTGTCCTCACTGTCATGCTACACCAAGAGGGTCAAAATGTCGGCACTCCCCTGTTTATTTATTTACAATTTTTTTTTTGTGTTTTGAATTTTTTTTTTATTTTTATAAAAAGAAAACAAAAATATATGTACATATATACAAAGGTTCCCCTCAAACTTAAGCTTGGCTTTACACAAGCCAAAGGTTAGCACCAACCATTCAAAGATCTTATCGTGGTAATGGTAGGGTTGGTGAAAGAATGGGGTATAAAGGTAAGAAATGAGAAACACCCGAGACCGAATGGGAAGAAGAGAATATGGTCTCGGTGGGGGAGAAGAATGGCGGAAAGAAGAAAGAAGTGGGGTATGATCTTGAGGGTGTAAAGCGAGTGAATAAATTAGCGCAATTTGTGATGACCGATGTGTTAAAAGTGATTGCGCTAACCTATCAACCCGTCGAGAAATGGGGTCAAATCTCTCAAGAATCGCAAGAAAACATGGGTACGCCGAACTTGGTATTTGAGATGAAAGCGTAATGGTCACTTGCACGGTCGGAACAATAGGAAGGACGAAAGAGAGTGAATTAGGGATAGTCTCATTCTCACCGTAGTAAACTGTGTCGAACTGGAAAGATTCCATCAATGGTTCGAAACGACTGTCAGCAACCGAGTCTGATGGATTAACTAACTCATCTGAAAATGCAAAGGACTCAAACTCGGGCGGTAAGGCTTCAACATCGTTCGAAAAAGTGAAACACTCGTACGTGTCATCGGCTGTGAGAACTGTGTCAGATTCAAAGGAAAAGTTTTCAAGCTCACAGTCGTCAAGCGTGAAATGAGGAGTGGTCGGAACGATGGAAAAGAGGGAGGGTGATTTAGGTAAAGGTTCAAGAGGATGAATTGGAAAATCCGACACATCAAAGAAAAATGGTTCAACCTCAATATGATCCTCACTACTCTCCTCAATATTATCCTCATAATTCTCCTCAATATTTTCCTCAAATATTTGCTTATCCATGCCAATATCATCAAAATCAAGACGAATATGAAGTTCGGGAGAAACATTTAATAACTCGGGATGATGATTTGAACATAAAATTTCAATTAAATCGACAGGTTCATCATCCGAAATATTCCCGGCGTCTATATCCTCAATCAAGTGAAAATCAATTTTCTTAGACACCTCATCAAAAGCATGGATATTTATCGATTTAGGTTCTAGATGGGAGGTGTAAAGATCGAAAGGATTACGTGTGGTTTCACTCGAAAGGGGTTCTTCACAATTTGGCAAATCAAACACTACAAAGTCGCACAACTCGTTTTTATTTTGAACTTGTGAATCATTTAGGACATTCGATGGAAAACTGGAGTTGTGGGCTTCAATTGGGTAAGGGTAGGTTTGATTTGGAAATCCTCTCACATTCTCATTCTGTCCAACCGCCTCCTCATACATTGAAAAATTTGGGGCTAGCGGGAAACTAGCTACGATTCAGCAGGTTGCATAAGGGCGGCCACGGACGCTTCCACATTCCTAACCATTTTATTTGTTGCTACGATATATGCCTCCAACGCCTCTTCCAAGCTAGACTTGGGTGGTAAGGGGGTTTCGGTAAAAGATTCGAAATCGTGTGGATATGCAAAACTCCCAACAGGCTGTGTAGAAACATTGTCTAGTGACGGTGGAAAAGTCGGGTAGGACTGATAGGAAGTGGGTGATTGGGCAGGGGTAAGGTCAACATATGGATAAAAAGATGAATAGTCATGTTGATCCCTTGAACTGGATGAGTGGAGAGGGGTGAAAGATCGACTGCGAGATTGAGCAATATGCTCAGCAATGGACACCGACCTAGGAGTGACAGAAGGACTTGAAGAAGTGGTATCAACATATGTAGGTGGTAAAGGTTGACTCGGTTGACACAAAGTGGGTTGAAAAGTCAAACTATTTCTCCTAGACGCCTCTATTTGATCTTTCAAAGATTTTTTTGGCAAGGAGGGATCGTCTTTAAATTGACCGAAAAAATTGACATACGACGCAAAATTAGGTTCGGGATACCAAAGTTCGGCAAGTGATTTATTATGTTGGGTACCCATGTTAGAAGAAAGAGAAGATGAAGAACGTAGGTGGTGCAAGGATTTCTCAGCGACAAAAGTTGCAAGTCTTTTTTTAAAAAAATTTCCTCTTATTATTCTTTTTTATTTGTTTTGCAAAAATTTTCGATAAAGGGCTAAGACACAAATGCAAATAACCAGAAATGCACAATCAGTCCTAGATCTAGGGTCACCTAGGTCAGCTAGACAGCTCCTAACTGTTCCAAAGGGCTAGAAATAGGACCTCAAACCGCCTCTTCACCGCCAATTGCGGCCAGGTAAGTGCCAGGTAAGTGGGAAGGAACCACACTGTGGGCCTAATTAAAAACCACTAGCCTTTGACACACTTGCCTAGAAACCGCAAAGTCAGGTTAGGATAAACGGTCAATGCCTATAACTAGTCCTCTGTCCTATTGAGCTCGAAATCCTTAGGGCTGAGTCTAGTATTTTTTAATTAAGATATGGTCAATGCAAATGCCTTATGTGATTTCTGGGGTCCTGGAAAGGGTGATGAAATCCCCACCCAATTTGAATTGGTCAAAAGCCCCTTAAAGTCAGTTTTAAAGATATGCAAAACAGAAAAAATCACTTGCAATCAAATCTTTTTTTTTTTGTGAATTTCAAAGTTTGCAAGTTTTCTAATTAAAACTTTCCTTTTTTCTCTTGCTCTTTATTTGGAAAGATATTTTTAGCAAAAAGATTAAGGATATGCAAATCAGAAAAGATCACTTGCAATCAATTATTATTTTAAGAATAGCGCAACGAATCCTGCATAAGATTTGTTATTTGGAAAGGAAAAGAATTTTTTAAGCGCAAAGAATCCTGAAGGAGATTTTTCAGAAGATATATCGGAGATTTGCAGAAGAGGAGATCAGAAGACTTACAGATTTTTTATTTTTTTATTTTTACCGCGCTTCTGCCCCTGTTTTTTTTTTTTTTTAGAACCTACCAGACCGCGGCGGTTCCGCGGCCAGAAGTGGTGTCCCGTGGCGGTTCCGCGGCAGGAAAGAGCCGCCGTTTTTTTTTTGCTGCACCAGATCGCGCGGTTGACTTGTTGACTCGGTCCTCTAAATTTTTTTCTGTTCCTCTGTTGTTGCAATCTTCTGTTGATAGGATCGTTTATTTGCTGTTTCGTTTTCTGTAGATTTCCAGATCCGAATTTGTGCGTAGATCCTGCAAAATTGACGCAACAAAGTACCCTTTCCAAAAATAACAGATGATATATTTTTATATTTTTTTTTGTGATTTTTCTGATTTTTCTGATTTTTTTAATTTTGATTAACCCGAAATTGCAAAAAGGAAATAACACGCCATCCCCGGCAACGGCGCCATTTGATTGAGTGATTCAGCGTGCTTGCGCTTTCTAAAAGATAGATCAAAAATATTTGTAACCGCAATCAAGAACGGCGTCGCATGTAGCTAGCCGGTGAGTACGGGTCGGTCCACAGGGATGTTGTGAATCTCCTAGTCGCTCAAACGAGTTAATTCCGATGGGATCCGGATTGATTTAATCTAAAAACTGAATTAATCTATATCTAAGTCTTGCTAGGGTTAGGTCTAAGTTAAGTTTGGAAAGTCTATAAATCTCACCGCTTTCTATACCCATATGAAGATCTAATTAGGTGTTATGGTAAATATTAATAAAAGGGATTATGATGATTGGGATGATTGTTCTTCCTCTAGATCCTTGTCCTTCTTTTCTTAATCTTTACCCTAACCTCTTAATCTTTACCCTAACCTCCATGGAAAACCTTAAAATCCGGGCCTTTAGACTACGGTATCACAGCTACCTAGTGGGTAGAGTGCCGTAGGGAGCAGAATAAGAAGGTATGCATAGAGTCCTATGAAAATATATGACGGGTAAGAAAGGGGATGAGAGATCTTCGTCTCTCAAACCTTCCCCAGATCTAACCCTAACAAGCGAGGAGACTACTCACTCATTAGAGAATTGAAATACATTTATCTAGGGCAGAGAATAAAAGATTAACTAGGGCAAGGAATTAAATTTATCTAGGGCAAGAAAAGAAAATTAACCTAAGGCAGAAAATAAAGAACTTACAAAAATGATGCTCTCCAAAAGAATGCTGAAATTTATTAATGAAGGGAGGCATAAGAAATTACAATGAGTAGAGTTCCTATTTATAGAGAATAGGAAACCCTAGGTTACAATTGATTTGCATGTCTATATTTACCAAAATATCCTTAGGAAGACCTAGTCAAAGTAGACTTCAAGCTTTGGTAAAATTTTATGTCTCTGTCTCTTTAAAGAAAGTAATGGGCCTTGGATCTTTGGGCTTCCTTATTATTTGTTTCTTTATTAAAATAGCTTCTATGTTTCTTCCAGATCTCCAGTGAATAATTGCGGTAGACTTTTAACCGTTCGCTTTGTAATCTTGGACCTTGCATTGCTTTGTACTTTGGGAATTTTATCTTTGATGTAGGCTTGATCAAGAGTCTTCTGTTTGTTGGTCAAAGTCCCTTTTTTGTGTCGTCTTTTGTCTTTTTCACTTTTTTCGCTCCAAGAACCTGTAACCTGTAATATGTAGCAGACATGCGTCAAAAGCACCTGTTTATTTATAAAAAGAATAAGAATGGGGAATATAATAATACAATATTATGGTGTGAACAGGGACCACTTTATGGATGTGATTATAGACTACCTAACTCTCACGTATATGATCGCCATCATACTATTGGTAGTCAAGCAAGAATCCTATGGGCTCTATCAACGTGTAATAGTGATCTGTAATGTCACCTAAAGCAGTACACGATGATAAAGATAAACCAGATAGCATACTATCATCTCGAGTAAGATTGTCCTACCGGTATAGGTCCTCCCTCAATCATTGCGATCATGTACCTGCGATCCAATAATTGACTTTGAGGGCACTATATCCAACACCTACTTCATCAACCTCTTCTCTACTGGCCATTAAGATTAGGTTGTTTCTTCACTAGTTCATCACTTAGTGAAGAGATAGCTTGAGTTAGTGTCTCCTCGACGTAGATCATCTTCGGCCTCGAAGACTTCATGCAAATTTGTTCATTTCACCTTGTGGAGCCTCTTTAGAGTTCGGGAGATCACTACTTGGAGCGAAGGGACTACTACACGGAGCTATTGAAGTGGAGCAAAGGTTGTATTTCTTGTTCACTTAGATGTAAAGATGTTTACATGCTTGTTCGTCTAATTCTCTAGTTTAGATTCTAGCGTTAGGGTTCTTTAGCGCGCCAATTTTTTAAAAAATGGCATAGTCGATGCCTCCCGAAACCCAGCGGCCGCCTAGGGAACCCAGCAATCCATATAAACGGACAGTTCTAAACTTCCATTTAGAAAAGCCATTTTTACGTCCATCTGCCAGATCTCATAATCATAGAAGGCAGCAAAGGAAAGTAAGATTAGAATAGATTTGGGCATAGCCACTGGAGAAAAGGTTTCGTCATACTCTACACCTAGTCTTTGACGAAAACCTTTTGCAACGAGTCTAGCGTTATAGGTTTCCACCTGCCCATCTACACCAAATTTCCTTTTGTAGATCCATTTGCATCCAACAGGTTTTACCCCAGGTGGAGCAATATCCAAGGTCCACACTTTATTGGTGTACATGGACTCCATTTTGGATCGCATAGCATCCAGCCATTTATTGTAGGGTTACTAGGCACACTCATGAGGTTCTACAAGGCATCAACCATGCCCGATTCAAAATTTTTATATATGTCGAACAACCCTAATCTAGATCGTTTGCTAGAGTTAAGGCGAAAAACAAGCAAGTAAACTACTTTACTACTAAGTGAAAGGGATTACAACCTTTGTAGATCCGGTCCTTCACTTCTAATGCTCCGTGTTGACGTCCCTTCGCAGTGATCATCGGGATCCCGGACTCTAGCGATGGTTTCTTCGGAGAAATGACCGGGCTAGGTCGTTGACTTCAAGGCCGAAAATGATCTACGTCGAGGAGACTCAAACTCAAGCTCCATCTTCACTTGGTCATGAACTTTGTGAAGAGAACACCCTATACTACATGGCAAGTGGTAGAGGATGAAGAAATATGAAGTGGGTTCACTTTGGATTTGGATTTCTCACTCTTTTTCTTCACTTGAAATTTTTCTAGCAAGGTTTTTCTTCATTTGAAGAAGATGAAGAAGAAGAAGAAAAGAATAAGAATGAATAATGAATTAACAAAAATGAATAATCAAGTGAAGTATATCATAATGCAACCATGGGTGAGTTAACCTTTGTAGAGACTAAACCCTAATTTAAGTTAATGGTTAGGTTGATGAAAATCTCATGCAAAACAAAATGGTTGGACTTTGTCAAAGATGCTTGAAAGCTTCATGAAGCTTCAAGCAAAGACAAAGAAGGCCACCATTTTATTTTACCAAAACAAATTAAAAACCTAAATCATTAACTTAAATATGGTGTAAGTCATACACACACCCAAGTTTGCATGTATCATCAATCATGATATAAACTAGTGCACAAACATATATCACATATACAACTTGTGCACATCAAGTGATAAAATCAATCTTAAGTGAACAAATACTAGTTAATGTAAAGTAATATATCAAATATATAATTAAACATTAAATCATTAAATCGATACTTGATTTAATGATCCGGTCATATCGCATATAACCGACTAATATCAAGTGTATCAATATATCGAATCAACACTTGATTCGGTAACCCGGCTATATCTCATATAACCGTCCGATGATACAAATCGCGAGAACAAAATGTAGTATCACATACTGGTATTATTCTCGGTCTCGCACATATCTCATATGCGCTCCTATTTCATTTCGCTTGAGCCAGGAAACCTCTGTGTACGACTCTGAAGACTCGTCAATACGCCGGCAGTAGGTGGCGATCATATCAATCACCCACAAGCCGCAAGCGGTCTGCTAAACATAACGGCCACCCGGGTATTGAGAGATCAGAAGATCAACGAGCAAGCCTGCTCACACTCCTGCGAATCTAACCAGTAACACTTACCGCACAGTCCGGTCTGTTCGTCTGATATGTCGCATATCTCGCCTAGGAGTGGTAAACGTCAGACCCCAGTAGCTTGATAAGTCATGCCGATGTAAGGTCCATAACACGCATGAAACTACTGATAACACTTACCAGTAAATCAGTGCAACCCTGGCCAGGGATTTCCAGTTATGGCCAGTCGAGCATAGCGCAACATCAACCCCCAATACCGGAAGAGATGAATCCCCTCCTATCGCTCATTGCCTCCATGTGAATCGGGACTGTACCCAAAAACCACCTGTTTGCATGACTCAGTAGAGCCGTGGTAGGGTGGAAATCAAAGCACAGTGGGAGACACACAAGACTCTATGACGATCTCGGGTCAACAGACTAAGCTGTACCAGTGTCACCAGAGAACTGCCATCTGACGTGAGTTATAATACCATCTAGGAGTTCTCGGCGAGTCCGCTCAGTGTACCCAGTCACCACTGAGCACCCGCATACCATCTCTGATGTCAAACACCAATGGATATGGGATCATCCATCGCCCATCACATGGGTCGAGAAGATATACGCTAGTCTACTCTGGAATATCGATGCCCTGTCTCGATATTCCCACGACTAGGAACATTGAAGGATGTACTCATGGACTACCCAGGCCCCACTAGTATGATCTGCATCATAGTCCTGCAAGTCGAGTACACATCCTAAGGGCTTTATCAACATGTAATAGAGAGACAGTAATTATACATGTTAAGATAAAGAGCAACCAGATAGCATACTATCGTGTCGAGCAAGAAAGTCCTACATATATATGTCCCAGCATCCACTACAATATACATCTCATGTACAGTAATGGCCTCTAGGGCATACATATAACTAATAATCTCCCACTTGCACTAGGGCCATCTTTAGCAGTGGTTGCAGTATCTCATACTCAACCATCCCATAAAAGTCTCTCTCTGGGAAAAAGCCGTTGTGAGTGGATCCGCCGTGTTGTCCTCTGAGTCTACTCTCCTAACCTCGATCACCCGGGAGATCTACTATCTCCATGATCAGGTGATGCTGCCTCAGAATATGTCTGGGTCACTGATGGGACCGGGGTTCCTGGGCCAAAGCCACACTTCCATTGTCACACAATGGTAGGAACCTAGTTCATCTCATGAACTAATATACACCCAAACTGCCTCTTTGGTAGTATCTTTGATAGCGATGTCACCGGCCTTAATCGTCTAGTTTGCCACGGTATCTCTCTTGGAACTCTTCCAACATACCGTCCCTCTGCTGAGGGTAAAGACAATGCCTGCGACTAACATTCAGTCATCCTTATCACCTTGGAACTTTTCCAGTGATTCTCCCGAGGATCAACTGATACCATTTCACTACAACTAGTGAGAATCCTAACATCCAATTAGATCTATCTCATAGATCCAAAACCCAGGATTTAGGAGGTATCACTTTGATCCTATATGGAGAATCCATGTGATAAGAGGAGATTGACCGAGCGTAGCATAGGAAATTCTTTTCTTATCAAGAGTATGTTGTCCACGTACAATACGAGGATGACCACCTTACTCTCTACTACCTTTTTGTATATACAAGGTTCATCTACTATTTTGATGAAGTCAAACTCTTTGACTACCACATCAAAACAGACGTTCCAACTCCGCGATGCCTGCTTTATCTTGTAAAGCAACTTGCACACGTTTTCGCTGCTCCCACTGTCTACGAAGCCCTCTGGCTGTGTACTTATAGACGTTCTTTTCTAAATCAGTATTTAGAAAAATAGTCACGACACCCTTTCCACCAGATATCGTAGTCATGGTGTGTAGCAATAGCAATTAGGATCCGGATGGACTTAAGCATAGCCACTTGGAAAAGGTTTCATCATTATCCACGCCTGGTCGATGACGAAAAACTTTAACAAGTCTAGCTTTGAAAGTCTCAACTTTTCCATCTACACTAAGTAATCTTCTCATTATATACTTGCATCTGATGGGGATTTAACCCTTCAGATATAGCAAACAAAGTCCATACTTTGTTGGTGTACATGGATTCCATCTCAGATCGCTAAGCATCCAGCCATTCTAACAGAGTCCCCACTCTTGATGGCCTGCTCGAAACTAGTTGGGTCATCATCTCATGATGCAATCCCCGCTCCCACTATCATCGAGAAACCGAAGTATCTCTCAGGTTGATGAGGAACCCTATCAGATCGGCGGAGAGGCTGAGGTTCGTTGGGGACCATTGAATCCTTTGGTTCTATCAAATCATCAGCTGTAGTTTGTATAGCTGGAACTTCTTCCAGTTCTACAGAACTGACCTTGCCTCGATCTTCTCCGGATTTTGCTTTTGACATAGGCCGGACAACCCCAAATCTTAACATACTTAAGAGATAGGCTCTTCCCATACCATATCTCATATAGAGTAGTAGGCACTGATTTGATTGGAATCCAATTCAATAGGTATGCAGCTTCTTAAGTGCACAACCCCCAAAAGGAAATAGGTAACTCAGTAGTACTCATCATAGAGCGCACCATAACTCATAGGGTGCGATTGCTCCGCCCCGATACATCGTTGTGCTGTAGTGTATACGGAGGAGTAATACTGAGAGAGAATCTCATTCTCCTTTAGAATAGCCCAAGAATTCCATGCACAAGTATTCTCCTCCCTGATTTTATCATAGGACATAATACTTATACCTATATTGGTTCTCTACTTCTGACTTATATTCTTTAAATTTCTCAAAAATTTTCAGACATGTGTTTCAACAGGAACATGTGTCCGAATCTTGAGAGATCATCAGTGAATGTAAGGAAGTACAAAGAACCAGTCCTGGCATATGTAGACTAGGGACCTTCATACATCACTATGTATTGGTCCCAAGAGTTCACTTACTCTTTCTCTGTTTTGAGTAAACAGAGCTATGGTCATCTTTATCTTTGTGACATGACTGAAAAGTTTCATAAGATGTAAATTTAAACTGATTTAAATATACATCTAAATGTAACTTAGCTAGTCGGGTCGCATTGATATGACCTAGTCTACAATGCCTGAAGAAGAATTCGTTCATTTCTGAACTTTTCCTCTCGTGTGTGTTTTGTATACTAAGAACTGTAGTTTGATTTAGAACGTCAATGCTTTTAGATAACGTGCCTGAACCGATCAACTCTTGATATAGGAAATGTTCAAAACATTATCCAAAAATACAAAATTATATCCTTTCTTTACTAGTAAAGAGACTGATATGATGTTGTATATCAGGTTCGGTATCTAATAACATTCGTTCAGAATCAATGTATTCTGGTAATACAGGGTGATAGTGACCAACATACTTGGCTGCAACACTTGCATCGTTTTCTGTCTCATGAAACTTATCATCCGTTCTCAGTTCTCTACCTTTCTGTAGCCCATGTAACAGATTACATATGCGGGATCCTGATCCGGTATCTAATACCCAGGACGTAGAGGATACTGAGAAACAGTTCTTTGTAATGAACACACCCGAAGAAGATGCATTATCATGCACTTTCTTCGTTTGGGCGGCATGGGAATCCTGGTATTCCCCTAATTCCTGCTCGGTCTTATAACAATTATAAGTTGGAGCGGGACCAACGTTCCTCAGCTCAGTATAACAAGCGGGTTCGGTCAATACATCCATATTATTATCTTGATTAAGGCGTGACATGGTCGCTACCTGGAGAGAGAGAGAAGAAAACACTCTGCGTGTGCTCTTGCAAGATTAGATTGGTTATATATTTTATCTAATCAGGATGGCTCTCACTGTTTTTATCAAATCCTCCTTCAAACCCTAAAAGGAAAGACTAGCCGGGATTAATTACACTCTACAAGTTCGCCAATCTTTCAGCCAGGTCAGTGCCAGTACTTTGAGGGAGGTTCCCCGTGCTTTCGCACGGACCTAATTAAAGTAAACCTCGTTTTCCCAGGGGCGTAACCCCGTTGACACCTTTCTAGACACCTACTTGATCGGCTAATTGCAAAGTGCAAAACTCTCCCAGGAGTAACAATTACTCGCAGTGGGTATCAGGATCCAACTATCATATAGAAGGTATGCAATCTCATTGCAAATTTCAACACTTGAAACTCCCGATAAAGGTTTTTACCCATAGCACTTATGACCTTAACTATGGTCAACAAATTATAAGCACTAGTCAAGTTCTACCCATCATTTCGTGATTAATTAGACCCACCCACATGACCCTTAACTAAGGTCAACAAAGTCACGCGACTGTCCTAACTAATCGCATCATATGCTATGTAGGAAGACATCGCTTAGCTACCGTACACTGTGCCTTGACTATGGTCAACAAACACAGCACGAATACTAAGTACTCTACTTCCTAAAATGACGGAGGGTTGCGGATAGTTTTTAATAAAACCTTTAACGCTTTGAACTTGATCCCGTTGCAGAATCAAATGGTTTTTAAATCGAGTGTTTTTGAGGCTTTTGCTAGTTTCGCTAAAGAGGTCACTCCCGGTGAAGGGATCTCGGCTCTTTCCTCGTCGAATAAGATGCAGGATATTCATAATACCACTATGCAAAGCAAGAACTAGAAAAGCAATCAAAAGACAAACCGAAGGTTGTAGCATCTGCTAGTTATCGCTAAAGAGATCACTCCCGGTGAAGGGATCGCCGGCTCTTTCCTTATCGAATAAGGTGCTGGATGTTCTACAAGGAACATCGCTATGCAAAGCAACAACTAGAGCTACCTGGAGTTTTGAAATTCGATTCCACAACATCATTTAGGTTTATTTTCTTTCATTAATCTCATTAATGAATGTCCCATCATTTAAGTCCACCTAAACATCATAATAAATACAACGTACGCTTATGCCATTCGCATTCGCCACGATGTCCCGTCTGCACCGTTAGGTTAGGTAACTAACGGCAGAGCGGGGCAGGGCTAGCGCGGGTGTAAAACATAAGCAACGTCCATATAATATATCATATATACTATATACAATATCTATCTGAACATATTACATGATCACATCACAGATAACGCAGCAGAAAACAAAATATGAAATATTGGATATACTAGGATGTCCGTATTTTATTTTGAGCCCCTATAAAACATGGATTCCACGGTCGTGATGAATATCCAATCACACACCCATAGACCCCTACGAGAGCGGCAAGCAACCCTACCAATTCTAGAGTTAGGAGACTCGGACTCGACTCCTCGAGGTGGTCTCCCACTGGACCCTAGAACCCGGTTACTTATGCTCCCCTCCTTCGGTCTATCCTAATGCGGAAAAGTAAATAATATACAATGGTGACATCATCCTCACCCCGGAAGTGCCCCAATAAAAGAATATTACATACAAGTTTTTTACATGAATGAAAATGAAAAACACTCATCTCACATAAAAAAAACCCGACTATTAAAACACGACGATCCAATATAACATATCCAGCAATACATAACATCACATGTCATCAACGTAAGTAAATATGCCCATCCCAATTGTCGTTGACATATAGCAACGAAACCGGCGATATCATATATTACACTTACGGTCACAGAAAAGAAAGTGTACAACTACAACAGTTGGAATCCGCAACCTCCTTAGACATCGCATGCCAAACCAAATGAATCCCTTAGACATCGCATGCCTAACAATTATAAAACCCGCATTTTAGTCTCATCATCGAAAACCCTTTTCAATATCAAGTCGAGCAATTCAACAAGATTCCCGACATCTTTATCGAATGCTCGTCGCAAACTTTAGTAGACGGCCGCACCCCCGGATGCCGTCGACGAAGTGCAATAAGGCGGAACACCGCTGCCGCGAGCACCCGAACGGATGCTTTTAGCGACGGGGTTCTCCTACAGTCACTTGGTCGGGGCTATGGGGCGTGGCTGTCTATTAAGTTTACCGGCGAGTATCAGCGTACGCTACGTGATTAAGACGGACTTTTGATCACATCAAAATCCCGTGGCAACCAATCATTTGAGACTGAAGTGCTAGATTTATAACATTCAAATCAGTTATCTCATAAAAATTTGTGGATTCCAAATATTGTATCACATTCCAGATAAATAGACAATGTTAAACTTTCCGATCGAATAATCAAACACCCAAGTTTTCCCAAATAGCTCAACACTTGAGGGGAGTTTAAAAAAACATCCATTTCATGCCACAGTACCAACGGTCCAGCCGTAGAAGGGTCAAGCCAACGCTTCACATGTGGCACGCCGTACTGCCCCAAACCCTAAGGTTCAAAAGGCAGTTCAAGACGGTCACATAATCGAGTTAAGGTTTGTTGTCTTCTAGAGTGTCCATCGCGTTACTTGCACGATTTAGACGTTCTTAAACAACGGAAAAATCCAACACTTGGAAATTTTCCGACAGGGGAAAAAGTGAGTTATTGATATCCGGTCGAACTTTTTAACACGATCTAAAAATTACCCGGACAAACTAAACAAAGTTAAATTATCCGATCGAATCAATGAGTCCCCAATACAACCCTACGAAAACTCAACACTTGAGTGGAATTAAAAAATTCCCAGAAAAAATTGACAAGAAAGGACCTAAGAATAAATATATGAAGTATGAGGGACTAAGTCATAATTTGGGCCGCGGAACCGCCGCAAAAGCCTTGGTTTGGCCGTGGTGCCGCGGTCATATAGACGAATCAGTGGGCCGTACTTCACAGTAATTCTTAGTTTTTCCTGCTTAATTTTCTGAGCATTTTTAATTCATAAAAAATCACAGTTTTTAAAATTGTCCAGAGAAGGGTATTCGTCGGGGTTTACGGGTTCGATCGAACTTTAAACTTCGCCTAGACTTCGCGTAAAGCTCTAGCTTGGCTCTGATACCACTGCAGGGTTACTAGGCACACTCATGAGGTTCTACAAGGCATCAACCATGCCCGATTCATAAAATTTATATCTGCCAAACAACCCAAATCTAGATCGTTCGCTAGAGGTAAGGCAAAAAATAAGCAAGTAAACGACTTTACTACTAAGTGAAAGGGATTACAACCTTTGTACATCCGGTCCTTCACTTCTAATGCTCCGTGTTGACGTCCCTTCGCTGTGATCATCGGGATCCCGGACCCTAGCGATGGTTTCTTCGGAGAAATGAGCGGGCTAGGTCGTTGACTTCGAGGCCGAAGATGATCTACGTCGAGGAGACTCAAACTCAAGCTCCATCTTCACTTGGTCATGAACTTTGTGAAGAGAACACCCTATACTACATGGCAAGTGGTAGAGGATGAAGAAATATGAAGTGGGTTCACTTTGATTTGGATTTCTCACTCTTTTTCTTCACTTAAAATTTTTCTAGCAAGGTTTTTCTTCACTTGAAGAAGATGAAGAAGAAGAAAAGAATAAGAATGAATAATGAATTAACTAAAATGAATAACCAAGTGAAGTATATCATAATGCAACCATGGGTGAGTTAACCTTTGTAGAGACTAAACCCTAATTTATGTTAACGGTTAGGTTCATGAAAATCTCATGCAAAATAAAATGGTTGGACTTTGTGAAAGATGCTTGAAAGCTTCATGAAGCTTCAAGCAAAGACAAAGAAGGCCACCATTTTATTTTACCAAAACAAATTAAAAACCTAAATCATTAACTTAAATATGGTGTAAGTCATACACACACCCAAGTTTGCATGTATCATCAATCATGATATAAACTAGTGCACAAACATATATCACATATACAACTTGTGCACATCAAGTGAGAAAATCAATCTTAAGTGAACAAATACTAGTTAATGTAAAGTAATATATCAAATATATAATTATACATTAAATCATTAAATGGATACTTGATTTAATGATCCGGTCATATCGCATATAACCGACTAATATCAAGTGTATCAATATATCGAATCAACACTTGATTCGGTAATCCGGCTATTTCTGATATAACCGTCCGATGATACAAATCGTGATAACAAAATGCAGTATCACATACTGGTATTATTCTCGGTCTCGTACATATCTCATATGCGCTCCTATTTCGTTTCGCTTGAGCCAGAAAACCTCTGTGTAGGACACTAAAGACTCGTCAATACGCCGGCAGTAGGTGGCGATCATATCAATCACCCACAAGCCGCAAGCGGTCTGCTAAACGTAACGGCCACCCGGGTATTGAGCAATCAGAAGATCAACGAGCAAGCCTGCTCACACTCCTGCGAATCCAACCAGTAACACTTACCGCACAGTCCGGTCTGTTCATCTGATATGTCGCATATCTCGCCTAGGGGTGGTAAACATTAGACCCCAGTAGCTTGATAAGTCATGCAGATGTAAGTTCCATAACACGCATCAAACTACTGATAACACTTACCAGTAAATCAGTGCAACCCTGGCCAGGGATTTCGAGTTATGGCCAGTCGAGCATAGCGCAACATTAACCCTCAATACCGGGAGAGACGAATCCCCTCCTATCGCTCATTGCCTCCATGTGAATCGGGACTGTACCCAAAAACCACCTGTTTGCACGACTCAGTAGAGCCGTGGTAGGGTGAAAATCAAAGCACAGTGGGAGACACACAAGACACTATGACGATCTCGGGTCAACAGACTAAGCTGTACCAGTGTCACCAGAGAACTGCCATCTGACGTGAGGTATAATACCATCTGGGAGTTCTCGGCGAGTCCGTTCAGTGTACCCAGTCACCACTGAGCACCCGCATACCATCTCTGATGTCAAACACCAATGGATATGGGATCATCCATCGCCCATCACATGGGTCGAGAAGATATACGCTAGTCTACTCTGGAATATCGATGTCCCGTCTCGATATTCCCACGACTAGGAACATTGAAGGATGTACTCATGGACTACCCAGGCCCCACTATTATGATCTGCATCATAGTCCTGCAACTCGAGTACACATCCTAAAGGCTTTATCAACTTGTAATAGAGAGACAGTAATTATACATGTTAAGATAAAGAGCAACCTGATAGTGTACTATCATGTCGAGCAAGAAAGTCCTACCTATATATGTCCCAGCATCCACTACAATATACATCTCATGTACAGTAATGGCCTCTAGGGAATACATATAACTAACATTTATCAGAATCCCTATTGATAATGGCCTGCCTGAAACTAGTAGGATCATCTTCTTCCAATATGCAATCCTCTCGATCCCCGTTTATGAGAAAACCGTAGTATCTCTCGAGCTGATGAGATATCCTACTAGATCTGCGGAGTGGCTGAGCTTCGTCTGGGATTACTAAATCTAGCGGTTCCACCAAATCTTTAGTTATATTTTGTGGTTCAGAAGTTTCTTCCAGTTCTACCGTAATCCCACTAGCTTCTTTTGCAAGAAACTCCCTTTCTAAAAAGGTAGCGTAGCGAGATACAAATACCTTCTGTTCCTCAGTGTGGTATAACAGATATCCATAACCATTCTTTGGATATCCCACAAATTTACAGAGAACTGACCGTGCCTCAAGCTTGTCCGGATTATGTTTTTTAACGTAAACCGGACAACCTCATATCTTAAATCTTTTATGATATGGTCTCTTACCATTCCATAACTCGAATGGTGTCTTTGGCACTGATTTGGATGGAACATAGTTCAATAGGTATGCTGCTGCTTCGAGCGCAAGTCCCTAAAATGAAAGAGACAACTCGGCGTTACTCATCATGGAGAGAACCATATCCAATAGGATACGATTCCTCCGCTCCGATACTCCATTGTGCTGTGGTGTATACGGAGGAGAAAGCTGAGAGAGAATTCCATTCTCTTTTAGGTAATCTAGGAATTCCGTGCTTATGTACCCCACTCCTCTATCTGATCGGAGGATTGTTGGGAATTCACCCGCGTATGCAAACGCGTATGTTTTGAAATATAAGATATGTTTTTAGGAAAACAGAATGCGCACACGGGATCGTTCTCGTTTTAAAACTTATAACCGCAAGTGCATGACACGTTGTAGCGAGCTGGAAAGAACGGGTCGATCCGCAGGGAATAGTGATTAGGTATTGCGATTTAAGGTTCAAGAAATTAAAGAATGGTTTGGTTGTCACAAAATAATGGAAAATATGAAATAAGGAAAAGCAAGTAAAGAAGTTAAGGAAGACGTTGGCCGTGGCTTTGGCTCGGATGGTTGAATCGCGGCGATTGCCATGATGCTCCCTTGATCATGAGTTGTCCGTCTTTACATTGATCCCGGCATGAAGCACGACTTGTCGAAGCGGTTGCGAAGCACAAGTCGTCAACTTCCGATATTCTCCGCAAGGCACTAAATGATGTCCGTTTTGTTCACTTACCGTTTGTATGTCCGCGCTTGAGGTATCAATGCTAAGTACAAGTCTTAACAAGCATACGTCAACAATAAAAACACAAAGTGGTTAGTGAGAGCAAATAGTATTGGTGTTAACTTTGCTAAGGATTTGTGATGGTATACGGTATATGAAAGCTGAGGGTTTCTCAAGCACTCGGGCACAAAATACCATATCCAAACTTAGCAAACTTAACATCAACTTGATTCTATCTTAAATATTGTTAAATAGGGAAGGGGAGTGAATAGGGTATATGAAGAGGTTACAAGTAACCATGGTTTCAAAATACCATAACACATCAATATATAAATCAATCTTTAAGTTAGAATCATAAAGTTAAGCATATTAAACAATCACAAAAGGAGGAGGAAGGCAAAGCCATTTATCTCACATCCTCACCATCATCACAACCAATAAGAATTACTCACACATTACAAAGTAGAAAATGAAACACAAAACAAAGAACATAAAACACGAGAACAAGAATAAGAATTTAAACAAAAGGGAAGTGCATGTTCTTTATTAACAAAATGGAGGGCTTGAGCTATAAGGTAGATAGCAACTTCAACCTCCTTAATGGAGCACTCAAGTGAGAGCTCAAAGAGAGAAGAAGAAGAAGCTATCAAATGGTACAAACTGTTTTCTCACTCCAAAAAGCCACCTAGAGCTATATCTATGATCTGCTATTTATAGGCAACCCAAAATCAAAAGTTGTATATGACACTGGACTTACATGACTACCAGGGACCTACACAAAGAGCACGAGTCAAAATGGAGCCAACTTGGCTACAAATTGAGGCCAAAATGATTAAATCTGCGGCCTTAAGTTGGAGTCTGGGCCTCACCTTACTTCAGTAATCTTCTGGTCACTTAGGCATCTCTCTGTAGCTGCAATTTCTTTTAATTCTATCTGAGTGTAATCTAGAGTAATGTACAGAAGAGGATCAAATGGGTGAATGTGTGTTCACACTTCAAATCATTGCTTTTCCAAATACATTGAATCATACCCACTTGCATGCACCACTTGCAAGACACCATGATGGTGTTTGCAACTTGATGTCTCATGATAGCTCATGCCCACTTGATACATGATGGTTCAAACATGAGTTTTGATATTGCATCTTGTTGGACCAAAACTAAATATTTATTTGTACACAACATTATTTTGTTTGCAAAACTTAATGTCATGATCTGTTATCTGTCCCGTTTGCAGTTCCGGCTAAAAACCGTCGTTTCTGTTCGTGTTGTGTACAATCTCTAGTGTTTTTACCTGTGTACCTGTATTCTGTACTTATGAGCAGACAGAGATAAAATAGCACTTTTTATTGACAAAATGATAGGAAATGAGCGGTACAAAAATGTAATAAATCGTGCCGAACAAACATCCCCAAACCTATCTTTTGCTCGTCCCGAGCAAAACAAAATCCCAACCTCACTTTCGCAGGGAACGCGATTGAACTGAGCCCATGCAACAAGCCGTTAAATCTCTAAGTGTCCCTAGTAGGAGGAGTGTTGTCTCCTGAGGGTTTTCAGCAGATTACACCTACAAAATCTAGTCAAGTTAGCGTCGTGGAAAAACTGTTGATTTTAATCTTAAGGTTAGAGGTCAAAGTTAGAAGTTATATTACCCAAGTTAGAAACGTTAGACCATATATTTCACTCCTCACAATTTGCTTAACATAAGCCCATACGCGTCTTTTCGTGATTGGGAGGATAATGTCCATAAGTTTTTAAGAAAATTGATTAGGGTCATCATGTCACAAATACAGACCAGGATAGACTTTTAAAGGATCACACGAGTTTGAAAGGAGTTAAGATTTTCTCAAGTTTTATTCTCCGGTTAGGTTTCAAGTCAGAATAAATATCAATTTTAACAGAGAACCTAAGTCTTATTTTTCACTCCTACCTTTCACCTGTTGTTGGTCATACATACTTTCGTGATTGCGTACAACATCTTTATAAAATGTAAACCTTCATATCTCCAGGAAAAAAAACTGTTTTATAATTGAAAACTTGTCCGCGCCAAGATTATTCTCCCACGAAGAACCGTGAGGACTTTTAATTTGGAGAGAACACTTGCTTAGCTTATTTTATTTGACGTTTGAAAACTTAGCGAGCTTTGGGTCAATGACTCCCAAACCAGATGGTTTTAGGGCATTAGGTGTGGAGACACCCTAAGGACTTAATTACCCAAGTTACCAAGACCACAAAACAAAAGACTCATTTGCGTTTACAGTATTCTAAAAGCTGTAAAAATGGAGATATAGCCAGCTTTTCCTTTTTAAATCCAAAAGACGTGATTTATGAATAAGGTATGTAATTACTCCAACAAGATTTCAGATGGGTTATTTTTCAGACTTATAGCTTCTGTTAAAACTTCATTAATATTCTTCATATTCACCTTACTTTATGAACTATTCCTGATATTACTTATCTTAGAACAAACCTGTTTGATGCTAAAGATGTTTATCAATTTTAAAAGTTTACAGACATGTCAGACATTTATCAAATTCTCAAAAACATACGACACATGAAAAGTGATATAAAAACGCATATTAGCTACGGTTAAACACAAAGGAGGGTTATTTTTCGGGTCGTCGGTCTCACAAAAAAGGGTTCAGTTGCTTCTAACTCATTAAACCGAACCGTCAGACTTTGAGTCTAAGTTCCCCCACTAGCTAACATGAAAAAGTTTTTATATTTTTCGGAAAATTTTTCAAATTTTATGGGTTTTTTAATATGTATGTAATGCAGAATATACACATGATGCAGCGCTCACCCCCAAACCTGAGTTTTACGATGTCCTCATCATTGCCCCCATCTCCGGTAGCTAGACTTAGAAATCAGGGTGAGAATTTTTTTAAAAGAAAAAGAAAAAAACCTAAGACTAATTACAACATGTACAAGTTAAAATATTGGGTTAGTGCAGAAATTAATACCAGCCATTCAAAAATTTTGTCAATATAGTGCCTGGCCGGAAAAAGAATAGGTATAAAAAAAGAAAAGGTGAATATACAAAAAATGGTTAGATGTTAGTAGAGGGCACGGGCATGTAAAAGTAGGGATAAGAAGACGCTGAAGTTGAAGATAGAATTTTGAGGAGGTCAAAGAATTGTTTTCTGAATGAATTGAATGTTCAATAAGCACCTGTTGAGTTCCGAAGTTATGTTCGTGTAAAAACTGGAGTTCATCCGCAAAAAAGTTCAGCAAAAGAAAGGTTTCTCGGATCCCAAATTGGTCCTGACTCAAACTCACCAAGAATATCAAGTTTATTCGCAAAAATTTCCTCAAAACTCGACAAGAAAGAATAATGTTCAGTACTGTCTTCCTCCCTATGATTTTCCACAATTCTATTCTCCTTATTTACAAACTCTCCCAATACAATTTTCTTCTCATCACATTCATAAATGAGTAGGTATATGTCATCTAAAAAAGTAGGTTCCCACCCTAATGTTTCTTCCAAAACAATATCACTAGGTGATACAAAAATTGTGGGTTCCTGATCATTGATATCTTCTAACAACCTATCCCAACCAAACCTGTCAAATTCACAAGCTCCCTCATCTAAAATTGGAAAGCAGAAGTCAGTCGGTTCAAGAATTTCCTCTTCAAGTATAATTTCGGTTAAATCAATCTCTAAGTTACAAGTGACAAGAGGTGCAGTGGATACGTGAAGACTAATGGTGGGCCGACATAGAGGGTTTGCTTGTGTGTCCTGGCAACACTCAGTCAATTCAGTGGTATCATCATCTATGAAATCATCCAAATTGATCTGATCACTTATTTCACTCGGGTGACTCCCTAGATGACAGATGTTGACACTGTGGGGTTCCGATTGACTGTGTTCACTCCGTAGAATTCTCTCAGCTAAATGTTTCATTTGTTCCTCGATTCTATCCAATGATTGAGCTTGAGCAACAAATAATTGCTCAGATTGCTGTAAAAATAGGGCTAGCGTCGCAGCTGATTGGTTCTCAACCGCAGTTATTACTTCAATACCCTTTTCTAAAGCGGTCAACCTAGAATCCATCTCACCGTCACTCCCTAAAGATGGTTCAATTATTTCAAGTTGGAGGGGTTGTGATGGTGGTGAAGCTAGAGCAGTCATTCTGTCGACCTCTTTCTCTAGATTTTCAATCAGTTGGTCTATGGTTGAAGTGGGACTGGGTTCAAGAGTGTTAGGTGGGTGACCGTTATCAAAAATTTGGGATGGTTGGTCATCCCCCTAGAAAAGGACAATTTTCATGAATGTGGGAATCATTGCAATTTGAACAAATGATTTGGGACTGAGTATAAACAAATGAATAATAATCGTGAAAAATAGAATTGAATCGTGTATCACCCATGTTAACAAGAATGCACAGAAATCATAAAAATAACGAATATCGCACCCCTAATAGTCTATATTATTCTAAGTCAACTAGACCTGCTTAAGAACCTGATTGATGAAGTAAAACTGTATCGAGAAATAGGCTCAAGATATACTGATCACGAAGCCAGGTAAGTGAAAGAGAGAAGGGGAGGTTTTCCAACGCATTCGCGAAGGTCCTTAATTAAATAACCCTTTCTCTTGAACACTTGCCTAGACACCCCATGAACGATATGCCGTTAAGCAAAGTTCTAAATACAGTTAACTTCTCCTAATGAGCGCGAAGTCCTTAAAGTCAGAGTTCTAATTGATTTTAAAATTACTGGGGGTATGCAAGAATGTAGTTTTATGATTTTTGGGCTACGGAGAAAAGGTGATGAAATCCTTTACCGTATCTTGTTTTGGTCTTTTTGCCCTTAAAATCCGTATTAAGATGCAATGCGCAGTCAATAAAAGAATTTAAGAAATCAAGCAATATAAACAATTCTTTTTCAATTTTTGTTAAGCGCTGCAAAAAATACGGTAAGTTCTCTGTACACTTGGCGGCAAACTTGTGCGAAGAATCCTGTAAAAAATAGAATATTGGAATGCGTCGAATTCGAACGAAGGTGTTAGAAAATACGTACCGATGTGTATTGGGTCAAGAAAACCCCTTTTGATATGATTACGAGTGTTTGAATGTTCGCTTGCACGGGTTAAACTACCCGGATCTTTGGCACTGTACTTTACTAACGTCTCGTAATTGAATTTGAACCTTGCTCCGCATGATCGCTCTTCGTAGTTCCGTTAAATATCCGAAAATGTCGGAAAATATGATGTTTAGTGCAAAAGCGATATATCTGGCCAATTAGCTGCACACACAAAATTATGAAATTTTGCATATAAAAATGGATCAAAAATAGGTCAAAGAAACAAACCCCCAAAATTTGGATCAAATAGGTGAAAACTGGCCGCAATTTGCGGCTAATCTTAATATTTCGGCGGCCAACTCTATGAGTTGGTACTCCAACTTTTTACTGTGTGGATCTTGTCCTATTAGTGTCGCAATGTTATATGCAAAATCTGATACTTAAACTCAGAGTGACAGCAGATCAAAAAGACAGAGAACAAAAAGAAAAGAATTTGTGTTATGTTAGTTTTTAAAAAAAATCATGTTAAAAGTTAGTATTGTTAGTAAGAACCAGAAATTACAATTCCTAATGAATACAACTCCCCGGCAACGGCGCCAAAAACTTGTTGGGAATTCACCCGTGCGTGCAAACGAGTATGATTTGAAATATAAGATATGTTTTTAAGAAAACGGAATGCGCACGCGAGATAGTTCTCATTTTAAAATTTATAACCGCAAGTGCACTGTAGGGTTACTAGGAACACTAACAAGGCTCAACAAGGCATCGACCATACCAAAATTAAATTTTTTATGTGCTGAATAACACTAGGCAAGATCGTTAACTAGAGTTTAGGCGAATCGAAAGACAAGTAAACAACTTTACTCTAAGAGATTACGAAATACAACCTTTGTAGATCGGTCCTCCACTTCTTTAGCTCCTTGATGAAGTCCCTTCGCGGCGATCAAGCTTCTCCCGGACTCTTGCATGGCTTCACGACGCGAAGGATGCGACCTTGTTTAAAATCTCCGAGGCCGAAGATGATCTACGTCGAGGGAATTCCGACTCAAGCTCCTACTTCACTAACTAGAGAAATAGTGAAGTAAACATCCTAAACTAAAGTGCTAGTCTAGTAGAGGATGGAGAAATAGGAAGTGGGTTCTCTTTAGAATTTTGTTTCTTACACTCTTTCTCACTTTGGATCAAACCCTAGTTTTCTTTCTCCTTTTCACAAATGAAGAAGATGAAGAAAAGAAAGAGGAAAGGATAATGATCATGTAAGTTTTCTAACCATGGTGAGAGAGTATCATATACTAACCCTTGTAGAGACTTTACCATAGCTAAGTGTAAATGGTTAGGTTAAACAAAGATCTAAGGTAAAACAAAACAAGTGGACTTTTTCTAAGCAACCACAAGCTTCTACAAGCTTCATGCTTATGAAAGAAATTCCACTAATTTGTAATTACCTTAAATAAATGTAAACCACCATTTAAAAATAGAATGGTGTGATTCTTGTACACCCATGTTTAGTGTATCATCAACCATGATACAAAACAAAACACTTTTAATATATATATCATATATATATATATATATTCAAGTGTGCAAGTGTGAGAAAAACCCTAAAGTGAATAAGTGTTAGCAAATGTAAATTAGTATATCTAATATACAATTATACACTTAATTATTAAATCAACACTTGACTTAATAATCCGGTCATATCTCATATAACCGGCTAACATCCATCGTATCGACTTATTGAATCAACACTTGATTCGATAACCCGGTCATATCATATATGAACGACCGATACATAAAGTCGCGAGAATAGAATATGGTATCACATACACGCATTTATTCTCGGTCTCACACATATCACATATACGCTCCTATTTCGTTTCGCCTGAGCCAGTAAAACCTCTGTGTAGGACTCTAAAGACTCGTCAATACGCCGGCAGTAGGTGATGATCACATCACGCACCCACAAGCCGTCAGCGGTACTAGCTGGACGTAACGGCTACCCGGGTATTGAGCGATCAGAAGATCAGCAAGCAAGCCCGCTCCAACTCCTGTGAACGCCTGCCGGCAACACTTCCCGTACAGTCCGGTCTCCTCGTCTGATATATCGCATATCAAGTCTAGGGGTGGTAAACGTCAGACCCCAATAACCGATAAGTCGTGCCGATGTGAGGCTCATAACGGGTCGAGAAACTACTGGTAACACTTACCAGTAAATCTCTGAACAGCCCTGGCCAGGGACTTCCCTGTTACGGCCAATCGAGCACAGCGCAACATCAACCCCCAATACCGGGAGAGACGAAACCCCTCCTATCGCTCATTGCCTCCATGTGACTCGGGACTGTACCCAAAAGCCACCGTTTTGCACGCCCTCATGGACGTGGTAAGGTGGAAATCAAAGCACAGTGGGAATCACACGAGACTCTATGACGATCTCGGGTCTACAGACTAACCTGCACAAGTGTCACCAGAGAACTGCCATATGACGTGAGGTATAATACCATCTGGAAGTTCTCGGCGAGTCCGTCTAGTGTACCCAGTCTCCACTGAGCACCCGTATATCATCTCTGATGTCAAACACTAATGGATATGGGGTCATCCATCGCCCATCTCATGGGTCGAGAAGCGTATACGCTAGTCTACACTGGTATATCGATGCCCCGTCTCGATACACCCACGACTAGGGACTTTGAAGGATGTACTTATGGACGACCATGTCCCCACTAGTATGATCTGCATCATAGTCCAGGTAGTCAAGTACACATCCTAAGGGCTTTACCAACATATGTAATGATAAGACAGTATAAAGAGACAAGTATACATGTTAAAGTAAAGAGCAACCAGATAGCATACTATCATGTCGAGCAAGAAAGTCCTCTCTATATATGTCTAAGCATCCAATATAATATACATCATCTGTACAATACTGGCCTCTATGCCATACATACAACTAACAATCTCCCACTTGCAGTAGGGCCAGCTGCTGTAGTATCGCATACCGAGCATCCCGAAGAGTCTTTCAAACTGTATCTGGGGAATGGCCTTCGTGAGTGGATCCGTTGTGTTATTCTTCGTGTCAACCCTCCTGACCTCGATCTCCCGGCGATCAACTATCTCCCGGATCAGGTGATACCACCTTAGAATATGCCTGGATCGCTGATGGGACCTGGGTTCCTTGGCCAAAGCCTCCGCTCCATTATTATCGCAATACAAAGGTATTGGATGCTCAATGGATGGAACCACTCCAAGTTCAGTAATGAACTTCTTGATCCAGACAGCCTCTTTGGCAGCATCGTTGGCAGCGATTTTGTAGGGTTCCTAGGCACACTAATGAAGTCTCACAACAGATCAAACATGCCCAATTCAAATTTTTCATGTGCCTACAAACCCTAATACGGATCGTTAACTAGATAATGAGGCGATGCAAGCAAGTTAACGGCTTTAACTAAGAGTGAACGAACATACAACCTTTGTAGATCCGGTTCTCCACCTCCATGGCTCTGTGTTGATGTCTCTCCGCTGTACCCATCGGAATCCAAGACTCTCACGGTGGTTTCATCGGAGAAAAGATCGGGCTAGGTCGCCGACTTCGATGCCGAAGATGATCTACGTCGAGGCAACTCAAGATCAAGCTCCAACTTCACCAAGTCATGATACTTGTGAAGAAAACACCCTATACTACTTGGCAAGTGGTAGAGAATGAAGAAATAGGAAGTGGGTTCACTTTAGAATTGGATTTCTCACTCTTTCTCTCATGTTGCCATTAATGGATGCAAGCTTTCTTCTTAATTGAAGAAGAAGAAGAAGAAGGAATATGATAAGTATTATTCAAAATAGAAAAATCAATTGATACTTATCATATTTGCAACCATAGTTAGGTGTAGAGAATAAACTAGGGTTAGGTTGAATGGTTAGGGTTAAGCATGAAACAAAAATGGTGGACTTATTCAAAGCTTCATGAAGCTTCAACTAGAAAACAAATCAAGCCACCATTTCTCTTTATCTTTCAAAAAATGAATAAATAAATAAATGAATAGATAAGTAAATCAAAACCCTAACCATTAACATAACCATGGTTTAAACTAAACATTCATGTATCAACAAACATGATACAATCTTGTGCACAAATATAAATCACATATACAATGTGCATTTCAAGTGAGAAAATCCATTTAAAGTGAACCAATACTAGTTAATGCAAAGTAATATATCAAATATATAATTATCCATTAACCGACTAATATCCAATGTATCGGCTTATCGAATCAATCCTTGATTCGATAACTAGATTATATCGCATACAACCAATCGATACATTCATCGCGAGAATAGAATACGGTATCACATACACGCATTATTCTCGGTCCCGCACATATCTCATATGCGCTCCTATTTCGTTTCGCTTGAGCCAGGAAACCTCTGTGTAGGACTCTAAAGACTCGTCAATACGCCGGCAGCAGGTGATGATCATATCAAACACCCACAAGCCGCAAGCGGTCTGCTAAACGTAACGGCCACCCGGGTATTGAGCGATCAGAAGATTGACGAGCAAGCCCGCTCACACTCCTGTGAATCCAACCAATAACACTTACCGTACAGTCCGGTCTGTTCGTCCGATATGTCGCATATCTCGCCTAGGGGTGGTAAACGTCAGACCCCAATAGCTCGATAAGTCATGCTGACGTGAGGTCCATAACATGTGTGAAACTACTGATAACAGTTACCAGTAGATCACTGCAACCCTGGCCAGGGATTTCCTGTTATGGCCAGTCGAGCATAGCGCAACATCAACCCCCAATACCGGGAGAGAAGAATCCCCTCCTATCGCTCATTGCCTCCATGTGAATCGGGACTGTATCCAAAAACCACCTGTTTGCATGACTCAGTAGAGCCGTGGTAGGGTGGAAATCAAAGCACAGTGGGCGACACACAAGACTCTATGACGATCTCGGGTCAACAGACTAAGCTGTACCAGTGTCACCAGAGAACTGCCATCTGACGTGAGGTATAATACCATTTGGGAGTTCTCGGCGAGTCCGTTCAGTGTACCCAGTCTCCACTGAGCACCCGCATACCATCTCTGATGTCAAACACCAATGGATATGGGATCATCCATCGCCCATCACATGGGTCGAGAAGATATACGCTAATCTACTCTAGAATATCGATGCCCCGTCTCGATATTCCCACGACTAGGAACATTGAAGGATGTACTCATGGACTACCCAGGCCCCACTAGTATGATCTGCATCATAGTCCTGGAAGTCGAGTACACATCCTATGGGCTTTATCAACATGTAACAGAGAGACAGAAAGTATACATGTTAAGATAAAGAGCAACCAGATAGTGTACTATCATGTCGAGCAAGAAAGTCCTACCTATATATGACCCAGCATCCACTACAATATACATCCAATGTACAGTAATGGCCTCTAGGGCATACATATAACTAACAATCTCCCACTTGCACTAGGGCCATCTGTAGCAGTGGTTGCAGTATCACATACTCAACCATCCCTTATAAGTCTCTCTCTGGGAAAAAGCCTTTGTGAGTGGATCCGCCGTGTTGTCCTCTAAGTCTACTCCCCCAACCTCGATCGCCCTGGAGATCAACTATCTCCATGATCAGGTGATTCTGCTTCAGAATATTTCTGGGTCACTGATGGGACCAGGGTTCCTGGGCCGAAGCGACACATCCATTGTCATACAATGGTAGGAACCTAGTTCATCTCATGAACCAATATACACCCAAACTGCCTCTTTGGTAGTATCTTTAATAGCGATGTTACCAGCCTTTATCGTCTAGTTTGCTACGGTATCTAGCTTGGAACTCTTCCAACATACCGTCCCTCTACTGAGGGTGAAGACAATGCCTGTGACTGACATTCAGTCGTCCTTATCACTCTGGAACACTTCCAGTGATTCTCCCCAGGATCGATTGATACTATCTTACTATAGCTAATGAGAATCCTAACATCCATTTAGATCTATCTCATAGACCCAAATCCCAGGATTTAGGAGATATCATCTTTATCCTATATGGAGAATCCATGTGATAAGCGGAGATTGACCGTGCATAGCATAGGAAATTCTTTTCTTATCAAGTGTATGTTGTCCACATACAATACGAGGATGACCACCTTACTCTCTACTACCTTTTTGTATATACAAGGTTCATCTACCATTTTGATGAAGTCAAACTCTTTGACTACCACATCAAAACAGATGTTCCAACTCCGCGATGCCTGCTTTATCCTGTAAAGCAACTTGCACATATTTCCGCTGCTCCCACTGTTTACGAAGCCCTCTGGCTGTGTACTTATAGACATTCACTTCTAAATCATTATTTAGAAAAGTAGTCATGGCACCCAACCGCCAGATATCGTAGTCATGGTATGTAGCCGTAGCAAGTAGGATCCGGATGGACTTAAGCATTGCCACTGGAAAAGGTATCATCATTATTCACGCCTGGTCGATGATGAAAACCTTTAACAAGTCTAGCTTTGAAAGTCTCAACTTTTCCATCTACACCAAGTAATCTTCTCAAGATATACTTGCTCCTGATGGGGATTTAACCCTTCAGATATAGCAACCAAAGTCCATACTTTGTTGGTGTACATGGATTCCATCTCAGATCGCTAAGCATCCAGCCATTCTTATAGAGTCCCTACTCTCGATGACGTGCTCGAATCTAGTTGGGTCATCATCTCATGATGCAATCCTCGCTCCCACTGTCATCGAGAAACCGAAGTATCTCTCAAGCGGATGAGAAACCTTACCAGATCGACGGAGAGGCTGAGATTCGTCGGGAACTATTGAATCCTTTGGTTCTGTCAAATCATCAGCTGCAGTTTTATATAGCTGGAACCTTTGCAGTTCTACAGAACTGACCTTGCCTCGATCTTGTCCGGATTTTGCTTTTGACACAGGCCGGACAATCCTAAATCTTAACTTACTTAAGAGATAAGCTCTTCCCATACCATATCTTATATGGAGTGGTAGGCAGTGATCTGATTCGAACCCTATTCAATAGGTAGGCAACTTCATAAGTGCATAACTCCCTAAAAGGAAATAGGAAACTCAGTAGTACTCATCATAGAGCGCACCATATCATATAGGGTGTGATTGCTCCGTCCCGATATACCATCGTGCTATGGTGTATACGAAGGAGTAATGCTGAGAGAGAATCTCATTCTCCTTTAGAATTGTCCAGGAATTCCATGCACAAGTATTCTCCTCCCTGATCTCATCATAGGACATAATACTTATACCCGGTTATTGGTTCTCTACTTCTAACTTATATTCTGTGAATATCTCAAAAGCTTCGGGCCTATGTTTCAACAGGAACATATGTCTGAATCTTGAGAGACCATCAGAGAACATAATGAAGTACAAAGAACCGGTCCTGGCATGTGTAGACAGGAGACCTTACATACATCATCATGTATCAGTCCCAAGAGTTTACTAACTCTTTCTCTGTTTCCAATAAACAGAGCTATGGTCATCTTAATTTTGTGACATGACTGGCAAGTTTCACAAGATGTAAATTCAAACTGATTTAAATATGCATCTAAAATGTAACTTCAGCTAGTCGGGTCGCATTGATATGACCTAGTCTACAATGCCTCAAGAAGGATTCGTTCATTTCTGAACTCTTCCTCTTGTGTGTGTTCTGTATAATAGGAATTGTAGTTTGATTTAGAACATCAATGCTTTTAGATAACGTGCCTGAACCGATCAACTTTTGATATAGGAAATGTTCAAAACATTATCCATCAATAGAAAATTTTATCATTTCTTTACTAATAAAGAGACTGATATGATTTTGTATATCAGGTTCGGTATCTAATAACATTCGTTCAGAATCAATGTATTTTTGTAATACAGGATGACAGTGACCAACAGACTTGGCTGCAACACTTGCCCCGTTTTCTGTCTCATGAAACTTATCACCCGTTCTCAGTTTTCTACCTTTCTGTAGCCCTATGTAACACATTACATATCTGGGATCCTGATCCGGTATCAAATATCGAGGATGTAGAGGATACTGAGAAACAGTTCTTTGTAATGAACACACCCGAAGGAGATGCATCATATGCACTTTCTTCGTTTGGGCAGCATAGGAATTCTGGTATTCCCCTATTTCCTGCTCTGTCTTATAACAATTATAAGTTGGAGCGGGACCAACGTTCCCCAGCTCAGTATAACAAGAGGGTTCGGTCAATACATCCATATTATTATCTTGATTAAGGCGTGATATGGTCGCTACCTGGAGAAAGAGAGAAGAAAACACTCTGCGTACGCTCTAACAAGAATAGATTGGTTATTATTTTATCTAATCAGGATGGCTCCCACTGTTTTTTATCAAATCTTCCTTCAAACCCTAAAAGGAAAGACTAGCCGGGATTAATTACACTCTACAAGTTCGCCAATCTTTCAGCCAGGCCAGTGTCGGTACTTTAAGGGAGGTTCCCCATGCTTTCGCACGGACCTAATTACAGTAAACCTCGTTTTTCCAGATGCGTAACCCCGTTGACACCTTTCTAGACACCTACTTGATCGGCTAATTGTAAAGTGCAAAACTCTCCCAGGAGTAACAATTACTCGCAGTGGGTATCGGGATCCAACTATCATATAGAAGGTATGCAATCTCATTGCAAATTTCAACACTTAAAACTCCCGATAATGGTTTTTACCCCTAGCACCTATGACCTTGGCTAAGGTCAACAAATCATAGGTATTAGTCAAGTTCTACCCGTCATTTCATGATTAGTTAGACCCACCCACATGACCCTTGGCTTAGGTCAACAAAGCCGCATGACTGTCCTAACTAATCGCATCATATGCGGTGTAGGAAGACATCACTTAGCTACCGCACACTACGCCTCGGCTATGGTCGACAAACGTAGCACGAATACTAAGTACTCTACATCCTAAAATGACGGAGGGTTGCGGATGGTTTTTATGAAAACCTTTAACGCTTTGAACTTGATCTCGTTGCGGAATCAAATGGTTTTTAAATGGAATGTTTTTGAAGCTTTTCTAGTTTTGCTAAAGGGGTCACTCCCGGTGAAGGGATCGTCGGCCCTTTCCTCGTCGAATGAGGTGCGGGATATATCATATATATCACTATGCAAAGCGGAAACTATAGAAGCGATCAAAAGACAAACCGAGGGTTGTAGCATCTGCCAGTTATTGCTAAAGGAGTCACTCCCGGTGAAGGGATCTCGGTCCTTTCCTCATCGAATAAGGTGCAGGATGTTCTATAATGAACACCGCGATGCAAAGCAAGAACTGTAGCTACCTGTTTTATTTTTGAAATTCGATTCCACAACATCAATTAGGTTTATTTTCTTTCATTAATCTCATTAATGAATGTCCCATCATTTAAGTCATCCTAATCATAACAGATAAATATAACGTACGCTTATGCCATCCGCATTCGCCTCGATGTCCCGTCTGCACCGTTAGGTTAGGTAACTAACGCCAAAACGAGGCAGGGCTAGCGCGGGTGTAAAACATACGCAACGTCTATATAATATATCATATATACTATATATAATATCTATCTGAACAAATCACATGATCACATCACAGATAACGCAGCAGAAAATATCATATGAAATATTGGATATACTAGGACATCCGTGTTTTCAATACGAGCCAGTATAAAACACGGATTCCACGGTCGTGATGAATAGCCAATCCCACACCCCTAGACCCCTACGAGAGCGGCAAGAAACCCTACCAATTCTAGGGTTAGGAGACCCGGACTCGACTCCTCGAGTTTGTCTCCCACTGGACCCTAGAACCCGGTTACTTGTGCCCTCCTCCTTGGGTCTATCCTAATGCGGAAAAGTAAATAATATACAAATGGTGACATCATCCGCAACCTGGAAGTGCCCCAATAAAAGAATATTACATACAAGTTTTTACATGAATGAAAATGAAAAACACTCATCTCACATAAAAAAACCCCGGCTATTCAAACACGACGATCCAATATAACATATCTGGCAACACATAACATCACATGTCATCAACGTAAGTAAATATGCCCATCCCAATTGTCGTTGACATATAGCAACGAAACCGACGATATCACATATTACACTTACGTTCACACAAAAGAAAGTGTAAAACCACAACAGTTGGAATCCGCAAACTCTTTAGACATCGCATGCCTAACCAAATGAATTCCTTAGACATCGCATGCCTAACAATTATAAACCCCGCATTTTAGTCTCATTATCGAAAACCCTTTTCAATATCAAGTCGGGAAATTCAACAAGATTCCCGACATCCTGATCGAATGCTCGTCGCAAACTTTAGTAGGCGGCTGCACCCCCGACGCCGTCGACGAAGTGCACCAAGGTGGAACACCGCTGCCGCGAGCACCCGAACGGATGCTTTCGGCGACGAGGTTCTCCTACAGTCACTTGGTCGGGGCTATGGGGTGAGGCTGTCTATTATGTTTACCCGGCGAGTATCCGCGTACGCTACGTGATTGCGACGGACTTTTGATCACATCAAAATTCTGTGGCAACCGATCAAGTTAGACTAAACTGCTATGTTTATAACATTCATATTAGTTATCTCATAACTATTTATGAATTCCAATTATTGTATCACATTCCGGATAAGATAGAAAATGTTAAACTTTCCGATCGAACAATCGAACACCCAAGTTTTCCCGAAACTGCTCAACACATGAAATAAGTTTTAAAACATTCACTTCGTGCCTCAGTACCAACGGTCCAGCCGTAGAAGGGTCAAGCCAACGCCTCACATGTGGCACGCCGTACTGGCGCAAACCCGAAGGTTCAAAGGGCAGTTCAAGACGGTCACATAATCGAGTTAAGGTTTGTTGTCTTCTAGAGGGTCCATCGCGTTACTTGCACTACTTAGAACGTCTTTAAACCACGAAAAAATCCAACACTTGGAAATTTCCCGACAGGGGAAAAATTGGGTATTTATATCCGGTCGAACTTTTCAAGATTTTCTAAAATTATCCGGAAAAACACATAGACAAAGTTTGACAATCTGATCGAATCTACGAACTCCCAATACAACCCAGAATACTCAACTCTTGAGTAAGAATTAAAAATTCCCAAAAAATACAGCACCCAAATATAGAAATTACTGTGCCAAAACTAATGGGAGAGGCGACCGTAAGGCCGCGGAACCGCCGCACGAGCCATGCTCGTGCCGCGGAACCGCGGCGGTTTGATGGATTCAGCCGCTCGAATTTCACAGTAACTCCTACAAATGCCTGCTAATTTTTCTGAATATTTTTAATTCGTAAAAGTCCCCGATTTCAAAAAATGTACAGAGAGCAATTTGAGATTAGGGTTTCGGTTCGATCGGACTTCTAACTCCGTCTACGCATCGCATAAGGCTCTAGCTAGGCTCTGATACCACTGTAGGGTTCCTAGGTACACTAATGAAGTCTCACAACAGATCAAACATGCCCAATTTAAAATTTTCATGTGCCTACAAACCCTAATACGGATCGTTAACTAGATAATGAGGCGATGCAAGCAAGTTAACGGCTTTAACTAAGAGTGAACGAACATACAACCTTTGTAGATCCGGTCCTCCACCTCTATGGCTCCGTGTTGATGTCTCTCCGCTGTACCCATCGGAATCCAAGACTCTCACGGTGGTTTCATCGGAGAAAAGATCGGGCTAGGTCGCCGACTTCGATGCCGAAGATGATCTACGTCGAGGCAACTCAAGATCAAGCTCCAACTTCACCAAGTCATGAAACTTATGAAGAAAACACCCTATACTACTTGGCAAGTGGTAGAGAATGAAGAAATAGGAAGTGGGTTCACTTTAGAATTGGATTTCTCACTCTTTTTCTCATGTTGCCATTAATGGATGCAAGCTTTCTTCTTTGTTGAAGAAGAAGAAGGAATATGATAAGTATTATTCAAAATAGAAAAATCAATTGATACTTATCATATTTGCAACCATAGTTAGGTGTAGAGAATAAACTAGGGTTAGGTTGAATGGTTAGGGTTAAGCATGAAACAAAAATGGTGGACTTATTCAAAGCTTTATGAAGCTTCAACTAGAAAACAAATCAAGCCACCATTTCTCTTTATCTTTCAAAAAATGAATAAATAAATAAATGAATAGATAAGTAAATCAAAACCCTAACCATTAACATAACAATGGTTTAAGCTAAACATAAACCCAAACATTCATGTATCATCAAACATGATACAATCTTGTGCACAAAAATATATCACATATACAATGTGCATTTCAAGTAAGAAAATCCATTTAAAGTGAACCAATACTAGTTAATGCAAAGTAATATATCAAATATATAATTATTCATTAAATCATTAAATCAATACTTGATTTAACGATCCGGTCATATCGCATATAACCGACTAATATCCAATGTATCGGCTTATCGAATCAATCTTTGATTCGATAACTAGGTTATATCGCATACAACCAATCGATACATTCATCGCGAGAATAGAATATGGTATCACATACACGCATTATTCTCGGTCCCGCACATATCTCATATGCGCTCCTATTTCGTTTCGCTTGAGCCAGGAAACCTCTGTGTAGGACTCTAAAGACTCGTCAATACGCCGGCAGCAGGTGATGATCATATCAAACACCCACAAGCCGCAAGCGGTCTGCTAAACGTAACGGCCACCCGGGTATTGAGCGATCAGAAGATCGACGAGCAAGCCTGCTCACACTCCTGTGAATCCAACCAGTAACACTTACCGTACAGTCCGGTCTGTTCGTCTGATATGTCGCATATCTCACCTAGGGGTAGTAAACGTCAGACCCCAATAGCTTGATAAGTCATGCTGACGTGAGGTCCATAACATGTGTGAAACTACTGATAACACTTACTAGTAGATCACTGCAACCCTGGCCAGGGATTTCCTGTTATGGCCAGTCGAGCATAGCGCAACATCAACCCCCAATACCGGGAGAGACGAATCCCCTCCTATCGCTCATTGCCTCCATTTGAATCGGGACTGTACCCAAAAACCACCTGTTTGCACGACTCAGTAGAGCCGTGGTAGGGTGGAAATCAAAGCACAGTTGGGGACACACAAGACTCTATGACGATCTCGGGTCAACAGACTAAGCTGTACCAGTGTCACCAGAGAACTGCCATCTGACGTGAGGTATAATACCATCTGGGAGTTCTCGACGAGTCCGTTCAGTGTACCCAGTCTCCACTGAGCACCCGCATACCATCTCTGATGTCAAACACCAATGGATATGGGATCATCCATCGCCCATCACATGGGTCGAGAAGATATACGCTAGTCTACTCTGGAATATCGATGCCCCGTCTCGATATTCCCACGACTAGGAACAATGAAGGATGTACTCATGGACTACCCAGGCCCCACTAGTATGATCTGCATCATAGTCCTGGAAGTCGAGTACACATCCTAAGGGCTTTATCAACATGTAACAGAGGGACATAAAGTATACATGTTAAGATAAAGAGCAACCAGATAGTGTACTATCATGTCGAGCAAGAAAGTCCTACCTATATATGACCCAGCATCCACTACAATATACATCCAATGTACAGTAATGGCCTCTAGGGCATACATATAACTAACAGATGTATTCAGCCTCCATCGTCGAGTCTGCCACGGTTTCCTGCTTGGAACTCTTCCAGCTAACCGCCCCTCCATAAAGGGTAAAGACAAATCCCGACTGCGACTTAGAGTCATTCTTATCATTCTGGAATCTCGAATCGGTGAAGGACTCCACTTGGAGTTCTCCGTTACCATATACCAAGAGCATCTCTTTAGTCCTTCAAGTACTTGAGAATGCTCTTCACAGCTGTCCAGTGACTCTCTCCAGGATCAGCTTGATACCTGCTCACTACACTTAGTGAGTATGCTATATCGGGTCTGGTACATAGCATCGCGTACATGATAGAGCCTACAGCCGAAGCATAGGGTATCCCTTGCATGCGAGCTCTCTCCAAATCAGTCTTGGAAGACATCTCTTTGGAGAGAGTGAGCCCTGAGATCGTGGGTAACAACCCACATTTGGACTCTTCCATACTAAACCTCTTTAGTATGGTGTCAATGTACCTGGATTGGGACAATCCCAATATCCGTTTAGATCTATCTCTATAGATCCTAATCCCCAATATGCAGGAGGCATCACCAAGATCTTTCATTGAGAATCTTTGTGATAAGAAGAGCTTCACCGATTGCAGCATAGGAATGTCATTTCCTATCAAGTGTATGTCGTCCACGTACAATACGAGGAAGACAACCTTACTCTCTGCCACCTTCTTGTAGATACAAGGTTCATCTACGTTTTTGACGAAATCAAACTCTTTGATAACGATATCAAAGCAGATGTTCCAACTCCGCGATGCTTGCTTCAATCCATAAATGGATTTAAGCAGCTTACACACCTTCCCGCTGCTCCCACTGTCTACGAAGCCCTCTGGCTGAGTCATGTACACGCACTCTTCTAAATCACCGTTTAGAAAGGCGGTCTTAACATCCATTTGCCAGATTTCGTAGTCATGATATGCAGTGATGGCAAGCATGATCCGGATGGATTTAAGTATAGCCACTGGAGAAAATGTTTCGTCATAGTCCACACCTGGTCTTTGACGAAAACCTTTTGCAATAAGTCTAGCTTTAAAAGTCTCCACTTTCCCATCTAGACCAAGTTTTTTCTTGAAGATCCACTTGCTCCCAATGGGTTTTACCCCTTCAGGAGCAACTTCCAAAGTCCATACTTTGTTGGTGTACATGGATTCCGTCTCGGACCGCATTGCATCCAGCCATTTCACTGAGTCTCCACTCGTAATGGCCTGCTCGAAGCTAGTTAGGTCATCATCAACCATGATGCAATCCTCGCTCCCACCATCAATGAGAAAACCGTAGTATCTCTCAGGTGGGCGAGGAACCCTACTAGATCGGCGGAGAGGCTGAGGTTCGTTGGGAACTACCGAATCCTCTGGTTCCACTAAATCTTCAGTTGCAGTTTGTGTATCTGGAACCTCTTCCAGCTCTACCGCTTTGCCACTAATTTCTTTTGCAAGAAATTCATTTTCCAAAAAGGTGGCATATTGAGAAACAAACACTTTTTGTTCTTCAGCGTGGTAGAAAAAATATCCTTGGGAATTCTTAGGATATCCCACAAACTTGCAAAGAACTTACCGTGCCTCGAGTTTGTCTGGATTTTGCCTTTTGACATAGGCCGGACAACCCCATATCTTAACTCGTTTAAAATATGGTCTCTTCCCACTCCATATCTCATATGGTGTGGTAGGTACAGATTTAGACGGAACTTGATTCAATATGTATGCTGCTGTCCCAAGCGCATAACCCCAGAAAGAAATAGATAACTCAGCTGTACTCATCATCGAGCGCACCATATCTAATAGGGTGCGATTCCTCCGTTCCGATACACCGTTGTGCTGTGGTGTATATGGAGGAGTCAGCTGAGAGAGAATCCCATTCTCTTTTAGGAAGTCCAGGAATTCATTGCTCAAGTATTCACCTCCTCGATCAGATCGTAGGATTTTAATACTTTTTTCGGTTTGGTTCTCGACTTCTTATTTATATTCTCTAAATTTCTCAAAAGCTTCTGATTTGTGTTTCATCAGGAACACATATCCGAATCTAGAAAGATAATCAGTGAATGTAATGAAGTACGAAGAACCATCCCTGGCATGCGTAGATATGGGACCGCATACATCACTATGTATCAGTCCCAAGAGTTCGGTAACTCTTTCTCCGTGTCCCGTAAACGGAGTTTTGGTCATCTTGCCTTTGAGACATGACTGGCAAGTGTCATAAGATGAAAATTCGAACGGTTTCAAGTATCCATCCTTATGCAACTTAGCTAGCCGTGTCGCATTTATATGACCGAGTCTACAATGCCACAAGAAGGATTCGTTCAGTTTTGAACTCTTCCTCTTGTGTGTGTTTGTTATGCTCAGAACTGTTGATTGATTTAGAAAATAAATGCCATTGCACATTGTGCCTGATCCGACCAACTTTTGGTTTAGGAAAATGTTCATAACATTATCCTGAAATACAAAATTATATCCCTCTTTACTCAACAAAGAAACCGATATAATGTTGCATATCAGGTTCGGCATGTAATAGCATTCGTTCAGAATCAATGTATTACCAGTTGGCAATACAAGGTGATATTCCCCGACGGTTTTAGCTGCAACAATTGCACGATTTCCAACCCTTATGTCTTTATCACCTTCTCTAAGTTCTCTACCTTTCCTAAGCCCATGTAACTGATTACATATATGGGATCCTGACCCGGTATCTAATACCCAGGACGTAGAGGAAATGGAGAAACGGTTCTCTGTAACGAACACACCCGAAGAAAATGCATCAACATGTACTTTCTTCATTCGGGTGGCATGAGAATCCTGGTATTCCCCTATATCCTGTTCAGTCTTATAACTCTTATAAGAAAGAACGGAACCAACGTTCCCCAGCACAGTATAACATACGGGTTCGGTCAATACATCCATATTATTATCTTTATTAAGGCATGATATGGTCGCTACCTGGAGAGAGAGAGAAGAAATCACTTTAGCGTATGCTCTTGCAAGATCAGATTGGTTATTTATCTTATCTAATCAGGATGGCTCCCACTGTTTTTTTTATCAAATCTGCCTTCAAACCCTAAAAGGAAAGACTAGCCGGGATTAATTACACCCTACAACTTCGCCGATCTTTCAGCCAGGCCAGTGTCGGTACTTTGAGGGAGGTTCCCCGTGCTTTCGCACGGACCTAATTATAGTAAACCTTGTTTTCCCAGAGGCGTAACCCCGTTAACACCTTTCTAGACACCTACTTGATCGGCTAATTGTCCTGTGTAAAACTCTCCCGGGAGTAACAATTACTCGCAGTGGGTATCGGGATCCAACTATCTCATAGAAGGTATGCAATCTCATTGCAAATCTCAACACTTGAAACTCCCGATAATATTTTGCCCCTAGCAATTTATGACCTTAACATAGTCAACAAATCATAATTGCTAGTCAAGTTCAACCCGTTATTTCCCGATTGAATTAAACCCACCTGTACGACCCTTAACATAGTCAACAATGTCGTACAACTACCCTAATCCAATCACATCTCATGTTTTAGCAGATAAGTACTAATTAGCTACCGCACACTACGCCTTAACATAGTCAACAAACGTAGCACGAATACTAACTAGTCTTTATCTGAAATGACGGAGGGCTATGCAGGTTTTTCAGAAAAGCATGAGTGTAATGAACTTGATATCGTCGTAGAATCAAGTGAATTTTGAAATGGAGTGATTTTGAGGCTTTTATTAGTTTTGCTAAAGAGGTCACTCCCGGTGAAGGGATCTCGGCTCTTTCCTTATGGAATAAGGTGCAGGATATAACATATACATCGCTATGCAAAGCAAAACTCCAAAAGCAGTCAAAAGTCAAACCGAGTGTTGTAGCATCTGCCAGTTTTGCTAAAGAGGTCACTCCCGGTGAAGGGATCTCGGCTCTTTCCCCATCGAATAAGGTGCAGGGTATATCATATATACCGCTACGCAAAGCAAAACTGTAGCTACCCTTTTTATTTGAAAATTTGATTCTACAACATCTTTTAGGTTTCGTTTCTTTCATTAATCACATTAATGAAGTCCCATCATTTAAGTCACCTAAATATCACAGATAAATACGACGTACACTTATGCCATCCGCATTCGCCTCGATGTCCCCTCTTGCACCGTTAGGTTAGGTAACTAACGGCAGAGCAGGGTAGGGCTAGCGCGGGTGTAAAACATAAGTAACGTCTATATAATATATTATATATACTATATACAGTATTTATCACAGAACATCAAATGATCACATCACAGATATCGCAGCAGAAGAAACATATGAAATATTGGATATACTAGGAAGTCCGTGTTTTATTTTGAGCCTCTATAAAACACGGATTCCACGGTCGCGATGAATAGCCAAACCCACACCCCTAGACCCCTGCGTGAGCGGCAAGCAACCCTGCCAATTCTAGGGTTAGGAGACCCGGACCCGACTCCTCGAGTTGGTCTCCCACTGGACCCTAGAACCCGGTTACTTGTGCTCCCCTCCTTGGGTCTATCCTAGTGCGGAAAAGTAAATAATATACAAAAGGTGACATCAACCTCGACCCGGAAGTGCCCCAATAAAAGAATATTACATACAATTTAAATTTTACATGAATGAAAATAAAAACTCTCATCTTACATAAAACCCCCGGCTATTCAGAACGCGACAATCCAATATAACATATCCAGCAACACAGAACATCACATGTCATCAACGTAAGTAAATATGTGCGTCCCAATTGTCATTGACATATAGTAACGAAACTGGCGATATCACATATTACACTTACGGTCGCGGAAAAGAAAGTGTAAAACTACAACATTTGGAATCCACAATCTCTTTAGACATCGTAAATCCGAAATATCACATATTTCGCATTTCATGCCTAACTTGTATGAATTCCACATATTGTATCACATTCCAGATAAATAGACAGTATTAAACTTTCCGATCGAATAATCAAATACTCTAGATTTCCTAAATAGCTCAACACTTGAGCGGAGTTCAAAAATTCCAGAATACGTCACAGTAGCAACGGTCCAGCCGTAGAAGGGTCAAGCCAACGCCTCACATGTGGCACGCCGTACTGCCCCAAACCCTAAGGTTCAAAGGGCGGTTCAAGACGGTCATATAATCGAGTTAAGGTTTGTTGTCTTCTAGAGGGTCCGTCACATTTCTTGCACGTTTTTCCGAAATAATTAAACCTGAGAAAAATTCAACACTTGAAACTTTTTCGTGCCGAGAAAAATTGAGTTAGTGATATCCGTTCGAACATTTTAATACTTACTAAATTATCTGGAATAACAAAACAAAATTAAATTCTCCGATCGAATCGATGGTTATAAAATGAACCCCTAAAAACTCAACACTTGAGTCAAATTAAAAATACCCAGAAAATAACAATCACAGAATCTAGAATTACTGTGCAAAAATAAGATCCAACGGTCACCATACTGCCGCGGTTCCGCGGCATAATCAGGGATTTGCCGCGGAACCGCGGTCAACTTTTCGATTCAGGTCCTCGTTTTGCACGATAATTCTTATAAAACCCTGCTGATGTTTTTAGATATTTTTAATTCACAAAAATCCCAGATTTTGAAAATTGTCCAGAGAGGGGGTCATTTTGTCGTATTCGGGTTCGTTCGGAGTTTTAACTTCGTTAACGCATCGTCTAATACTCTAGCTAGGCTCTGATAATACTGTAGGGTTACTAGGCACACTAACAAGGCTCAACAAGGCATCGACCATGCCAAAATTAAATTTTTTATGTGCCGAATAACACTAAGCAAGATCGTTAACTAGAGTTTAGGGGAATCGAAAGGCAGGTAAACAACTTTACTCTAAGAGATCACGAAATACAACCTTTGTAGATCGGTCCTCCACTTCTTTAGCTCCTTGATGAAGTCCCTTCGCTGCGATCAAGCTTTCCCAGACTCTTGCATGGCTTCACGACGCAAAGGATGCGACCTTGCTTGAAATCTCCGAGGCCGAAGATGATCTACGTCGAGGGAATTCCGACTCAAGCTCCTACTTCACTAACTAGAGAAATAGTGAAGTAAACACCCTAAACTAAAGTGCTAGTCTAGTAGAGGATGGAGAAATAGGAAGTGGGTTCTCTTTAGAATTTTGTTTCTCACACTCATTCTCACTTTGGATCAAACCCTAGTTTTCTTCCTCCTTTTCACAAATGAAGAAGATGAAGAAAAGAAAGAGGAAAGGATAATGATCAAGTAAGTTTTCTAACCACGGTGAGAGAGTATCATATACTAACCCTTGTAGAGACTTTACCATAGCTAAGTGTAAATGGTTAGGTTAAACAAAGATCTAAGGTAAAACAAAACAAGTGGACTTTTTCAAAGCAACCACAAGCTTCTACAAGCTTCATGCTTATGAAAGAAATTCCACTAATTTGTAATTACCTTAAATAAATGTAAACCACCATTTAAAAATAGAATGGTGTGAGTCTTGTACACCCATGTTTAGTGTATCATCAACCATGATACAAAACAAAACACTTTTAATATATATATCATATATATATATATATATATATTCAAGTGTGCAAGTGTGAGAAAAACCCGAAAGTGAATAAGTGTTAGCAAATGTAAATTAGTATATCTAATATACAATTATACACTTAATTATTAAATCAACACTTGATTTAATAATCCGGTTATATCTCATATAACCGGCTAACATCCATCGTATCGACTTATCGAATCAACACTTGATTCGATAACCCGGTCATATCATATATGACCGACCGATACATAAAGTCGCGAGAATAGAATATGGTATCACATACACGCATTTATTCTCGGTCTCGCACATATCACATATGCGCTCCTATTTCGTTTCGCCTGAGCGAGTAAAACCTCTGTGTAGTACTCTAAAGACTCGTCAATACGCCGGCAGTAGGTGATGATCACATCACGCACCCACAAGCCGTCAGCGGTACTAGCTGGACGTAACGGCTACCCGGGTATTGAGCGATCAGAAGATCAGCAAGCAAGCCCGCTCCAACTCCTGTGAAAGCCTGCCGGCAACACTTCCCGTACAGTCCGGTCTCCTCGTCTGATATGTCGCATATCAAGTTTAGGGGTGGTAAACGTCAGACCCCAATAACCGATAAGTCGTGCCGATGTGAGGCTCATAACGGGTCGAGAAACTACTGGTAACACTTACCAGTAAATCTATGAACAGCCCTGGCCAGGGACTTCCCTGTTACGGCCAATCGAGAACAACGCAACATCAACCCCCAATACCGGGAGAGACGAAACCCCTCCTATCGCTCATTGCCTCCATGTGACTTAGGACTGTACCCAAAAGCCACCATTTTGCACGCCCTCATTGACGTGGTAAGGTGGAAATCAAAGCACAGTGGGAATCACACGAGAATCTATGACGATCTCGGGTCTAAAGACTAACCTGCACAAGTGTCACCAGAGAACTGCCATCTGACGTGAGGTATAATACCATCTGGGAGTTCTCGGTGAGTCCGTCCAGTGTACCCAGTCTCCACTGAGCACCCGTATACCATCTCTGATGTCAAACACCATTGGATATGGGATCATCCATCGCCCATCTCATGGGTCGAGAAGCGTATACGCTAGTCTACACTGGTATATCGATGCCCCGTCTCGATACACCCATGATTAAGGACATTGAAGGATGTACTTATGGACTACCATGTCCCCACTAGTATGATCCGCATCATAGTCCAGGTAGTCAAGTACACATCCTAAGGGCTTTACCAACATGTAATGATAAGACAGTATAAAGAGACAAGTATACATGTTAAAGTAAAGAGCAACCAGATAGCATACTATCATGTCGAGCAAGAAAGTCCTCTCTATATATGTCAAAGCATCCAATATAATATACATCATCTGTACAATACTGGCCTCTAGGGCATACATGCAACTAACATGCACGACGTATTGTAGCGAGCCGGCAAGAACGGATCGATCCGTAGGGAATTGTGATTAGGTATTGCGATTTATGGTTTTAAAAATTAAAGAATGGTTTGGTTGTCACAAAAGATTGGAAAATACGAAACAAGGAAAAGCAAGTAAAGAAGTTAAGGAAGACGTTGGCCTTTGCTTTGGCTCGGATGGTTGAATCGCGGCAATTTCCATGACGCTCCCTTGATCACGAGTTGTCCGTCTTTGCATTGATCCTGGCATGAAGCACAACTTGTCGAAGTGGTTGCGAGGCACAAGTCGTCAACTTCCGATATTCTCCGCAAGGCACGAAACGATATCCGTTTTGTTCACTTACCGTTTGAATGTTCGCGCTTGAGGTATCAATGCAAGTACAAGTCTTAACAAGCATACGTCAACAACAAAAACACAAAGTGGTTAGTGAGAGCAAATTATATTGGTGTTAACTTTTCTAAGGGTTTGTGATGGTATACGGTATATGAAAACCGAGGGTTTGCCAAGCACTCAGGAACAAAATACCATATCCAAACTTAGTATACTTAACACCAACTTGATTCTATCTTAAACATTGTTAAATAAAGAAGGAGAGTGAATAGGGTATATGAAGAGGTTACAAGTAACCATGGTTTCAAAATACCATAGCACATTAATATATAAATCAATCATTAAGTTAGAATCATAAAGTTAACATATTAAACAATCACAAAAGGAGGAGGAAGGCAAAGCCATTCATCTCACATCCTCACCATCACCACAACCAATAAGAATTACTCACACGTTACAAAGTAGAAAATGAAACACAAAACAAAGAACATAAACACAAGAACAAGAATAAGAATTTAAACAAAAGGGAAGTGCAAGTTCTTTATTAACAAAATGGAGGGCTTGAGCTACAAGGTAGATAGCAACTTCAACCTCCTTAATGGAGAACTCAAGTGAGAGCTCAAAGAGGGAAGAAGAAGAAGAAGCTATCAAATGGTACAAACTGTTTTCTCACTCCAAAAAGCCTCCTGGAACTATATCTGTGATCTGCTATTTATAGGCAACCCAAAATCAAAAGTTGCATATAACACTGGACTTACATGACTACTAGGGACCCACACAAAGAGGACGAGTCAAAATGGATCCAACTTGGCCGCAAATTACGGCCAAAATGATTAAATCTGCGGCCTCAAGTTGGAGTCTGGGCCCCACCTTGCTTCAGTAGTCTTCTGGTCACTTGGGCATCTCTCTATAGCTGCAATTTCTTTTAATTCATATCTGAGTGTAATCTAGAGTAATGTACAGAGGAGGATCCAATGGGTGTATGTGTGTTCACACTTCAAATCATTGCTTTTCCAAATACGTTGAACCATACCCACTTGCATGCACCACTTGCAAGACACCATGATGGTGTTTGCAACTTGATACCTTATGATAGCTCATGTCCACTTGATACATGATGGTTCAAACATGAGGTTTGATATTGTATCATATTGGACCAAAACTAAATATTTATTTGTACACAACATTATTTTGCTTGCAAAACTTAATGTCATGATCTGTTATCTGTCCCGTTTGCTGTTCCGGCTAAAAACCGTCGTTTCTGTTCGTGTTGTGTACAATCTCTAGTATTTTTGCCTGTGTACCTGAATTCTGTACTAATGAGCAGACGGAGATAAAATAGCACTGTTTATTGACAAAATGATAAGAAATGAGCGGTACAAAAATGTAATAAATCATGCCGAACAAGGATCTTGATACTTTTGTCAGTCTGGTTCTCTACTTCGTTTATGAATTCTTTGAATTTCTCAAAAGCTTCAGATTTGTGTTTTATGAGATACGCATATCTGAATCTCGAGAGATCGTCAGTGAATATGATGAAATATAAGAACCCACCCTTTGCATATATAGATATTGGACCACATACATCACTGTGTATGAGTCCCAAGAGTTTTTCTGCTCTTTCTCCGCGTCCGGTGAACAGAGATTTGGTCATCTTTCTTTTGAGACAAGATTGACAAGTTCCATAAGATGAAAATTCGAACGTATCCAAAAGTCCATCTTTATGCAACCTACTCAGTATTTTCTTTCCGATATGACCAAGTCTACAATACCACAAGTAGGATTCGTTCACTTCTGAATTCTTCCTCTTACGTGTATTTTGTATGTTGAGAGCTGTGTTTTGATTAAGAACATAGATACGATTACACAGCATACCTTCTGCAACCAATACCTGATTAAGGTAAATGTTCATAATATTTCTATCAAGAACAAACTTATATCCATATTTATCAAGTAAAGAAACTGATATGATATTGCAAACCATATGTAACACTTTGAAATCGTTTAGGTAAATTACCGATAATCGGTAAAATAATCAGTATTTTCCGTAAAATGTAAAAATAATTATTTTTCATTATAGGCCTAATTATACAAAATTTAGATATGAAATTGCTAGTATTTGGTTATTTATTTGTCACTTATAAATTTCTAGTCATTTAAAAAAAATTCCTTAATAAATTATTTTAAATATTATTTTAAGCTTTTAAATATACATTAAATTAGTGATAAATACAAGTTTGAATGGGTGAATTACATACTTAGGAACCATTACAAACTAAAACCTAGTGGTAACAAAATTTTTTATCAAGTTATTTCAAGTCTAGTTGTTTCTATGGTCAAAAAATGAAATGAAATAAAATTTAAATAGGAATTTGATGTGAAAAGCATTAATTGAGCTTGAGAGATATTTTTTCTATGGAAATTTCTACACAATCCTCACACTCTCCCCTACTCCCTCTCAAGGCCGAGAGCTCCCTGCTGCTTCCCCCATTTTTTCCCCCTTCTCTTTTCACTTCAAAATTCATCACAAAATCTATCAAAAATTCACAAATTTATTCACAAATTCAAAACAAATCCTTTATCTATCTCTTCTTAAGCTAAATTTAGTTTAAATCATGGAAAAAGGAGGCTATCTTTGGTAATTATATCGTTGATCCACGATGTTTACACCAAATTTGGTAATTAGTGTTAACTTTGATATTTGAGACTAAAATTAGAATAAGTTTGGGTGTATGTAGTTTGAATAAGGTAATTAAGGGTGACTAGTGCCTAATGATCCAATCCACTCGTCAAGTTTACACCAAAATACCCAAATGTCACAACTTGGTACATGAATACGATTTTAATCTAAATTTTAGATACCGTGAATCTGCTCTCTCTGTGTTCAATTTTAGAATAAAAAAACATATACATAATATTATACTTGATGTTAGGAGTGTACAATAGAAATTTGGGCTCGTTTCATTGCATTTGACCCGGCGACATTTGGTGGTTCTTCGAGCTCGCCGGCCCCTCAGTAGGTTTTGGTGTTGAAAACTTGTAGAGAGTTGTCTGTGGGTATTTATGGTATTTGGTATTACTAGTTTTTCTCGTATCTTCTCCAGATAAAATCTTGGATCAATTTTCTACTTTTGATGTAGTGTGACTTGTGCGATATGTGAGTTTCGAGTTTAGTTTTTGAGTTGCTATGTATCACAGCTAATCGGGATGGATTTCAGATGTTAACGCTCACGTTTCGACATTCCGAGTGCGTGCGTTTAGCTTTTGGATGCTAGTTTTCTCGTATGGTTTCGATATTGTGTTTTAAGCCTTATGTTCTATATTTGTGCAATTCTAGGATCGGTTGTGGAGGCATCGGACGTGGCGTGCAAAGGCAAAGCTGTTGTTGGACCAAACTAGCTGAGGCATCCGCGTGAGTAGATGTATACATCTATGGGGAAATCGTCTGGATGGCGCGAGGCGCCCCATAGTTAGGATTACTTTATTACTTGCAAACTATATCTGTGGTTATTCAGTTAACCATCTCATTTCATCGTACCGTCTCATACATAACCAAATAGGCGATGTCATCTCATAGGACACTTGCACTATTACCATTGGTTAATGCTGCACGTGCACTCTTCATGTGAACACATACGCGCCTTGGTAATTTCTATGCCACGATAACATAGAAATTGCTATTACTTGCAAACTATATGCGTGATGCATCATACTTGGTACTTAAATTGATAGTTGCATATGTATATCGCATTTCATCATCATTCATATATAGACTTTCAGTCATGAATCGCATTTCATGTTATGGATATCATAGACAGTATCATTTTCCCACATGAACATGTATTATGATTTACTTGAGGATTTCTGTATTGATGAGATTTCTGGATTTTTGGGAAAACCGCAAGAATTTGAAAAACCTATTATCATTTTAAAAACAGAAATTTACGGTTTTCTCATGATGTGATGTGTGTGGCGTCCACCATGAGTTTTCTCGGTTCTTGAGCAGTATCATATACCCGATTCGAGGAGGGGGATGCACCATCTGCGGGTCAATGGTGGGCCCGGTATGGTAACTCGGGACAAGAAGATCGCAGATGATGGCGTTGAGCCTGGTAGGGGAGCACTACCTACCGGTTATTTGTGACGCGGCGGATATCCGGAGGATACTGACCGTAGTCGTGTGATTTGATGATATGGGCCGATACGGACTGCCGGAGCCCGAGATATTGAGATTTGAGATACAGAGATATGAGATATTGAGATATACATAGTTTGTATCGATGATGGACACATATTTCAGTTGATTTCTTTGATGATATTTCAGTTCACTTCATAAAAGGGTTTTACTAAGTAAAAGATATAAAACTTCTCATATCAGATACATCATTATTTTTGTGTTGATTTTTACAAGCATGTTACATCCAGATTTGCATCGCATCATGTTAGTATATGTAGGCTGTGACGTATTTGCGTGCATTCTTACGATAGCCTTATTAGATGTTACTTACTACTCACGAGCTGGCAACTCACCCCCGTTGTGCCACAGTGTCTTGTAGGTCGGACCCGTCAGCCTTGTAGTGGCGGGTGTGCTTTTCTTGGCTTCTTTTGCACGAAATTGCGACCTTACTCGTAGGTGGGTTGTGAGGATTACTTTTGTCTCCATTTGTATATATTATTCTCCATCTACTACTTCTTCTATTGTATATGCGACCTAGTGATGAAACTGTGAGGTTTTGGATATATTTTGTTTCTCTGGGGTCGAGCTCACTTGAGCCGACGTGATATTTTCTTACTTTTGAGATTTATATGCTTATTCTGCTCGATTATTCTTACATATATTGCGTGTGGTTGTGAATCCGCCATGGGCGAAAAGCTAGCTCCCGCCTGGGGATGCCATTATTCATTACAGGTTTATATATTCTTGTTTGTACCCTTTTGGGGCCAGTATTTACAAAGGAGACTCTGCCGAAATTTTTGGAAAATGTTGATATTTTAAAAATGATCAATGTAACTTAATTGTTTTTAAATCGTGTTCTTGAATAAGGTTTTTCCTTCACTCTATTTGTTTATGGTTTAGATTTTCTGGGCTTTGGCTGACTTTGTTACGCCTTAGGACGTTTCATAATCTAAGTGCCAGTCACGTTCCGTACCTTCGAGTCATGACAAAGTTGGTATCAGAGTGATAGGTTTTACCTTTTTGAGTGTAGGAAGACCCCTGGTAGATTGAGTAGGCGACTTAAGCAGGGTGGCGTAGCGTGTGTATGTTCCGCGGCATACTTACGATACGGTACCCCGGCTAAGTGACCTTAGGACATAATTATTTGTATTTCCTTTCTTGATTCCATGCTGTTAGTTATATGTATTCCCTAGAGGCCATTACTATACATAGGATGTATATTGTAGTGGATGCTTGGACATATATAGGGATGACTTTCTTGCTCGACATGATAGTATGCTATCTGGTTGCTCTTTACCTTAACGTGTACACTGATTGTCTCTCTGTTACATGTTGGTAAAGCCCTTAGGATGTGTACTTGACCACCTGGACTATGATGCGGATCATACTAGTGGGGACATGGTGGTCTATAAGTACATCCTTCAAGGTCCCTAGTCGTGGGTATATCGAGACAGGGCATCGATATACCAGAGTAGACTAGCGTATACATTCTCGACCCATACAGATGGGCGATGGATGATCCCATATCCATTGGTGTTTGACATCAGAGATGATATACGGGTGCTCAGTGGAGACTGGGTACACTGGACGGACTCGCCGAGAACTCCCAGATGGTATTATACCTTACGTCAGATGGCAGTTCTCTGGTGACACTGGTACAGAGTAGTCTGTTGACCCGAGATCGTCATAGAGTCTTATGTGGTTCCCACAGTGCTTTGATTTCCACCTTACCACGTCCAAGAGGGCATGCAAAACGGTGGTTTTTGGGTACAGTCCCGAGTCACATGGAGGCAATGAGCGATAGGAGGGGATTCGTCTCTCCCGGTATAGGGAGTTGATGTTGCGCTGTGTTCGATTGGCTATAACCGGAAATCACTGGCCAGGGTTGCTGAGATTTACTGGTAAGTGTTATCAGTAGTTTCTCTAACTGTTATAGACCTCATATCGACACGACTTATCGAGCTATTGGGGTCTGACGTTTACCACCCCTAGGAGAGATATGCGACATATCAGACGACGAGACCGGACTGTACGGTAAGTGTTACTGGTTGGATTCACAGGAGTATGAGCGGGCTTGCTCGTCGATCTTCTGATCGCTCAATACCCGGGTGGCCGTTACGTTTAGCAGACCGCTTGCGGCTTGTGGGTGTTTGATATGATCATCACCTGCTCCCGGCGTATTGACGAGTCTTTAGAGTCCTACACAGAGGTTTCCTGGCTCAAGCGAAACGAAATAGGAGCGCATATGAGATATGTGCAGGACCGAGAATAATGCATGTATGTGATACCGTATTCCATTCTCGCGATGAATGAATCGATTGGTTGTATGCGATATAATCTAGTTATCGATTCAAGGATTGATTCGATAAGCCGATACATTGGATACTAGTTGGTTATATGCGATATGGCCGGATCGTTAAATCAAGTGTTGATTTAATGATTTAATGTATAATTATAAATTTGATATATATTACTTTGCATTAACTAGTATTGGTTCATTTTAAAGGGATTTTCTCACTTGAAGTGCACAATGTATATGTGATATACTTTTGTACACAAGTTTGTGTCATGTTTGATGATACAAGCTAACTTGAGTTTGTGTAAAGTTTAAACCATGGTTGTGTAATGGTTAGGGTTTTCTTTTTCTTTATCATTTATTTATTTTGTTTATTTATTTTGCAAAATAAATGAATGGTGGCTTTCTTTGGATGCTAGTTGAAGCTTCATGAAGCTTTGACTAAGTGACCATATTTGTCTCATGCTTAACCCTAACCATTCCACTAAACCCTAGTTCATTCTCTACACTTGACCATGGTTGGATTATGATAAGTATTCATTTATTTTCTATTTTGAAAATAACTCATCATAATATTCTTTCTTCTTCTTCTTCATCTTCTTCAATGAAGAAAGCTTGACTTCATCAATGGTGACTTGATGAAATGAGTGAGAAATCCAATTCTAAAGTGAACCCACCACCTATTTCTTCATCCTCTACCTCTTGCCAAGTAGTATAGGGTGTTTTCTTCACAAGTTTCATGACTTGGTGAAGTGGGAGCTTGATCTTGTGATGCCTCGACGTAGATCATCTTCGGCATCGTAGTCGATGACCTAGCCCGCCCATTTCTCCGATGAAGCCGACTCTAGAGCCCGGGTTTCCATTTGGACAGCGAGGAGACTTCATTGCGGAGCTATGGAGGTGGAGGACCGGATCTACAAAGGTTGTATTTCCGTTCTTTTAGTTAAATTGTTAACTAGTTACATGTGTTCGCTTATATATCTAGTTAACGATCCGTATTAGGGTTTCTCGGCACTTGTAAAATTTGAAATTGGCATGGTTGATGCCTTATGAGACCTCATTAGTGTGCCTAGGAACCCTACAGTAGTATCAGAGCCTAGCTAGAGCCTTAAGCGATGCGTAGACGAAGTTTGAAACCCGAACGAACCCGAAACCCTAACCCGATCATGCTCTCTGGACTTTTTTAAAAAACTGCGTTTTTTCCAGATTAAAAATTCTTAAAAAATTCAGCAGGGAATTCTAAGAATTACGGCGCAAAATTTAGCTCATGATTCCTTTAAAGTGCGGCGGAACCGCGGCAGAAGCAAGGCTTATGCGGCGGTTCCGCGGCCGTATTATCAAATTGCCCCACAATTTTTGCACAGTAATTCCACATTTCTGGTGTTGGATTTTCTGGGAGTTTTTAATATTTATTCTAGAGTTGAATAATCTGGGTTGTTTTGGAGCTTCGATGATTCGATCGGATTATCAGACTTTGTCTATTTGGCTTTCTGGATATTTTAGAATATGTTAAAAAGTTCGACCGGATATAAATACCCAATCTTTCCCCTGCCGGAAAATTTCCAAGTGTTGGATTTTTCCGTGGTTTAAAGACGTTCTAAGTAGTGCAAGTAACGCGATGGACCCTCTAGAAGACAACAAACCTTAACTCGATTATGTGACCGTTTTGAACTGCCCTTTGAACCTTCGGGTTTGGGGCAGTACGACGTGCCACATGTGAGGCGTTGGCTTGACCCTTCTACGGCTGGACCGTTGGTACTGAGGCACGAACTGAATGTTTTTAGACTTGTTTCATGTGTTGATCTGTATCGGGAAAAATTGGGTGTTTGAATGTTCGATCGGAAAGTTTAATATTTTCTAATTATCTGTAATGTGATACAATAATTGGAATTCACAATAAGTTATGAGATAACTGAATGAATGTTATAAACATAGCAGTTTAGTCTCACTTGATCGGTTGCCACGGAATTTTGATGTGATCAAAAGTCCGTCGCAATCACGTAGCGTATGCGGATACTCGCCGGGTAAACTTAATAGACAGCCTCACTCCATAGCCCCGACCAAGTGACCGTAGGAGAACCCCGTCACCGAAAGCATCCATTTGGGTGCTCGCGGCAGCGGTGTTCCGTCTTGGTGCACTTTGTCGACGGCATCGGGGGTGCGGCCGCCTACTAAAGTTTGCGACGAGCATTCGATCAGGATATCGGGAATCTTGTTGAATTGCCCGACTTGATATTGAAAAGAGTTTTCGATAATGAGACTAAAATGCGGGGTTTATAATTGTTAGGCATGCGATGTCTAAGGAATTCATTTGATTAGGCATGCGATGTCTATGCAGGTTGCGGATTCCAACTGTTGTAGTTTTACACTTTCTTTTCTGTGACCGTAAGTGTAATATGTGATATTGCCGGTTTCGTTGCTATATGTCAATGATAATTGGGATGCGCATATTTACTTACGTTGATGACATATGATGTTATGTGTTGCTGGATATGTTATATTGGATCGTCGTGTTTGAATAGCCGGGGGTTTTATGTGAGATGAGTGTTTTTCATTTTCATTCATGTAAAAACTTGTATGTAATATTCTTTTATTGGGGCACTTCCAGGTTGCGGAAGATGTCACCTTTTGTATATTATTTACTTTTCCGCACTAGGATAGACCCAAGGAGGGGAGCACAAGTAACCGTGTTCTGGAGTCCAGTGGGAGACCAACTCGAGGAGTCGAGTCCGGGTCTCCAAACTCTAGAATTGGTAGGGTTGCTTGCCGCTCTCGTAGGGGTCTAAGGGTGTGGGTTTGGCTATTCATCACGACCGTGGAATCCGTGTTTTATACTGGCTCGTATTGAAAACACGGACGTCCTAGTATATCCAATATTTCATAAGTTTCTTCTGCTGCGATATCTGTGATGTGATCATGTGATGTTCTGTGATGGATACTTTATATAGTATATATGATATATTATATAGACGTTACTTATGTTTTACACCCGCGCTAGCCCTGCCCCGCTCTGCCGTTAGTCACCTAACCTAACGGTGCACGAGGGGACATCGAGGCGAATGCGGATGGCATAAGTGTACGTAGTATTTATCTGTGATGTTTAGGTACTTAAATGATGGGACTTCATTAATGTGATTAATGAAAGAAAAGAAACCTAAAGATGTTGTAGAATCGAATTTCAAAATAAAACAGGTAGCTACAGTTCTTGCTTTGCACAGCGGTATATATGATATATCCTGCACCTTATTCGATGAGGAAAGGACCGAGATCCCTTCACCGGGAGTGACTCCTTTAGCAATAACTGGCAGATGCTACACACTCGGTTTATCTTTTGATTGCTTCTATAGTTTCTGCTTTGCACAGTGATATATATGATATATCCCTCACCTCATTCGACGAGGAAAGGGCCGACGATCCCTTCACCGGGAGTGACCCCTTTAGCAAAACTAGAAAAGCCTCAAAAACACTCCATTTTAAAATCATTTGATTCTACAACGATATCAAGTTCATTACGCAATAGGTTTTCAGAAAAACCTGTCGTAGCCCTCCGTCATTTCAGATATGTACTGGTTAGTATTCGTGCTACGTTTGTTGACCTCTGTCAAGGCGTAGTGTGCGATAGCTGATTAGTGCTTATCTGTATAAGCATATGATGTGATTGATTTAGGGTAGTCGTGCGACCTTGTTGACCTCTGTCAAGGGTCGTGCGGGTGGGTTTACTTCAATCAGGAAATGACGGGTTGAACTTGACTAGCAGCCTATGGTTTGTTGACCTCTGTCAAGGTCATAGGACGCTAGGGGCAAAATATTATCGGGAATTTCAAGTGTTGAAATTTGCAATGAGATTGCATACCTTCTATGAGATAGTTGATCCCGATACCCGCTGTGAGTAAGAGTTACTCCTGGGAGAGTTTTACACATTACAATTAGCCGATCAAGTAGGTGTCTAGAAAGGTGTTAACGAGGTTACGCCTCTGGGAAAACGAGGTTTACTGTAATTAGGTTCGTGCGAAAGTACGGGGGACCTCCCTCAAAGTACCGACACTGGCCTGGCTGAAAGATTGCCGAACTTGTAGTGTGTAATTAATCCTGGCTAGTCTTTCCTTTTAGGGTTTGAAGGAAGATTTGATTAAAACAGTGGGAGCCATCCTGATTAGATAAAATAAAAACCAATCTGATCTTGCAAGAGCGCACGCTGAGTGTTTTCTTCTCTCTCTCTCCAGGTAGCGACCATATCACGCCTTAATCAAGATAATGATACGGAATATTGACCGAACCCGCTTGTTATTCTGAGCTGGGGAACGTTGGTCCCGCTCCAACTTATAATTGTTATAAGACAGAGCAGGAAATTGGGGATTACCAGAATTTCCTTGCCGCCCAAACGAAGAGAGTGCATGCTGATGCATCATCTTCGGGTGTGTTCATTATGCAGAACTGTTTCTCAGTGTCCTTTACGTCCTGGGTATATGATACCGGATCAGGATCCCGCATATGTAATATGTTACATAGGGCTACAGGAAGGTAGAGAACTGAGAACGGGTGATAAGTTTCATGAGGCAGAAAACGGGGCAAGTGTTGCAGCCAAGTCTGTTGGTCACTGTCACCCTGTATTCCAATACATTGATTCTGAACGAATGTTATTAGATACCGAACCTGATATACAAAATCATATCATTCCCTTTATCAGTAAAGAAATGATAAAATTTTGTATAGTTGAATAATGTTTTGAACATTTCCTATATCAAAAGTTGATCGGTTCAGGCACGTTATCTAAAAGCGTTGATGTTCTAAATCAAACTACAGTTCTTAGTATACAGAACACACACAAGAGGAAGAGTTCAGAAATGAACGAATCCTTCTTGAGGTATTGTAGACTAGGTCATATCAATGCGACCCGACTAGCTTAAGTTACATATAGATGCATGTTTAAATCAGTTTGAATTTACATCTTGTGAAGCTTGCCAGTCATGTCACAGAGATAAGATGACCATAGCTCCGTTTACTGGAAACAGAGAAAGAGTTAGTGAACTCTTGGGATGATACATGTTGATGTATGTAGGTCCACTGTCTACACTTGCCAAGACCGGTTCTTTATACTTCATTACATTCTCTGATGATCTCTCAAGATTCAGACATATGTTCCTGTTGAAACACAAGTCCGAACCTTTTGATATATTCACAGAATATGATTTAGAAGTAGAGAACCAAAACGGGTATAAGTATTATGTCCTTTGATGTGATCAAAGAGGAGAATACTTGAGCACGGAATTCTTGGACTTTTCTAAAGGAGAATGAGATTCTCTCTCAGCATTACTCCTCCGTATACACCAAAGCACGATGGTATATCGGGGCGGAGCAATCACACCCTATATGATAAGGTGTGCTCTATGATGAGTACTACTGAGTTACCTATTTCCTTTTTGGCAGTTATGCACTTGAGAAGCTGCATACCTATTGAATAGGGTTCAAATCAAATCAGTTGCCTACCATTTCATATGTGATATGATAAGGGAAGAGCCCATCTCTTAAGTTAGTTAAGATTTGGGGTTGTCCAGCCTATGTCTGAAAAGCAAAATCCGGACAAGCTCGAGGCAAGGTCAGTTATGTAGAACTGGAAATGTTCCAGCTATACAAACTGCGGCTGATGATTTGATAGAACCAAAGGATTCAATAGTTACCAACAAACCTCAGCCTCTCCGCCGATCTAGTAGGGTTCCTCACCCACCTGAGAGATACTTCGGTTACTCTATGACAGTGGAAGCGAGGATTGCATCATGAGATGATGACCCAACTAGTTTCGAGCTGGCCAACAGGAGTGGGACTCTGTAAGAATGGCTGGATGCTTAGTGATCTGAGATGGAATCCATGTACACCGACAAAGTATGGACTTTGGTTGCTATATCTGAAGGGTTATATCCCCATCAGGAGCAAGTATATCTTGAGAAGATTACTTGGTATAGATGGAAAAGTTGAGACTTTCAAAGCTAGACTTGTTAAAGGTTTTCGTCATCGACCAGGCGTGGATAATGATGAAACCTTTTCAAGTGGCTATGCTTAAGTCCATCCAGATCCTACTTGCCATGGCTACATACCATGACTACGATATCTGGCGGTTGGTTGCCATGACTGCTTTTCTAAATGATGTTTTAGAAGAGAACGTCTATAAGTACACAGCCAGAGGGCTTCGTAGACAGTGGGAGCAGCGGAAACGTGTACAAGATGCTTTATAGGATAAAGCAGGTATCGCGGAGTTGGAACATCTGTTTTGATGTAGTAGTCAAACAGTTTGACATCATCAAAATTGTAGATGAACCTTGTATAAACAAAAAGGTTGTAGGGAGTATAGTGATGATCCTCGTAGAGTACGTGGTTGACATGCTCTTGATAAGAAAGGAGTTTCCTATGCTACGCTCGGTCAATCTCCGCTTATCACAATGATTCTCCAGATAGGATGAAAGTAATACCTCCTAAATCCTGGGTTTTGGATCTATGAGATAGATCTAATTGGATGTTAGGATTCTCACTAGTTGTAGTGAGATGGTATTAACCGATCCTGGGGAGAATCACTGGAAGGGTTCCAGAGTGATAAGGACGACTGAAAGTCAGTCACAGGCATTGTCTTTACCTTCAGTAAAGGGACGGTATGTTGGAAGGGTTCCAAGCTAGATACCGTGGCAAACTAGATGATAAAGGCAGGATACGTCGCTACTTAAGATGCTACCAAAGAGGATGTTTGGGTCTATATTGGTTCATGAGATGATCTACGTTCCAACCATTGTGAGATAATGGAGTTGTGGCTTATGCCAAGGAACGCCGGTCCCATCAGTGATCCAGACATATTCTGAGGCAGCATCACCTGATCATGGAGATGGTTGATCTCCAGGGTGATCGAGGTTAGGAGAGTAGACTCAGAGGACGACACGGCGGATCCACTCACAAAGGCCTTTTCCCAAAGAGAGACTTTTAAGGGATGGTTGAGTATGAGATACTGCAACCACTGCTATCAGATGGCCCTAGTGAAAGTGGGAGATTATTAGTTATATGTATGCCATAGAGGCCATTACTATACATAGTATGTATATTGTAGTGGATGCTTGGACATATATAGGGAGGACTTTCTTGCTCGACATGATAGTATGCTATCTGGTTGCTCTTTACCTTAACGTGTACACTGATTGTCTCTCTGTTACATGTTGGTAAAGCCCTTAGGATGTGTACTTGACCACCTGGACTATGATGCTCATCATACTAGTGGGGACATGGTGGTCCATAAGTACATCCTTCAAGGTCCCTAGTCGTGGGTATATCGAGACAGGGCATCGATATACCAGAGTAGACTAGCGTATACCTTCTCGACCCATACAGATGGGCGATGGATGATCCCATATCCATTGGTGTTTGACATCAGAGATAATATACGGGTGCTCAGTGGAGACTGGGTACACTGGACGGACTCGCCGAGAACTCCCAGATGGTATTATACCTTACGTCAGATGGCAGTTCTCTGGTGACACTGGTACAGAGTAGTCTGTTGACCCGAAATCGTCATAGAGTCTTGTGTGGTTCCCACTGTGCTTTGATTTCCACCTTACCATGTCCAAGAGGGCGTGCAAAACGGTGGTTTTTGGGTACAGTCCCGAGTCACATGGAGGCAATGAGCGATAGGAGGGGATTCATCTCTCCCGGTATAGGGAGTTGATGTTGCGCTGTGTTCGATTGGCTATAACCGGAAATCCCTGGTCAGGGTTGCTGAGATTTACTGGTAAGTGTTACCAGTAGTTTCTCGAACTGTTATAGACCTCATATCGACACGACTTATCGAGCTATTGGGGTCTGACGTTTACCACCCCTAGGCGAGATATGCGACATATCAGACGACGAGACCGGACTGTACGGTAAGTGTTACTGGTTGGATTCACAGGAGTATGAGCGGGCTTGCTCGTCGATCTTCTGATCGCTCAATACCCGGGTGGCCGTTACGTTTAGCAGACCGCTTGAGGCTTGTGGGTGTTTGATATGATCATCACCTGCTGCTGGCGTATTGACGAGTCTTTAGAGTCCTACACAGAGGTTTCCTGGCTCAAGCGAAACGAAATAGGAGCGCATATGAGATATGTGCAGGACCGAGAATAATGCGTGTATGTGATACCGTATTCCATTCTCGCGATGAATGTATCGATTGGTTGTATGCGATATAACCTAGTTATCGATTCAAGGATTGATTCGATAAGCCGATACATTGGATACTAGTTGGTTATTTGCGATATGACCGGATCGTTAAATCAATTGTTGATTTAATGATTTAATGTATAATTATATATTTGATATATTACTTTACATTAACTAGTATTGGTTCATTTTAAAGGGATTTTCTCACTTGAAGTGCACAATGTATATGTGATATACTTTTGTACACAAGTTTGTGTCATGTTTGATGATACAAGCTAACTTGAGTTTGTGTAAAGTTTAAACCATGGTTGTGTAATGGTTAGGGTTTTCTTTTTCTTTATCATTTAGTTATTTTGTTTATTTATTTTGCAAAATAAATGAATGGTGGCTTTCTTTGGATGCTAGTTGAAGCTTCATGAAGCTTTGACTAAGTGACCATATTTGTCTCATGCTTAACCCTAACCATTCCACTAAACCCTAGTTCATTCTCTACACTTGACCATGGTTGGATTATGATAAGTATTCATTTATTTTCTATTTTGAAAATAACTCATCATAATATTCTTTCTTCTTCTTCTTCATCTTCTTCAATGAAGAAAGCTTGACTTCATCAATGGTGACTTGATGAAATGAGTGAGAAATCCAATTCTAAAGTGAACCCACCTTCTATTTCTTCATCCTCTACCTCTTGCCAAGTAGTATAGGGTGTTTTCTTCACAAGTTTCATGACTTGGTGAAGTGGGAGCTTGATCTTGTGATGCCTCGACGTAGATCATCTTCGGCATCGTAGTCGATGACCTAGCCCGCCCATTTCTCCGATGAAGCCGACTCTAGAGCCCGGGTTTCCATTTGGACAGCGAGGAGACTTCATTGCGGAGCTATGGAGGTGGAGGACCGGATCTACAAAGGTTGTATTTCCGTTCTTTTAGTTAAATTGTTAACTAGTTGCATGTGTTCGCCTATATATCTAGTTAACGATCCGTATTAGGGTTTCTCGGCACTTGTAAAATTTGAAATTGGCATGGTTGATGCCTTGTGAGACCTCATTAGTGTGCCTAGGAACCCTACACATGCATCCCTTGATTTAACTGCAATGTTGTCACGACCCGAAAAGTACGGAACATGACCGGCACTTAAATTACGAAACGTCTCAAGACGTACGTAATCTAAGTAAGCCAAAACCCAGAAATCAAAACCAAGTAAAGCAGTAGAGTGAAGGAAAAACCAATTTAAATCAAGTAGTTTAGCAACATAAGCCGAAATATGCATTTTAAAAAATCACAAGTCTTTTATGAAAATTTCGGCATAGTTTCCTTTGCAAATACTGGCCCCGAACGGGGTACAACATGATAAATATATACATGAATGATAAAAGGCATCCCCAAGCGGGAGCTAGCTCTTCGTCAATCGACGGCCACAACTACGCAATCAATATAATATACAACGCAGAAGGACGAGGATCAAAACTGAAAGGAAAACTCTAAACAACATGAAATCCATAATAATACAACGCGCGACTCTAAGGTCGAAAGAATAAACATCACTGGTCTCAAAGTCTATAAAATATACATGTCTGGTTGATGGAGTTTACTAGATACAATTGAAATAAATAATATACAAGGTATAATGGTGGTCACGATGCAAGTGAGCCCACCTATCGAAGCAAATCACCCGGAAAGGAAGCAGTGTGCCAGCAAATCGTAACGAACCCTGTACGGCAAAACCTGTAAGAAACTGTAGCATAACGGGGGTGAGTTGCCAACTCGTGAGTAGAAAACATCACCGAGCAGAAATCGTATGTATGACACAATCCTAGGTCAATACGATCAATATACATATATATAACCTCAAATGATAAGTCTGAAGCGAGAAAAGGTGGCAAGGGTAAACATCTATACATAAGTGTAATCCCATGTGCTCGTGTCAGTGCCTCAGGTAACAACATATCATATGAATGAGGTATGAATGCATGAAAACAGAATACATGTAAATGAAGAAACTGCTTTCATAACTTAGTGAGATTTCTGTATAATTAAAACGAAATATCATCAATAAAATCAACATAAACAGTGTCTAACATCGACACAAAATATAAATCCCAATATCTCAATATCTCAGGCTCCGGCTATCCGGACTGGCCTGTATCATCAAATCTCTAAACCTCAATATCTCAAATCTCAGTGTCTCAAATCTCACTATCTAGGGATCCGTCAGTCCGGATCGGCCCCTATCATCAATCACAGGACTACGAACGGTATCCTCTGGATATCCGACGGGCTAGGTAAAATCACCGGTAGGCTGTCTGCCCCTGCCGGGCTCATCGTCTACACCTCGAGCTTCTTGCCCCGGGGTACCTTCCCGGGTCCACTATGTACCCGCAGACGGTTCATCCAACTCCTCGTATCAGGTCTCGAAATCCATCTCATAACCGAGAAAACATTATGGTGGACGACTCATACATCACGAGAAAACCGCACTTTCATTTTAAAAGGAGAGAGACAGAGAGAAGTTTATATATATTCTTGCGGTTTTCTCCCAAATCCAAGAAATCTCATGAAAATCCGAAATCCAATCATCAATAGCACGTAAACAGTGAATATCGGCATAAAACTCCATAATACCGCATAACAGTGAATAATAATATGCATGCAGTAGCAAGCAATAACTACAATGTCTAAACTAGCATATAAAGACGAGTACGCTAATACCATGTCAACTATTAGTTAACAAGCTATGTCAATGAGTAATATTCTCTAAAGTGTTCGTGACATGGCAATTACCGATGATGAGGTGTGTGAGCCGGCAAGTAAGTGTATGTGGAACATACGCATCATCGGTAATGGTGCTGGTGTCCTGACAGCATGATCTCAATAAAGGCATATGAAAACACAATATAAACATGCGGTGCGATGCGAACAGCAAGAATATGCGGGAGCTGAACAATAAACACAATGATAACTAATCTACATGTATATAAATATAAGTCATACAGTTTTTGCCATTTGAAATCATACGAATCGTGGTGTTTTGAAAATAAGGGCTACGATGTTTTTAAGAAATGATATGTCCTTTAAAATATCCGTAGAATCCCTTGGCCTATCTTTAAAATACTCACGATTCGTTAGTTTTGAAATAGGTATGACTCGAGTCTAATCCATCATTTACAAGTAAACTACCGGGCTAAACTAACAGGCTGATCGAGAGGTAAGGAAACCGCCTAGCATCTGAGTCGATACATATATATAATAATAGTCGGTGATCCCACCTCAATAGTATCCCATACGATACCCTAATACAATATGACATCCTCGAGTCAAGAGTGCGAATCTAATATCAATATAGCTCATACGGTAAATCCGTCGTACGGCATCCCAAATCTGGGTATGGGTCAATGTCATATCAATCATATTATTCATCCAGTATCCTCTTTATCAAATATCATGATCGGGGGTACTGATCTACGTCTATTACAATACTGATACCACATATGTACATGCATGCGTGTGTCTGAAAACACCACGTCGAAAGGACCCGCTAAAACATCACATCGTATCTCAAATACGAACCATATCACATCACCGATTTCACGGCCTCAAGCCCAATCTCATCGACTCATCTCCAATCCCAAGTACTATCCTCATAATCCGTGTATATGTATACGTGTATATATATACACACATAGTCCCATACCCATGTGTGTGTGTGTGTGTATACACACATATCCCCATATACGCACAGGTAATAAAATTAATGCAGGTGTGTGCGTGTCGGTGTAAACCTATTCTAGGTTTCACGACTAAGAAGCTATGCTAGTTCACTTCTAATAACACCAAACTAACCATGAATACATAATCATATCTTGATAATCATCCACGTATCATAAACCACATATATATCCATATATATATATATAAATATATATATATATGTCATAACTATACTACGAACTGCGGGGGTGCTATACGCCATCCACCTGACTTCCCCCGTAGATATATATCTGCTCACCTTGCTTCTTGTGTGCTGATGCCGATGTCGCCATCTTCTTCTTCAATGTCTCGACATCACGTGGGGTACCTACACATATAATCCAATCGCAATGCATATTAAAATCCAATCGGAAAAACCCAAAACGACACACGCTACGCTCAAAGCTAAAAACCTATAGCCTCGCATGCAAACACGACCAATAACCCTAGTCGTTGACGTTCAAACGCCACACGACAGAAACGAATTATCATATACCAAAATCCATGTTAAAACAAGTCATAAAACAATGCGCCAACAGAAGAAAATGATCCCAGATTTTACCCTAGGTGAAATCAGCCAATTTTGCATATGCCAAGGGTCTAGTTTACTGGAGATAAATCCACAGAACAAATACGAATCAATTCCGCATTTCTCTGGCCGCAAATTGTGGCCATAATGAATTTATTTGCGGCCTAGAGGAGAGGGCAAGGGCTAGGGTTTCAGTGGGGGATCCTAGGTTGCCTGCATGTATCACTGTCTTTGCTAAATAATTTTCAGGTCACCCGGGTATTAGCAGATTTCGTTATACACTCACAGAATCCAAAATTCTTCCGATATCGGGTTTCTAAGTTCGCTAAAATGGGTTCTAGTCTCTGGTTTAGGTCTCCAATCAATCACCACAGGGGTTGTATAGCCTCTACTAACCTTAATTTCACCTTTGGGTTCAACTCAAACCCTAATCCTCAACTTAAAGTTTTCAAAGTCCCCAAAACCACACAATATCGATTCTAATTTAACATGGGTGCTAAAGGAATGGAAATTCTAAACTAATGATGGAATAATTACCTCATTTTGCACTCATGAATCCTCTACAGCGCCAAAACTCAAACTTTCTTGGTCCAAAGTGTTGCTTGAGAGCTTGTGCACATTTTTTGTGAAGTGGGAGTGGGGTTTTGGGGTGTTTTTGATGATGAACTGGGGGTTTTGAAGAGGAAGGAGGAGAGGTGCTGCCATGGAGAGAGGAGAAGAGAGATGGATGAAGAAGATAGAATGAAGGAAGAAAAGCCCATGGTCAACTTGACCCCTCACCTCTCTCTCTCTCTCTCTCTCTCTCTCATGCCCATACCTCTCACTATTCTATTCTTTATCTTTTCTTTTCTTTTCTTTTATTTCCTTCTCTTTGCAATAGTAAACCCAAAACAATAACCATACACCCAAAAATCATGTAGGAAAAATGTAACATGTGTTAAAATGACATGTGCATGTCATGTGCACAAAACACGTTTAAAGCCCGATTAGCGATTTTTAATCGCGATTATCACAAAATTAGTGTATAATAAATTGTAAAATTTCATAATTTGCATAAATATTATAAAGCACCCTCTTTTTAGTAATTTCCATAATTTTCCAAATTTATTGATATTTAATTATACCGCCTTATTAAAATATTCAATATTTTATTATTTAATTACAGAAATTCCCAAAAATAATATATATATATTTTTTTGAAATGTTACAAATGTTCTTATCAATCCTGTTTCTATTCCAGCTTCTATGCCGCCGAAGACTACGAGGGCTCAGAGGGCTGCCGCCAGAGATGAGTTTCGAACGGGCTCATCCGAGACGAGGACCGATCAGGGCGGTACGCCTACCCCTCAGGGTCAGATTGATCTGCCTTCCCCAGACCGTATTGCCAGACTAAAGGCCGGTATGCAGGAGTTGCGTCAGATGATGGGATCTTTAGTTGAGGCCATTCGGGCACAGAGATCTGAGGATGTTCCTTCCACCGCATAGACCACGATTGTACCTAATGCCCATACATTTGTTCCTACTACTACTGCGACTATCCCCGTACCATTACAGGAGTTTATGAGGCTGAGACCTCCAGCCTTTACCGGTACGGATGCGACAGAGGACCCGCAGGCATTTCTCGATAGGATGGCTAGGAATTGCCGTTCGTTGAGGTGTTCTGATGATAGATGGGTGGAGTTTGCAAGTTTTCATCTGGAGGGCCTTGCTCAGATGTGGTACGATTCGGTAGAGAGAGGCCGAGTTGCAGGTCTACCCCCTATGACTTGGGATGAGTTCACAGCCGTATTTCTTGCCCGTTTTCTTTCGGAGAGTGTCCGAGATGCTCGAGCCCACAGATTTGAGGGTTTGCGCAAGACTCCTGGGATGACAGTGTCCGAGTATATACAGTTTACTCAGTTGTCCCGATATGCTCCGTACCTAGTAGACACTGAAGAGAAGAGGATAAAGAGGTTTGTGCGAGGGCTTGACACGCAGTTATTTCTTGCCATCGGCGCCTAGCACTTTGACACTTATGCAGCCGCAATGGATGCATCCTTACTTTTAGAGGAGCGCACTTCAGAGACTTCGGTTGTTTCGGGACCGAAGAGGATTCGTACAGATACATCAGCTCCAGTGCGGTTTGGCAGAGGCATGGCAAGTAGAGGTCGTGGCGGACCCTTCTTAGGACATGGCGGTGGTCGAGGTATGATGCGAGGCCAGTTATTCAGCTCTTATTTACCGGGTGAGCAGCCATCGCCGGGATGTTATCATTGTGGGAGTCCATATCATCGTATCAATAATTGTAGTGTGAGGAGCCAGAGCACGGCGACAGTTCCACATGTGACCTTACTACCTTCACCACCTCCTCAGAGAGCTCTACTTCCTACCCCTGATGATGCTCCATGCCAGGCAGATGCTCTAAGAGGTCATGGGCATTGCGGTCCTATTCAGAGAGGCCGAGGCGATAGAGGCAGAGGCTGAGGCTGAGGACAGCCAGCTATTAGTGCTGGACAGGCTCGAGTGTCCGCATTGACTCCTCAGGATGCACAGGCATCCAATGCCGTTGTGACAGGTACTTTACCAGTATGCTCTTTCGACGCGCGAGTATTATTCGACCCAGGTTCTACACATTCTTATGTATCTACACATTTTGCCTCGATGTTGGGCCGAGAGCCATCTTCATTAGATCAGCCGCTCGTTGTTATTACTCCAATAGGCGAGTCGTTTATCGCTCGATTTGTGTACCGATCGTGTCCTGTTCCTATCGGGGAGAGGGACTCTTCAGTTGATTTGATTCTTCTCGATATGTTAGACTTCGACATTCTTCTCGGCATGGACTCGCTAGCCACCTATTATGCCTCCGTGGACTGCCGCGAAAAGGCAGTCAGATTCAGCTTTCCTGGTGAGCCGGTTCTTGTTATTTAGGGAGATCGTAGTGGTACCCTTCCCAGCTTGATTTCTTCTCTTCGCGCTGGTCAGCTCTTGAGGAAAGGATGTCAGGGATTCTTAGCCTATGTTTATGATACTAGCGCCGTAGAGGTCCCGTTGGAATAGGTCCCGGTGGGGAGAGAGTTTCCTGATGTATTCCCTGACGAGCTGCCTGGTCTGCCGCCAGAGCACGAGATTGAGTTCTGCATTGACTTGATCCCCGGCACGGGGCCTATTTCTATACCGCCTTATCGGAGGCCCCGACGGAGCTCAGAGAGTTGAAGGATCAGTTGCAGGACTTGCTGGACAAAGGGCTTATCCGACCGAGTGTGTCACCTTGGGGTGCTCCCGTTCTGTTTGTTAAGAAGAAGGACGGCAGTATGCGCTTATGCATTGATTATCGTCAGCTGAACCGGGTTACTGTGCGGAACAGATATCCCCTACCCCGCATTGACGATCTATTTGATCAGCTCCACAGTGCGAGGTATTTCTCGAAGATTGATTTACGGTCAGGTTATCACAGTTGCGGGTTCGGAAGGATGATATTCCGAAGACCGCTTTCCGTACACGATATGGTCATTATGAGTTCTTGGTGATGTCGTTCGGGCTCACCAATGCCCCAGCAGCATTTATGGACTTGATGAACCGTGTATTCAGGCCGTATCTTGATCAGTTCATCATTGTTTTCATTGACGACATCTTAGTGTATTCCCGGAGCCAGGAAGAGCACGAGCAACACTTGCGTATCATATTGCAGACTTTGAGGGAGCATCAGCTGTTTGCCAAATTTTTCAAGTGCGCATTCTGGCTTGACAGTGTCGACTTCTTGGGTCACGTGGTGACGAGAGATGGCATTTGTGTGGACCCGAAGAAGATCGAGGTTGTTCAGCGTTGGCCCAGACCAGTATCAGTTACAGAGGTTTGCATCTTTCTAGGTCTGGACGGCTATTATTGACGTTTTGTCTAGGATTTCTCCCGTATTGCTGCACCGTTGACCGGGTTGACCCGGAAGGGGGTTCCTTTTGATTGGACCGAGGCATGTGAGGATAGCTTCTATCAGTTGAAGACTCGTCTGACTATTACACCAGTGTTATCATTGCCTTCCGGATCGGGCGGTTTTGTGGTTTATTGTGATGCTTCTCGAGTGGGGCTAGGCTGTGTATTGATGCAGCACGACAGGGTTATCGCATATGCTTCTCGGCAGTTGAAGAAGCATAAGCAGAACTACCCCACTCATGATTTAGAGATGGCTGCAGTGGTTTTTGCGCTCAAGATCTGGAGACATTACCTATATGGCGAGTCATTCCAGATATTCACAGACCACAAGAGCTTGAGATATATCTTTCAGCAGTGAGATCTAAATCTGAGACAGCGCCGTTGGATGGAGTTGGTTAATTACTATGACTGCGAGATTCTATACCATCCGGGCAAGGCAAATGCGGTGGCAGATTCTTTGAGTAGGAGGCTCGGAGGTAGCCTATCTTGTGTGAGCACAGTTCAGAGGCAGTCGACGGCGGATTGGCAGGTTCTATGTGACATCAGGGTGCAGTTCGAGTTTACTCCTACAGGGGGACAGCTAGCCCATTTCAGAGCACGCCCGCAGTTACTTGACAATATCCGCGAGGCAAAGTCCGATGATGCCCATATTTTAGAGATTATGGAGCAGGTTCGATAGGGCAGAGTTTCCGAGTTCGTAATCGATGATCAGGGGATACTATGATTTGGGAATCGACTGTGCGTACCAGATTCAGAGGTACTGAGGGGTGACATTCTTGAGGAGGCACATCGATCAGTATACAGTGTTCATCTAGGTTCCACCAAGATATACCATGATTTGAGAGATGTTTACTGGTGGGATGGGATGAAGAAGGATGTTAAAGACTTCGTATCGAGATATTTGACTTGTCAGCAAGTCAAGACCGAGCACCAGAGGCCAGCTAGTGAGTTACAGCCTTTGCCCATTCCTGAGTGGAAGTGGGAACAGGTCTCCATGGACTTCATTGTGGGTCTACCCGGGACCAGTCGAGGGTATGACTCTATTTGGGTGATGGTGGATCGATTGACGAAAGAGGCTCACTTTCTGTCAGTGAAGGCCACTTTCGAATTTCCTCAGTACGCCCAGATATATATTGATGAGATTGTACGACTGCATGGCATCCCGACTTGCATTGTGTCAAACTGAGGCACCCAGTTTACCAGCCGACTATTGCAGAAACTTCAGGAGGTTTTGGGCACCCGATTAAGTTTTAGTACAGCTTTCCATCCACAGACTGACGGCCAGTCAGAGCGGACTATTCAGACTCTTGAGGACATGCTCAGAGTTTTTGTTTTAGATTTCGGTGGTAGCTGGGATCGTCATTTGCCCTTGATCGAGTTCTCCTATAATAATAGCTTTCAGGAGACGATTCAGATGGCACCTTTCGAGGCCTTATATAGGAGGAGATGTCGATCGCCCATATATTAGACAGAACTTAGCGAGAGCAGTATTTTGGGGCCGCAGATCTTACAGGAGACGATCGAAAAGATACAGTTGATTCGGGACAGGATGAGAGCGGCCCAGAGCAGGCAGAAATCATATGATGACAGACGCAGTCGCAGACTCGAGTTCGCTGTTGGCGATCATGTTTTCCTGAGGGTTTCTCCGATGAAGGGCGTGATGAGATTTGGTCTGAAAGGGAAACTTAGTCCCAGATATGTGGGTCCCTTCGAGATCCTCAAGCCTGTCGGCACAGTTGCATATCGGTTAGCTCTTCCGCCCAGCTTCCCAGATGTTCACCCCATGTTCCATGTTTCAATGCTCCGCAAGTACCTTCATGACCCTTCTCAGGCGATTCAGCACCAGACGATTCAGCTGGAGCGCGATCTTTTATTCACCGAGCAGCCGGTGGTTATTCTGGATCGGCAGGTGAAGAAATTGAGGTCAAAGGCTATACCGTCCGTCAAGGTTCTTTGGCATGGCCCGAACAACGAGTAGGTCACCTGGGAGACCGAGGACGAGATGAGGAAGAAATATCCCCATCTTTTTGAAGGAACGCGTAGTTAAAATTTAAATTCGGGGACCGAATTTTTTTAAGGGGGGAAGATTGTAACATTTGAAATCGTTTAGGTAATTTTCCGATAATCGGTAAAATAATCAGTATTTTCCGTAAAATGTAAAAATAATTATTTTTTAATATAGGCCTAATTATACAAAATTTAGATATGAAATGGCTAGTGTTTGGTTATTTATTTGTCACTTATAAATTTCTAGTCATTTAAAAAAAAATCCTTAATTAATTATTTTAAATATTATTTTAAGCTTTTAAATATAAATTAAATTAGTGATAAATATAAGTTTGAATGGGTGAATTACATACTTAGGAACCATTACAAACTAAAACTTAGTGGTAACATAAATTTTTATCAAGTTATTCCAAGTCTAGTTGTTTCTATGGTCAAAAAATGAAATAAAATAAAATTTAAATAGGAATTTGATGTGAAAAGCATTAATTGAGCTTGAGGGATATTTTTTCTATGGAAATTTCTACACAATCCTCACACTCTCCCCCACTCCCTCTCAAGGCCGAGAGCTCCCTGCTTCTTCCCCCATTTTTCCCCCTTCTCTTTTCACTTCAAAATTCATCACAAAATCCATCAAAAATTCACAAATTCAAAACAAATCCTTTATCTATCTCTTCTTAAGCCAAATTTAGTTTAAATTATGGAGAAAGGAGGCTATCTTTGGCGGCTAATGCAAGCTAGGTTTCAAAATTTAAGAGGTATAATTCTAACCTAATGGCTAATTTGTAGTTTAACTATGCTAATCTAAAATTTTCAAGTGTTAATTTGGTTGTAATTGCTAGTTTAAGGAATTATAGGAAAGGGTTTGATTTTGGATTTAGGATTTAAATCATTTCAAATAGGTTCAATCAAGTGTAGTTGCTATCTAGTTGTTTAGTTTAGATGATTATGCGAGATTGTGGTCACTATTTCGTTAATCCACGATGTTTACACCAAATTTGGTAATAGTGCTAACTTTGATATTTGAGAGTAAGATTAGAATAAGTTTGGGTGTATGTAGTTTGAATAAGGTAATTAAGGGTGACTAGTGCCTAATGATCCAATCCACTCGTCAAGTTTGCACCAAAATACCCAAATGTCACAACTTGGTACATGAATACGATTTTAATCTAAATTTTAGATACTATGAATCTGCTATCTCTGTGTTCAATTTTAGAATAAACAAACATATACAGAATATTATACTTGATGTTAGGAGTGTACAATAGAAATTTGGGCTCGTTTCATTGCATTTGACCCGGTGACATTTGGTGGTTCTCCGAGCTCCCCGGCCCCCCAGTGGGTTTTGGTGTTGAAAACTTGTAGAGAGTTGTCTATAGGTATTTTATGGTATTTGGTATTACTAGTTTTTATCGTTTCTTCTCCAGATAAAATCTGGGATCAATTTTCTACTTTTGATGTAGTGTGACTTGTGCGATATGTGCGTTACGAGTTTAGTTTTTGAGTTGCTGTGTATCACAGCCAATCGAGATGGGTTTCAGATGTTAATGCTCACGTTTCGACATTTCGAGTGCGTGCGTTTAGCTTTTGGATGCTAGTTTTCTCATATGGTTTTGATATTGTGTTTTTAGCCTTATGTTCTATATTTGTGTAATTTTAGGATCGGTTGTGGAGGCATCGAACACGGCGCGCAAAAACAAAGCTGTAGTTGGACCAGACTAGCTGAGGCATCCGGGTAAGTAGATGTATACATCTATGGGGAAATCGTCTGGATGGCGCGAGGCGCCCCATATTTAGGATTACTTTATTACTTGCAAACTATATGCGTGGTTATTTAGTTAACCATCTCAGTTCATTGTACCATCTCATACATATGCAAATAGGCGATGTCATCTCATAGGACACTTGCACTATTACCAGACACTTGCACTATTACCATTGGTTAATGCTGCATGTGCACTCTTCATGTGAACACACACGCGCCTTGGTAATTGCTATGCCACGATCACATAGAAACTGCAAGATTAGCATCATGCCATTTGCATCATACTTGGTACTTAAATTGATAGTTGCATGTGTATATCGCATTTCATTATCATTCATATATAGACTTTCAGTCATGAATCGCATTCCATGTTATGGATATCATAGACAGTATCATTTTCCTACATGAACATGTATTATGAATATTCTTGAGGATTTTTGTATTGATGAGATTTCTGGATTTTTGGGAAAACCACAAGAATTTGAAAAACCTATTATCATTTTAAAAACAGAAATTTGCGGTTTTCTCGTGATGTGATGTGTGTGGCGTCCACCATGAGTTTTCTCGGTTCTTGAGCAGTATCATATACCCGATTCGAGGAAGGGGATGCACCGTCTGCGGGTACATGGTGGGCCCAGTATGGTACCTCAGGGTAAGAAGATCGCAGATGATGGCGTTGAGCCCGACAGGAGAGCACTACCTACCGGTTATTTATGACGCGGCGGGTATCCGGAGGATACCGACCGTAGTCGTGTGATTTGATCATATGGGCCGATCCAGACTGCCTGAGCCCAAGATATCGAGATTTGAAATACATAGATATGATATATTAAGATATACATAGTTTGTGTCGATGCTGGACACATATTTCAGTTGATTTCTTTGATGATATTTCAGTTCACTTCATAAAAGGGTTTTACTAAGTAAAAGATATAAAACTTCTCAAACCATATACATCATGATTTTTGTGTTGATTTTTACAAGCATGTTACATCCATATTTGCATTGCATCATGTTAGTATATGTAGGCTGTGACGTATTTACATGCATTCTTACGATTGCCTTATTAGATGTTACTTACTACTCACGAGCTGGCAACTCACCCCTGTTGTGCCACAGTGTCTTGCAGGTCGGACCCGTCAGCCTTGTAGTGGCGGGTGTGCTTTTCTTGGCTTCTTTTGCTCGAACTTGCGACCTTACTTGTAGGTGGGTTGTGAGGATTACTTTTGTCTCCATTTGTATCTATTATTGTATCTAGTATTCTCTATCTACCACGTCTTCTATTTTATATGCGACCTAGTGATGAAACTGTGAGGTTTTGGATATATGTTGTTTCTCTGGGGTCGAGCTCACTTGGGCCGATGTGATATTTTCTTACTTTTGAGTTTTATATGCTTATACTGCTCGATTATTATCACATATATTGCGTGTGGTTGTGAATCCGTCTTGGGCGAAGAGCTAGCTTCCGCTTGGGGATGCCATTATTCATTAGAGATTTATATATTCTTGTTTGTACCCTTTTGGGGCCAGTATTTACAAAGGAGACTCTGCCGAAATTTTTGGAAAATGTTGATATTTTAAAAATGATCAATGTAACTTAATTGGTTTTAAATCGTGTTCTTGAATAAGTTTTTTCCTTCACTCTATTTGTTTATGGTTTAGATTTTCTGGGCTTTGGCTGACTTAGGTTATGTTACGCCTTGGGACGTTTCGTAATCTAAGTGCCAGTTACGTTCCGTACCTTCAGGTTGTGACACCATGGAAGGTATACAGTTGCAATTGTTCAAAATCATAGTATTGCCATTTGGTAATGCTAGGTGATATTCACCGATGGCAGAAGAATCAACTTATGCTCCGTTCCCTACTCTAAGGGACATATCGCCAGGTCCAACCATCCTACTTTTTCTCAGTCCCCGTAATAAATTACAGATATGAGATCCTGATCCGGTATCTAATACCCAGGAGGTAGGACTGACCGAAAAACAGTTCTCAATAACAAGAACAACTGAACAAGACGCAATAGTATGCTTCTTCTTCGATGGGGTCCTAAAGGAATTCATGCAATCCTCTTTTCTCTGCTCATACTCATGACTGCTGTCATAAGTTAGAGCCAAATTGACGCTCCCTTGCCCCGAATAAGAATTCAGATCGGTCAAGAGATACATTTTATTATCTTGATTAGGTCATGAAGTGGTTGCTACCTGGAGAGAGAGAAAAGAAATACCCAGCGTGCGCTTTTGCAAGATTAGTTTGGTTATTAGTTTATTTAATCAGGATAGCTCCCGCTGTTTCCTCGAATTCTTCTTCAAACCTTAAAAGAAGAATTAGTTAGGATTAATCACAAGTCACAATACTTGCATAACCTTTCGGCTAGGCCGGTGTCGGTACTTCGAGAGAGGTTTTCCAACACTTTCGCGAAGTTCGTTAATTACATAACCTCTTTTTCCTGGAGGCATTGTCCCGCTAACACTGTTCTAGACACCTACTTGGTTTATAGCATTAATTGTTAAGTGAGAAAATCTCCCAAGAGTAATCCTACACATCAGTGGGATCGGGATCCTACTAACTTAGATGGTAGACACTCTAGTCACCATACTCCAGAAGGTATGCAACTCTAGCAAGTTTCCTGTATGTTTGAAACTCCCAGTGTTGTTTTTACCCCTAACAACCTATGATCTTGACGAGGTCAACAAACCATATGTTGCTAGTCAAGTTCAACCCGTCATTATCTTGATTAATGTAGACCCACCAGCACAACCATTGACAAGGTCAACAAGGTTGTACGACTGTCCTAAATAATCGCAACATATGCTACAAACGAGAACTACTTAGCTATCGTTCACTACGCCTTGACGAGGTCAACAAATGTAGCACGAATACCGAGCAATACTCAATGGAAATGATGGAGGGCTATGACTGGGTTTTTGGCGAAAAACCCGTTAACGTAATGAACTTGATATCGTTGAAGGAACCTGAGCAGTTTTGAAAATGAGTGGTTTAGGCTCCGCTTTTTGAAAAACATGTGTTTTTGAAAATACCGAGTAATCTACAGTATAAATTTTCGCTCAATAGGTCACTCCCCGTGAAGGGATCTCAGCTCTTGCCTTGTGGAATGAGGTGCTGGATATTTATGACCGAATACCACTGTGCAAAGTGAAAGAATATAACTACAGTTTTTCGAAATTTGTTCCAACAACATTTTTTAGGTTTATTTTCTTGCATTAATAAAAATTAATGTGGTCCCATCAATTTAATCCTATCACGCCAGAAAATAATGAAAATATGATGTATGTATATGCCATCCGCATTCGCCACTGGGCCCCGACATCACCGGTTAGGTTACTTAACTAACGACAGAGCGGGGGCTGGACTAGCACGGGTGCAAAACATATACAACATCTACTAGTATATATATAAGTATATATAACATTCGTCCCAGGAATGATAATAAGCAACATCACAGAATCTTAGCCAACAATACAGAAAGGTGGATAATCTTTGAGCCCCGGGTTTCATTTGAGCCGCAAATAAAACTCGATGTTCCCGGTCGTGTGGATAGCCTGTGCAATAAAAATCTGGACCCCGACGAGCGCAGCAAGTTACCAGCCAATCCCAGAAGTGAGGCAACCCCCTTCAACAAAGTGATGGGCCATCCAGCACTTCACGGAATCCGGTAACTTGGGCGCCACTCCATGGATCATCCTATACCCCCTACGAGTGCGACAAATAGCCTGCCAATTCTAGAATGAAGCCCCCTCCGTCCCAACGCCATGAGATGCGGGCTTGTTGCCTTCTAGAACCTGTATATTCGTGCATTCCATCACGGGGTAATCATAGTATAGAAAATGAAAATAATATGTACAAATGGTGACATTGAACTCAACCCGGTCGTGCCCCAAACAAATAATATACAACCCGGAAAAGTCGGCAGTCCACATGTCGGACACTCGCCTCGCAATATAAATATACAAATGAATCTTTAACTGTACCACTAACATTGCACCACAAACTATCCACCATGACTATCCAACCACAATCACAACATACACAAAATATCAACGCGAATGTCATGTTCGCAAACCCGTCTAAAAGAACATATAGCAATTAGATGAGTTATACCGATCGAATGACATTCATGGTCGCAGATGCTAATCTAAGTGCTGATAACAATTAAACAGTTTTTAAAATATCGATTTCGAAATACTCCACAATGCCCCAAAACACAAGATAATTGAAAAATCATTCTGGGCAAAAACAAACATATCCTGAAACCCTAAATCCAAGAGTTAGAGAGTACCAAACAAAAACGACTCGATTCCCCCATCACCAAAACCGGTGAGGCCAGGAAATTTCTTGATGTGGCCGGTCCAAACATGTTAGAATCGCTTCGTTTTTGTTCTGGGTTCATCTTACAGTTAAAGGATCACTCTGCACTAGCTTAAAAAATTTTTAGAGGTCGTTTTAAAAATTGACAGAAACTTGATTTCAAGGTTTCGTGTTTTGGAGTTATTTCGGTTTTGTTATTTTAAATAATGTTTAAACTGCTAGTATAGGTTTTATAGGGTGGCTCTGATACTATTTTGGGTTACCTTAACGCCCTAGACATCGAACGTGGCGGTTTGCGGAACAAAATTTTTCTTACGATTTCAAAAACGGCGCTACGTTAACCCAATGAAAAAATCCGGATCTTTCTATGAACCTATCTAGCCAAACTAGGAGTGCTATCTACTATGGAGAGAATTCTCACCAAACGACCCAACTCCTTCGGTCTTCTGTAACGCTTTGAAAATCATTTCGGTGAAATTTCGAAAAATCGGTAAAATAAGGGGGTTTTCTGTAAAAAGTCAAAATGCAAATATCTTATTATAAAAATTAAATATACATATTCTAGCTATGTAATTGCTATTATTTGGTGTTTATTGAGCCGCTGGTTAAATTTCAAATTTTCTGAAAAAAATATTATTTTATTATTATTTAAGCCGTCACTAATACATTTAATTAGGGAAAATTACAAATTGGAATGAGTTGAAACAAATTTTGTGCATCATAAAACATTAAATAAAATTTTATCATGTGGTTTTTGGAACGAAATCATTTGCCAAAACGGTTTAGAAATTATTGAAGAAAAAAGGCTTTTTTTAGCGTAAATGGATGCTTGGGGTATTGTATTTATCATTTTTCATCACCCCACACCCGTACCCACACCCACACACCCCCACTTACTCCTCCCCATGGCTGAATTCAGCAGCCACCATATTTTTCCCCACTTGATTTTCAAAGGAAAAGATATGAAAGAAAAGAAAAGAAAATGGGTGAATTAGGTGGACTTTTGACCTTACCTTGACCTTGACTTTCCCCCACTTTCTCTACCTCCCTCTCTCTCCTCCCCCCCCCCCTCAATTTCTGCCCGAGCCCTCCCTCCCCTACAGCACCAAGAGCCCCCCCTTTTCCCCTTCTCTTTTCTCTTCAAAACTTCTTCAAAAATTGCCCCAAAATCCCTCAAAAAAATCCCAAAACCCAAATCCGACTCCTACCCATTTTTGCTTAGCCCTTATAGCATGGATTTTGGTGACAAGGGAGCATTTTGGAAGGCTATGTGTGCTTGTGGGATCTTCAATTTGTTTGGGTAAATTCTAACCCTTTTGCTTAAATCGTTGTTAATTGCTTGTAGTTAGCTTAATTAAGTGTTAATTTGGTTTTATGCGGGTTCAATTGTATGATTAAGAAATTCTAGATTAGGGTTGTGAATTTAAGTTGGGGTTCTTATAATTGATCATGGGAAAATTGTGTAGTTTAACATGTTGTTATTATGCTAAAACTAATCTAGTTGGTAGTTTATATTTTTGTTAAATTTAAATTTGTATTAATTATGTAATTTGCAAACTAGGTTTTAGTGAAATACATATAAAATTGAGATTTAAAATGTAATTAAGGTTTTGATGACTTTATTAGCATTTTAATTTGTTGTTTAGCGACTTTGATCATGCAAAACCATGCTTAATTGATAAATTGTGAATTTTACCTTGAAAAGTGTTAAAATCGATATTTGTTGCAAACTTGAATTTTGAGTTAATGCTAATTCGTGAGATTAAAAATATGGAGGTGATTTGTGTGACCTAATTATGATATTAAGTGAGCATTTTGGCCATTAGAATCGTCAAAATATTTAGTTTGGGTAAAACATCAAGTTTTGAACCGAAATGGGAATTTGTGCTAACTAGGTTTTTGGAAAATAAAACGAATTGTTTAATTTTATGGTTTTGATGAACTAAACCCTATTTCTTATATAATTAGTGAGTTTTGAAATCACGATTGGTGTGTTTGGGTTTTCTCGATGGTTGATTTTTGTACATCGACATCGGGGGTTGGTTTGACTATTCTTGCATGCGTAGGCGATAGGTTTGGATCTATGCGTGATACGCGTGCCGATTTGATTTTCGTATGCCGTTTCGATTTTGAATTTAGTTTTAATGCGATACGGTGCGTTATGATATGTAGGTACCCCATGCGAACTTCGGGACGACAAGCAAGCGCCTGGCGACGTCGGCACCGGCGAGCGAGGACCAGGTGAGTAGATTTATATCTACGGGGAGAAGTCGGGTGGATGGCGTATAGCACCCCCGCAGTCCGTGGTGGTGTATACGGATGCGTATACACACCAACATTTATTATATGTTATTTGGGATTAATAACGTTGCTTAGGATGGATATTGGTGTGTTGGATTACCTTAGTGTTGCGAACCCTAGGGCAGTGTTGCACTACACATACACACATACATACTTGCATACATTCCTATTGATATGTGCTCATAGGATTCTTTATAGTTATGTGTTCACATGGGTATGGGACTATGTGTTCACATACGGATTGAGGATGATACTTGGGATTGAGCTGAGTCGATGAGATTCGATTTGAGGCCGTAAGATCGGTGATATAGCAGGGTTCGTATCTTAGATACGACATGACGTTGTAGTGGGTCCTTGACGTAGTGTTTCACACACGTCCATGCATACGTAGGCGGTATCAGTATGGTACTATACGTAGATCAGTACCCCGATCATAATATTTGATAAACAGGATACCAGGTGAATAGTATGATGAATGTGATATTGACCCATACCCAGATTTGGGATGCCGTACGACGGATTTACGTACGAGCTATATTGATGATTGATCCGCACTCTTGACATGGGATGCCTGATTTTGTAGGGTTCCTAGGCACCCTAATGAGGTCTCACAAGGCATCAACCATGCCAATTTCAAAAAATCTAGGTGCCGAGAAACCCGACTACGGATCGTTGGCTAGAAATCTAGGCGAAAAAGTAAACTAGTTAACACTTAACTAAGAGATACGGAAATACAACCTTTTTAGATCCGGTTCTCCACCTCCATAGCTCCGTAATGAAGTCTCCTCGCTGTCCATAACAAGTCCCGGGCTCTAGCGTCGGCTTCATCGGAGAATGGACGGGCTAGGTCATCGATGTCCATGCCAAAGATGATCTACGTCGAGGCATCGCTAAATCAAGCTCCGACTTCACCAAGTCAAGAAACTTGTGAAGAAAACACACTCTACTACTTGGCAAGAGATAGAGGATGAAGAAATAGGAGGTGGGTAGACTTTAGAATTGGATTTCTCACTTGTTTCCATCAATCACCATTGATGGAGCTTAAGGTTTTCTTCTTGAGTTCAAGGAAGAAGAAGAAGAATGTTATGATAAGTTCATTCAAAATTGAATAGAAAATCCAATACTTATCATAATATTAACTATAGTTATGTGTAGAGAATTGACCAAGGTTAAAGGAATGGTTAGGGTTAAGCATGAAGAGAAGAATGGTTACAAAGTCAAAGCTTCATGAAGCTTCAACTAAACTCCAAAATTAGCAACCATTCTTTTCTCATCTATTCAAAATAAATAAATAAATAAATAAGTAAGAAAAGAAAACCCTAATCATTAGTTTAACCATGGCTTAATTCATTACACTTAACTATAGTTAAACATGTATCATCAAACATGATACAATCAAGTGTACAAAAGTATATCACATATACATTGTGCACAAACCAAGTGAGAAAATCCGTTTAAAGTGAACCAATACTAGTTAGTGCAAAGTAATATATCAAATATATAATTATGCATTAAATCATTAAATCAACACTTGATTCAATGATCCGGTCATATCGCACACAACCGACTAGTATTCAATGTATCGGCTTATCGAATCAATACTTGATTCGATAACTAGGTTATATCGCATACAACCATTCGATACATTCATCGCGAGAATGAAATACGGTATCACATACACGCATTATTCTCGGTCCCGCACATATCTCATATGCGCTCCTATTTCGTTTCGCATGAACCAGGAAACCTCTGTGTAGGACTCTAAAGACTCGTCAATACGCCGGCAGCAGGTGATGATCATATCAAGCACCCACAAGCCGCAAGCGGTCTGCTAAACGTAACGGCCACCCGGGTATTTAGCGATCAGAAGATCGACGAGCAAGCCCGCTCACACTCCAGTGAATCCAACCAGTAACACTACCGTACAGTCCGGTCTGATCGTCTGATATGTCGCATATCTTGCCTAGGGGTGGTAAACGTCAGACCCCAATAGCTCGATAAGTCGTGTCGATATGAGGTCTATAACAATTCGAGAAACTACTGGTAACACTTACCAGTAAATCTCAGCAACCCTAGCCATAGATTTCCTGTTATAGCCAATCGAACACAGCGCAACATCAACTCCCTATACCGGGAGAGACGAATCCCCTCCTATCGCTCATTGCCTCCATGTGACTCGGGACTGTACCCAAAAACCACCATTTTGCACGCCCTCTTGGACGTGGTAAGATGGAAATCAAAGCACAGTGGGAACCACACAAGACTCTATGACGATCTCGGGTCAACAGACTACTCTGTACCAGTGTCACCAGAGAACTGCCATCTGACGTGAGGTATAATACCATCTGGGAGTTCTCGGCGAGTCCGTCCAGTGTACCCAGTCTTTACTGAGCACCCGTATATCATCTCTGATGTCAAACACCGATGGATATGGGATCATCCATCGCCCATCTGTATGGGTCGAGAAGGTACACGCTAGTCTACTCTGGTATATCGATGCCCCGTCTCGATACACCCACGACTAGGGACTTTGAAGGATGTACTTATGGACTACCATGTCCCCACTAGTATGATCCGCATCATAGTCCAGGTAGTCAAGTACAGATCCTAAGGGCTTTACCAACATGTAAAAGGGAGACAATCAGTGTACACGTTAAGGTAAAGTTCAACCAGATAGCATACTATCATGTCGAGCAAGAAAGTCCTCCCTATATATGTCCCAGCATCCACTACAATATACATCCTATGTATAGTAATGGCCTCTAGGGCATACATATAACTAACAGATTTTAGATATGGTATCGGATATGATATTATTGAGGCGGGATCACCGACTATACATATACAGGTATGTATATGTATCGACTCAGATGATAGGCGGTTTCCTTACCTGTAGTTCAGCCGTATAGTTTAGTGTAGTTGTTAGATTAGATTAGACTTCTTACCTATTTCAAAAACTAACGAATCGTGGGCATTTTTAAAGACAGCCCAAGGGATCCTACGGATATTTCAAAAGACATATCTTTTCATAAAAACACCGTAGCCCCTATTTTCAAAACCCCATGATTCGTGTTATTTCAAAAGGCACCATTTGTAGGACTTATATTAGTTTAATACTGATTAGTTATCGTTGTGTCTAGTATTCTGCTTCCGCACATTATTGCTGTTCGCTCTGCCCCGCATACTTATTTTGCTGCATACTCCATTATTGATATCATGCTGTTAGGACACCAGCACCATTACCGATGATGCGTATGTACCACATACACTTACTTGCCGGCTCACACACATCTTCATCGGTAATTGCCATGTCACGTACACTTAGAAAATACTATTGCTTGGCTTAGCTTGTTAGTTAGTAGTTGATACGATATTAGTGTACCTGGGTTATAGGCCAGTTTAGACATTGTAGTTATTACTTGTCACTTCATGCATACTGTTATTCCATTGTTCATGCCTAGTTATTAATCATACATTGCAACTTGGTTATTGATACCATATACATTCATTAGCATTGACATATGCACTTGTGATGACTTCTTGAGATTTATGATATTTCTGGATTTCGGGGGAAAGCCACAAAATTTCTAAACTTATTAACCTTTTAAAATATGTAAATTGCGGTTTTCTAGTGATGTAAGTGTCGTCCACCATGAGTTTGCTGTAGTTTTCGAGATCCGTGTCGAGGAGTGGAGGAACCGTCACGGGTACATGGTGGGCCCGGTATGGTGCCCCGGGGCAAGATGAATGTGGTGTTGACGTTGAGCCTGGCAGGGGACAGATTACCTACTGGTGATATTACCCGACGCGTCGGATATCCGGAGGATACCGTCGTGGTCTTGAGATGGATGGTAGGGGCCGGTCTGGACTGACGGCGCCCTAGATATTGAGATTGAGACATTGATATTTCGAGACAGTGAGATTTATGTTTTGTGTCGATGCTAGACACTGTTGATACTGATTTCATTATGATACCTCAGTTTAAAAATACGAAGGAAATCTCACTAATTTATGAAAACAGTTTCTTCATTTACATGTATTCTGTTTTCATGCATTCATACCTCATTCATATGATATATTTCTACCTGAGGCACCGACACGGGCACATGAGATTTCACTCGGTTAGATATTACCCTAGCCATTGTTATAGGCTGCATGTTATTCATATATTTGAGGATATATTATGATCATTGACCTAGGTTGCGTTATTTATGCGATTTCTGTGCGTAGATGTTTTTCTATTCACGAGTTGGCAACTCACCCCCGTTGTGCCCCAGTTTCTTGCAGGTTTGCCGTACAGGTTTCATTACGGCTTTGCGGCCTCAGTTTCATTCGGGTGACTTGCTAGTAGGTGGGTTTTTCTTGTATCGTACCCATCATATTACCTTGTATAATATTATTCCGTTGTATCTAGTAAATTCCATCAACCAAACATGTATTTATTTTGAGATAGAGACCAGTGCTGTTTATTCTTTCGACCTTAGAGTCGCTCGTTATATTTCTGGTGGTTTTGAGTTCCTTTTGAGTTTTGATCCTCGCCGTTGGCGTTGTATATTATATTGCTTGTGTGGTTGTGACCGTCGATTGACGAAGAGCTAGCTCCCGCTTGGGGATGCCTTTTTATTGATTTCGTATACTATTCATGTTGTATCCCGTTTGGGAGCCAGTTTTTACAAAGGAGACTCTGCCGAAATTTTCAGTAAATTTTGATGTTCTTAAAAACCGCATAATTCGGCTTATGCTTTTAAAACTACTTGTTTTAAATTGGTTTTCCTTCACTCTACTTCTTTTCTTGGTTTGGATTTCTGGGTTTTCGGTTTAACTTAGATTACGTACGCCTCGAGACGTTTCGTAGTTTAAGTGCCGGTCATGTTCCGTACTTTCGGGACGTGACAAAGTTGGTATCAGAGCTTTAGGTTTTAACCTTCGGAGCGTAGGATGACCCTTGGTTGATGTAATAGGTGACTAAAGTAGAGTGACGTACCGTTGGTATGTTCCGCGGCATATTTACGACACGCCACTCCACTTATGAAGCCTTAGGATGTACATTTCCTTGTTCAGTATTATATTCCTTCCTGATCTAGCCTCATCGGTACCAGTTTGGTTTTGCCGCTACGGTTACGGGCAGGGAGAGCTACGGCTAGAGTTGCGGTCAGCACAAGCTCGTCACGAATGAGGACTGACCAGGGAGAAATTCCGGCGACACACGATTGCAGAGATGTGTCTTTTTACTGTGTTTCCGCGCCACGAGCGTTTGGCGGATCGCCTTTATGAGGTTACTCGGAGGTGCTGATCGACACTAGAGAATTGAGCCAATGATGGAGGCCAGCCAGATTTTGATGACCGTTGGTGTGTTGCTTACTCCTGATGATTGAGGCACGGTTCAGCATGCAGACGAGTGAGCCAGTTATTGCTGCGAACGACGAGATATCGCCCCAGATGTTGGAGCTATTGCAGTATAAGTTGTACTAAGAGATGATAGGAGGTCGCTAGTCATTTAGGATGAATGACTAGGACATGTGGATCGTTCGCTTACCCCGATGCGAGGTCATCGGATAGATTGATTCCAGCTAGAGACGACTTCACGCAGAGACGTGAGGGTCGACAGAGACGATCGAATGTCGGAAACCTATTATTCCAAGTTTAAAGTAGTCGGAAAGACATGCAGGCAATTCTATGGTCCCTCTAGAAGAATGAAACCCTAACTCGACTTAATGACCGTATGAAAGCCTTTGAACCTTCGGGTTTGCGGCAGTTCTACGGCGCCATTAGTGAGGCTTGGGTTTGCCCTTCTACGGCTGGACCACCGATGCTGTGGTATGTACTCGATACTATTAAACTGTACCCAAGATGTTGAGCCCTTGGGGGATTATGAGGTTTTGACAATCGATTGGATGGTTCGACTTAATTCGGATGCTAGGTGGTGAGATGCATTTCTTGGGAGACTCCAGATTCGAGGATAGTCGTTGGAGCTCAGTCCATGCAGCCGCGACGAGACGAGTCCAAAGCAGACGACATTAGAGAAAAGTAGAGTAAGAGGTTCGCACCAGATCTAGATGAGATGATGTTCCACTCCGCCGACATCAGAGAGGCGATGCGCATGCCGAGGCATGGTACTTGGACTTACCTTCCAGAAGGAGTCGCGATGAGTATGCAGTCGTTCCAGAGAAAGATGCAGATATAGGAAAGGACAATGACTTCCGGACAGTTGGCAGAGACGAGACATAGAAGAGACCGTGAGCAGGATTCCTTCCAGGACACTGCTGCAATGATACTTGCACTCAGGATCAGATGTGTCACGTACATTCAGAGAGCCAGAGGCCGACGCCGGTGATATGCTGTCTTACGAGTGGTCGCGATGATTGACCAAGAGATGACCAGAGAAGTGCCAGAACAGAATCGTCCCCGTTAGCATACCTGACAGGGCCGATGAGCCGATGGACCGAAAGATTGGTAATTCACAGTGAAGACCTTGAACCAGGAGTGGTCATGGTTACGCACACCAGCAGGCCAGAGTTCATGATCATCGACGAGACGTCCCATTAGTAACCGCGACAGTTGGCCCGAGATTCTTAGAGGATGCACTTAAGCGATACTATTCCGCCATTATTGATTTCGATGTTTTGGGTGATTTATTCGCATGATTTGATTTTGATGATTGAGGATTTACGATCTTTGCACAGTGTTGCACTTGATATCGTTTTCGTGCTTGGGTTTCACATGTTTGTGATTTTACGGTTTTAGACATTTGAGTTGATTTTGTGCGTATGCACGCACACGAATTGGTTCCTGCACTCTGTATAGTTATTATATGCTTGCAGTGTGCACTGGACTTCGATTTCGATTGTGATACTCGATATTTTTTTTGTGCACCTTGTGCACCTGATTGATTTTGCGCACGTTCGGCGCTTGATATTGGATTTCATGATTTCGTGCACGATGGATGCACCTGATTTGAATTTTCGCGCATGTTGAGCGCATGTCTTGAGATGCGATTTTGGTGCACACCAGATGCACTAAATCGAGATTTTTCGTGCATGTCAGATGCACCTGATTTTGCTGTCAGGCACACATGTTGCCTACGACAGATGTTTCGTGCACACCCGATGCACTTAGATGTTGTTTCTGTGCGCATGTATGGCACATTCATGGATTTTGATTTCCGTGCGCACCAGACGCACGTAGCATTCATGTGGATATTTTGGGGATTGATTTCGTATAGAGCAGTACGTTTTTATGATATTGCTATGTGTTTTCGTACTGAGCAGGACTAGTCAGAGGACAGTACCTGAATATATTTTGCATGCATTGATAGTTATTGAAGGGATTTCCAAAAAGCGAGCTATAGCCTCAGTATTTACCTACGTGTCTGATATGACACGAAATGTTTAAAACAAGGAGACCCTTCTAAATTGTTTCCAAAACGGCGGAACGTACATTTCAAACAAAGGTATATATGTATATAGTTATTTTCTTATGATAGACGTCCGCCACTGTGCAGTGTTATACGCGTCGCACAACGACTTAAAGAGATTTGGCATGCATTTCCTTCAGATACTTACAGATATAGATTCGATATTTACATGTATAGTTTCGAGTTATGTCATATTGGTTTTGATTTGGATTTAGCATTGATGTCTTCTCCATGACTCCGATGATTGCGGGATGCTTGACGGAGTTTTGATTTGAGTTATATGCTCATTTTTCAAGCGCATGCGCTGCGCTACGATTTGTTTTATGTATTTACAATTTCGGAGCCCCGACGACTTGATGGGTTTTCTTAGATGTTTTAGTATTTGGGGGAGTTTGAATTTAAATTCGGGGACCGAATTTCTTTAAGGGGGGAAGATTGTAACGCTTTGAAAATCGTTTCGGTGAAATTTCGAAAAATCGGTAAAATAAGGGGGTTTTCTGTAAAAAGTCAAAATGCAAATATCTTATTATAAAAATTAAATATGCATATTCTAGCTATGTAATTGCTATTATTTGGTGTTTATTGAGCCGCTGGTGAAATTTCAAATTTTCTGAAAAAAATATTATTTTATTATTATTTAAGCCATCACTAATACATTTAATTAGGGAAAATTACAAATTGGAATGAGTTGAAACAAATTTTGTGCATCATAAAACATTAAATAAAATTTTATCATGTGGTTTTTGGAACGAAATCATTTACCAAAACGGTTTAGAAATTATTGAAGATAAAAGGCTTTTTTTTTAGCGTAAATGGATGCTTGGGGTATTGTATTTATCATTTTTCATCACCCCACACCCGTACCCACACCCACACACCCCCACTTATTCCTCCCCATGGCTGAATTCAGCAGCCACCATATTTTTCCCCACTTGATTTTCAAAGGAAAAGATATGAAAGAAAAGAAAAGAAAATGGGTGAATTAGGTGGACTTTTGACCTTACCTTGACCTTGACTTTCCCCCACTTTCTCTACCTCCCTCTCTCTCCTCCCCTCCCCCTCAATTTCTGGCCGACCCCTCCCTCCCCTACAGCAGCAACAGCCCTCCCTTTTCCCCTTCTCTTTTCTCTTCAAAACTTCTTCAAAAATTGCCCCAAAATCCATCAAAAAAATCCCAAAACCCAAATCCGACTCCTACCCATTTTTGCTTAGCCCTTATAGCATGGATTTTGGTGACAAGGGAGCATTTTGGAGGGCTATGTGTGCTTGTGGGATCTTCAATTTGTTTGGGTAAATTCTAACCCTTTTGCTTAAATCGTTGTTAATTGCTTGTAGTTAGCGTAATTAAGTGTTAATTTGGTTTTATGCGGTTTTAATTGTATGATTAAGAAATTCTAGATTAGGGTTGTGAATTTAAGTTGGGGTTCTTTTAATTGATCATGGGAAAATTGTGTAGTTTAACTTGTTGTTATTATGCTAAAACTAATCTAGTTGGTAGTTTATATTTTTGTTAAATTTAAATTTGTATTAATTATGTAATTTGCAAACTAGGTTTTTGTGAAATACATATAAAATTGAGATTTAAAATGTAATTATGGTTTTGATGACTTTATTAGCATTTTAATTTGTTGTTTAGCGACTTTGATCATGCAAAACCATGCTTAATTGATAAATTGTGAATTTTACCTTGAAAAGTGTTAAAATCGATATTTGTTGCAAACTTGAATTTTGAGTTAATGCTAATTTGTGAGATTAAAAATATGGAGGTGATTTGTATGACCTAATTATGATATTAAGTGAGCATTTTGGCCATTAGAATCGTCAAAATATTTAGTTTGGGTAAAACATCAAGTTTTGAACCGAAATGAGAATTTGTGCTAACTAGGTTTTTGGAAAATAAAACGAATTGTTTAATTTTATGGTTTTGATGAACTAAACCCTATTTCTTATATAATTAGTGAGTTTTGAAATCACGATTGGTGTGTTTGGGTTTTCTCGATGGTTGACGTTTGTACATCGACATCGGGGGTTGGTTTGACTATTCTTGAATGCGTCGGCGATAGGTTTGGATCTATGCGTGATACGCGTGCCGATTTGATTTTCGTATGCCGTTTCGATTTCGAATTTAGTTTTAATGCGATACGGTACGTTATGATATGTAGGTACCCCATGCGAACTTCGAGACGACAAGCAAGCGCCTGGCGACATCGGCACCGGCGAGCGAGGACCAGGTGAGTAGATTTATATCTACGGGGAGAAGTCGGGTGGATGGCGTATAGCACCCCCGCAGTCCGTGGTGGTGTATACGGATGCGTATACACACCAACATTTATTATATGTTATTTAGGATTAATAACGTTGTTTAGGATGGATATTGGTGTGTTGGATTACCTTAGTGTTGCGAACCCTAGGGCAGTGTTGCACTACACATACACACATACATACTTGCATACATTCCTATTGATATGTGCTCATGGGATTCTTTATAGTTATGTGTTCACATGGGTATGGGACTATGTGTTCATATACGGATTGAGGATGATACTTGGGATTGAGCTGAGTCGATGAGATTCGATTTGAGGCCGTGAGATCGGTGATATAGCAGGGTCCGTATCTTAGATACGACATGACGTTGTAGCGGGTCCTTGACGTAGTGTTTCACACACGTCCATGCATATGTAGGCGGTATCAGTATGGTACTATACGTAGATCAGTACCCCGATCATAATATTTGATAAAGAGGATACCAGGTGAATAGTATGATGAATGTGATATTGACCCGTACCCAGATTTGGGATGCCGTACGACGGATTTACGTACGAGCTATATTGATGATTGATCCGCACTCTTGACTTGGGATGCCTGATTTTAGATATGGTATCGGATATGATATTATTGAGGCGGGATCACCGACTATACATATACAGGTATGTATATGTATCGACTCAGATGATAGGCGGTTTCCTTACCTGTAGTTCAGCTTGTTAGTTCAGCCGTATAGTTTAGTGTAGTTGTTAGATTAGATTAGACTTCTTACCTATTTCAAAAACTAACGAATCGTGGGCATATTTAAAGACTGCCCAAGGGATCCTACGGATATTTCAAAAGACGTATCTTTTCATAAAAACACCGTAGCCCCTATTTTCAAAACCCCATGATTCGTGTTATTTCAAAAGGCACCATTTGTAGGACTTATATTAGTTTAATACTGATTAGTTATCGTTGTGTCTAGTATTCTGCTTCCGCACATTATTGCTGTTCGCTCTGCCCCGCATACTTATTTTGCTGCATACTCCATTATTGATATCATGCTGTTAGGACACCAGCACCATTACCGATGATGCGTATGTACCACATACACTTACTTGCCGGCTCACACACATCTTCATCGGCAATTGCCATGTCACGTACACTTAGAAAATACTATTGCTTGGCTTAGCTTGTTAGTTAGTAGTTGATACGATATTAGTGTACCTGGGTTATAGGCCAGTTTAGACATTGTAGTTATTACTTGTCACTTCATGCATACTGTTATTCCATTGTTCATGCCTAGTTATTAATCATACATTGCAACTTGGTTATTGATACCATATACATTCATTAGCATTGACATATGCACTTGTGATGACTTCTTGAGATTTAAGATATTTCTGGATTTCGGGGGAAAGCCGCAAAATTTCTAAACTTATTAACCTTTTAAAATATGTAAATTGCGGTTTTCTAGTGATGTAAGTGTCGTCCACCATGAGTTTGCTGTAGTTTTCGAGATCCGTGTCGAGGAGTGGAGGAACCGTCATGGGTACATGGTGGGCCCGGTATGGTACCCCGGGGCAAGATGAATGTGGTGTTGACGTTGAGCCTGGCAGGGGACAGATTACCTACCGGTGATATTACCCGACGCGTCGGATATCCGGAGGATACCGTCGTGGTCTTGAGATGGATAGTAGGGGCCGGTCTGGACTGACGGAACCCTAGATATTGAGATTGAGACATTGATATTTCGAGATAGTGAGATTTATGTTTTGTGTCGATGCTAGACACTGTTGATACTGATTTCATTATGATACCTCAGTTTAAAAATACGAAGGAAATCTCACTAATTTATGAAAACAGTTTCTTCATTTACATGTATTCTGTTTTCATGCATTCATACCTCATTCATATGATATATTGCTACCTGAGGCACCGACACGGGCACATGAGATTTCACTCGGTTAGATATTACCCTAGCCATTGTTATAGGCTGCATGTTATTCATATATTTGAGGATATATTATGATCATTGACCTAGGTTGCGTTATTTATGCGATTTCTGTGCGTAGATGTTTTTCTATTCACGAGTTGGCAACTCACCCCCGTTGTGCCCCAGTTTCTTGCAGGTTTGCCGTACAGGTTTCATTACGGCTTTGCGGGCTCAGTTTCATTCGGGTGACTTGCTAGTAGGTGGGTTTTTCTTGTATCGTACCCATCATATTACCTTGTATAATATTATTCCGTTGTATCTAGTAAATTCCATCAACCAAACATATATTTATTTTGAGATAGAGACCAGTGCTGTTTATTCTTTCGACGTTAGAGTCGCTCGTTATATTTCTGTGGTTTTGAGTTCCTTTTGAGTTTTGATCCTCGCCGTTGGCGTTGTATATTATATTGCTTGTGTGGTTGTGACCGTCGATTGACGAAGAGCTAGCTCCTGCTTGGGGATGCCTTTTTATTGATTTCGTATACTATTCATGTTGTATCCCGTTTGGGAGCCAGTTTTTACAAAGGAGACTCTGCCGAAATTTTAAGTAAATTTTGATGTTCTTAAAAACCGTATAATTCGGCTTATGCTATTAAAACTACTTGTTTTAAATTGGTTTTCCTTCACTCTACTTCTTTTCTTGGTTTGGATTTCTGGGTTTTCGGTTTACTTAGATTACGTACGCCTCGAGACGTTTCGTAGTTTAAGTGCCGGTCATGTTCCGTACTTTCGGGACGTGACATCTTCTTTCCTCGCCACGTGCTCCAAGTGGCCACCTTGAACTTGTTTGATCTCCATTTCCGGCACCATCGGTCCTCCGGGATCAAGCTTGTTCTCCGGCCTTCCTTTGTCGTAGATGATCTGCCCGAGAGATGTGATCCATGGCTCTAGCTCCTAACTAGGTGTCAATAGGAGCAACTAGAGAACTTGGGTTGCTAATCCAAGTTGTTTAGGATGTAGTGTGGATATCTATGCGTTCTACTATCTCTATCTTGCCTCTTCACTTGTTTCTCAACTCACGAGAGGGTAGTGAAGAGGAAGATGATGAAGGTGGAGGAAACTCAAGAGGAGGGAGGAGGGTGAAGCAAACATGGGAGCTCAAAAATAATGAAGCATGCATGTGAGAGAAAAATCAACACAATGGATTTGTGTATGAATTTTCATGAATAAACAAGTGTAGCCATGCTTCAATAGTAACCAAAAATGAATAAAGAATTCATTTGTCAACTATTAAAGCTATGCCTCTCACCATGCCCCCCTTCTTCTTAATTTCCACCTCATTTCCATTTATCAATAAATGAAAAAGTCCATGATGAGGTGTCCACCTTCTAGAAGGTAATCTATAATAAAATAAGGATTACAGTCTGCTGTACATACATACCTGCATTCGGATAAAAACACGAATGCCCAAAGAGATAGAATAACACGAAGAACGTAATACTAGAATATACATATCGAAATACATATATGTAAATAACCAAATAAATACCTGATTTAATTATCCGGCTCAAACCCGAGCTGGCTAGTATTACCAACTGTCCGATCGAAAGTCCGGGTACAAAGTACATCAATCGATCGGAACCCTGCACGTATCCAATATGGCTACAACATCATTTCGCCTGAACCAGGGAAACCTTCTATGTGGGACTCTAAAGACTCGACAGTACGCCGGTAGTGAGTTACTAGATAAATCTATAACCAGAAGCACGTCTGCGGCACTAGTTGTACGTAACGGCTACACGGGTACTTGTCGAAAAGGAAGGCCGACGAGCAAACTCATCCGGATTCCTACTGAGCTTATCTGTGACAATCTCCGTACAGTCCGGACTTTTCGTCTGAGAGTATCGTATACCGAGTCTGGGGGTGGTAAACGTCAGACCCTAATAACCCGGTAATTCGTACTGATGTGGCTCAGGACCAAACCGGGAAACCACTGATCAGCCTATCAGTAAATCCCAACTACCTTAGCCAAGGTCTTATGGTCCTGACCAATCGAACACAGTGCAATATCGACTCCCTATATGCTTACTTCCTCCATGTGGCTCGGTACTGTACCCAACAATCGCTCACTGCCTCCGTGGTAGGATAGATGAATCCCTAACAATCGCTCACTGCCTCCATGTGGCTCGGGGCTGTACCCAACCAAAACCTGTTTGCACGATTCAGCAGAACCGTGGTAGGATAGTGATCAAAGCACAGTGGGAACTCACACGAGAAAAATGCTGATCTCAGGTCTAAAGACTAACCTGTACTCATGTCACCAGAGAACTTCCACCTGATGATTGGTATAGTACCATCTGGAAGTTCTCGGTGAGTCCGTCCGGTGTACTCACCCCCAGTGAGCACCTGTATACGATCTTAGGTACGAAAAACCAATGGTTGCGGGACCATACCATCGCCCCTCGTCGGGGTCTAGAAACGTATACACTAGTCTATTCCGGAATATCGATACCCAGTCTCGATACTCCCACGACTAGGGACCATTTAAGAATGTGCGTACCGACTACCCAGCTCCCACAAGCATGATCGCCATCACAACGCAAGTAGTCTAGCAATGATCCTACGAGCTTTATCAACATGTATAAAAGATATGTAATAGCAAGTAAAACATACACATATTAAGATAATGACAAACCAGATAGCATACTATCATATCGAGCATGACTGTCCTGTACATATATATGTCCAAGCACCAAATGTATACATATACAATAATGGCCTCTAGGGCATACATATCCAACAAGTATGCTATCTGGTTACACTTTATCTTAACATGTTGACTGGTATTCTTTACCGTCTTGCTCTCACATGTTGATAAAGCCCTTAGGATATGTACTTGACTACCAGGATTATGATGAGATCATATTAGTGGGGCCAGGGTGGTCCAAAAGTACATCATTTAATCAGCTCCTAGTCGTGGAAATATCGAGACTAGGGCATCGATATTCCAGAGTAGACTAGTATGTACGTTTCTTGTCCCTTAGAGGGCGATGGTTGATCCCACAACCATTAGTGTGTGACATCAAAGATTGTACACAGGTGCTCATTGGAGAATGGGTACACCAAACAGGACTCCTAGTTGGTAGTTTACCTATCGTCAGATAGCAGTCCTCTGGTGACACTGGTACAGGTTAGTCTGTAGACCCGAGATCGTCATAGAGCCTTGTGTGGCTCCCACTGTGCTTTGATTTCCTCCCTAACATGGCTTAAAGGAGTCGTGCAAACAGGTGGATTTTGGATACAGTCCCGAGTCACATGGAGGCAATGAGCGATAGGAGGGGTTTCATCTCTCACGGTATTAGGAGTTGATGTTGCGCTATGCTCAATTAGCTATAATTGAAAATTCCTGGTCAGGGTTGTTGAGATTTACTGATAAGAGTTATCAATAGTTTCTCGAACCATTATAGGCCAGACATCAGCATGACTTATCACGTTACTGGGGTCTGATGTTTACCACCCCTAGACATGATATGCGACATATCAGACGAAGAGACTAGACTGTACGGTAGTGTTACTGATAGGCTTCATGGAGAGTATGGATGATCTTGCTTGTTGATCTTCATATCGCTCAATACCCAGGTAGCCATTATGTCCAGCTAGTATCGCTGACGGCTTGTAGGTGACTGATGTGATCATCACCTACTGCTGGCGTATTGACAAGTCTTTAGAGTCCCATATAGAAGTTTCCTGGTTCAAGCGAAATGAAGTAGGACACATATGTGATATGTGTGTGGGCCAGATTAAATACGAGTATGTGATACCGTATTGTAATCTGGCCGTTATCTGTTATCGGTTAGGTTATATGTGATATAACCAGATTATCGAATCAAGTGTTGATTTGATAATATGATAAACAGATAAATAATATTAGTCGGTCATATGTGATATAACCGAATTATTAGATCAAGTGTTGATTTAATAATGTGATATATATTATATGTGATATAATTATATTTTAACTAATATCATTAGCTCACTAATTGCTTTATTAATATATATATATATATTAATGTATATTTGATATATATATATATATATATTATTAAATGAAGCATGGAATGTATTTTTCTATTTTTAGAATATACAAAATGAGGTGTAATATATGGAGATTTGTGGAATGGGCAAGGCATGGGTTTTTATTATTTGTATATTACTCTTGACTCACTATTCAAGCATGATTACAATTTCTTATTGCATTTTAATTCCATGCTTGAATAAGTGAGGAATGAGAGAGCCATTTAAGTTGACTCTAATTTTTCATTCTTCATGCCTTAGCCCTTTCAAGATCTCTTGCTCTCCAAAACTTCTCACCTCATCTCCAAACTCAAAACCCTCACATGTAATATGAATCATTGAGTTTCAGAGATCATTTGCGAGCTTACGAAACCCCTACTTCATCATCTCACATTAGATTATCCATTTGATGTGGTTTGTTGCCTTCACTATTGAGATTAGTGAAGGATTAGCTTGAGCTAGTGGACTTCGGGTGGATCGTCTTTGGCATGAAGATCACGAAGGAGGTTCTTTCATCTTGAAGAGGAGCCAAGTGGAATCGCGTGGACCACAACCCGGAGCTTGAGAAGAGAAGGACTCGATCTACAAGGGTATACCTTCTTTCACTTCTCATAGTTTAATTATATCAAACTTCAAACCCTAATCAACTAGTTAAAGATCTTGTTTAGTCTAGCTTAGCACCGATAAAAATTTGAATTTGGCATACTTGATGTCACTTGGACCTCTTGGTGGTGCTAGGGTAGACTTTCAATCATATCACAGAATCAGCAGAAGCAGGCATATAAAATATAGGATATACTAAGAGGTACGTGTTTTAGATTAAGCCAGTAATGGAAAACACGGATTCAACGGTCGTGATGAATAGCCAAGCCCATATCCCTAGATCCTTACGAGAGTAGCAAGTAACCCTACCAATTCTAGAGTTAGGCAATCGGTCTCGACTCCTCGAAATGGCCTCCCATTAGACTCTAGAACCCAGTTACTTATGCTCCCTGTCTTCGGTCTATCCTAATGCGGAAAAGTAAATAATATATATCAAATGGAGACAACAACCTTAACCCGGAAGTGTCCCAATAAAAGATTTACATACAAATTTTAATATGAATGAAAATTGAAAAACTCGCATCTTTCGCAAAACCCCCTGGCTATTCAATCACGACGATCCAATATAACATATCAACCAACAACACAATAACATCACATGTCATCAACGTAAGTAAATATGTGTATCCCTAATGTCGTTGTCGTATAGCAACGAGATTGGGGATACTAACATATATCACACTTACGGTCCCAGAAAAGAAATGAAAACTACAATAATTAGAATCTGCATCATCTTTAGACATCATAAACCCGGAATATCACATATTCCCGATTTCATACATAACCCTATAAATCTTGCATTTAAGTCTAAATTGAAAACACTTTTCAAAAAAAAAAAACAAGTTGGGTAGTCCAACAAGATTCCCGATTATATGATCTAATGCTCATGGGAACTTTAGAAGATGGCTGCACCCCCCGAGGCCGTCAATGAAGTGCACTTGGGCGGAACTCCATGGCCGCAAGCACCCGAATGGATGTTTTTTGGCCATGGGGTTCTCCTATAGTCACTTGGTCAAGGCTATGGGGCGTGGCTATCTAGTAGTGTCTCCCGGCGACTATTTGCGTACAATACGAGATTGCGACGGAGTTTTGATCCGAATCGAAACTCCGTGGCAATCCATCAAATGAGACTAAAACGCGAGATTTACAAATCGTTAACTAGTTTTCACAAAACTAATCAATGTGGACTCCATAAATTATATCACATATCAAAGCTATCTAGACGATATTAAACATTTCGATTGATGTTTCAAACAATACCAATTCACAGAGAGCTCAACCACTTGAGTCTCATTAAAAATTTCCAGAAAACCAAAAATGAAATGATGAAGAAACTCAAGAAAACTGGAGATCTAACTCCCTAACTTGGTGGCGGAACCGCGGCTAAACTAAGGTTTAGGCGGCGGTTCCGCGGCCAAGTGTAGGGCTTATGATCTTCGTTTTCTTGTGTCTTCCTTAATTTACCTGCATGATTTTCTGAATATTTTTAATCTTGAAAATTTCAACATTTGAAAAATTGGACAGAAACATTACAAAATCGGGTCTAAAACTTCGATCGAACACTTTAACATCGTCTAGACTTCACGTAATTCTCTAGCATGGCTCTGATACCTTGAAAGTTTGTTTTAACACCTCTATTAGGTTTCAACAAGTATCAAGTATGCAATTTTAAAAAATCTAGAGGTCTAAGTATACTAACCTATAATCGAACTAGAGAATTAGGGTTTTGTAGCAAGAAAATAACATATACACTAAGGGAAGAGGGTTTACAACTGTCACAACCCGAAATTGGCATGTGACGGCCCTAATACTACGCAACGTCTACAGGCGTAACACAGTAAAAGAAAGCCAAAACTCAGAAATCTAAACCATTAAAAGACAAGAAAAGATAAGAAACATTGTTTAAACTTTTGAAAATCTCAAGTATAAATTCTTTAAGTCCAATTTACTTTCTTGAAAATTTCGGCAGCACCACCTTTGTAAAAACCAACCCCAAAATAGGTACAACATAAATATAAAATAAACTATCCCCAACGGGAGCAAATCCACGCAAAAAGGCGGAAAACAACCACCACAACAAATATACGACGCCGTAGCGAAGAAATAAAAGACGATAGAAAGGAAACTGTATAAAAGACAACCAAGTCACAAAATAATACAATGTCGTCTTCACCAAGTCTCTAAGTCAACAAGAAAATAATAGCTGGAGAGTACAAGGATACAACGAATGTACAATACAAAAATGGATAACCACAAAACCCACCTAAGCAAACTGCACACTGTGAGCTGATGCGGTATCCTTAGTAAAAGATGATAAGATAGATGAATAGCCTGTCTCGACTACTCTAGGAACAATCCTGCAAAACAACTGTGGCACAACGGGAGTGAGTTCCCAACTCGTGAATAGTAAATAACATATGCAGGTAATCGCAAGTATGCACGTACAGCGCGAATCTAACATATGCAATTAATAGCAATAAAAGGTCATATGAATGCAATAATCATGAAAGTACACTAACGGTTACAACAATTACATGAAGCAATAATATCACAATCGGTATGCAATAGTCATGCAATAATGATATGAAAATGTATATATGCAATAGTCATGAAAGGTACACTAGCAGGTACAACTAACACATGAAGCAATGCATATAAATGAAGTATGTAAATGCAATAGTCATGAAAGGTACACTAATAGGTACTACAAATACATGAAACGGTGCATAAAGAATAAATGTGGAGTATGGAATGAAACATGTCATTTCTACGGAATCCTGACATCGTGGTAGGATCAAAATCCATCAAGACAATCCAAATCCCAATTTCCCAAATCAGCCCCCAAATTGGCTCTCATATCATATAAGTCTCATAAATCCTTAATGTACAATATCGAATAAATCTCATATATCCTGAATGTACAAAGTCAAGTGAATCTCATATATCTTTTATGTACAATATCAAGTAATCTCAAATGTCCTAAATCCAATATCAAGTGAATCTCTTATATTCTAAGTATATTTGCATGAATAATTAAGATGAAGCATATGAATTTATATGTATACATATGTATTAGCGACCCATTCCACTAATATATATGTATATGCATATATAATAGCGTCTCATTCCACTGTTATATATACTTAGGAGTAAAATATCATGAAAACCAAGTGTCAAGCATCGACACAAAATACCGATCTATCAAGTGCTGTCACCATGACTGGCACCTTGATAGGTACGTATCATACGGTATACCGTAAGCTCGAGTGCCCAGCTCTGACTCTCGCCTCTCGACGTATCCATACGCACATGACTCCCGTCGGTATCCCCATGATAACCGCCGAGTCAGTGGTAATGTCACCGGAGTGTATGGTTCCCCTGCCAGGCTCAATCGGGAAGGTCCATCAATCGTCTTGCCCCGGGGTACCTCCGGGCCCCACCATGTACCCTCATAGGGCCCCCGACTCCTTGCATGGGGTATATATATATCAGAACCGAAAAATCTCATGGTGGATGCTGAAATATCATATCAAGAGAAGCAGGGTTTTTTAAATAATGCATAATTTCATGAACTACCACGGTCCCCAAATCCAGAAAATATCATGAAAAATCCATATCTCAATATGAAAATCCATGAATATAATATATGCAACAGAAAACTGAAATGTAAGCATATAAGGAAAAGCCGCTAATTAAATGCAAGAAGTTAATATAAAATATCATGCGGTTCCTATTTTCTCCAATTCTAAATAATATCAAGTAAAGGTAAACATGTAGCTATAACTGATATATGTGTAAACATAAAGGTATAGCAAGATATAGATATCTACCTATTAGAAATGATGTAATATATCCCTCGGGTATAAGTGAAGTATGTATGCAAAGTATACATGTAGCTATATTATTATGTGTTTATGTATCTATCACTAATGGTACAATACCCTATAGGTATAAAGGTAACTAGCATGTAAGTATGTTAAGGCATATATGTATGCATATGGTTATACAGGTATGCTATAAGTCTTATGCGTAAAGAAATATGAATCAATGTCTCAATGTCCCTAACCAAAAAATATCATATCTATAAGTGGGTTGTACGTGACATGGCAATTATTGACGGTATGTGTGGCATACAATCAGTGCTCGTGCAACATGAATCGTCAATAATATGTGCAGTGTCCTAAGGGTACTAGTCCAAGCACAACAATATCTAAGCAATAAAGTGTAGTCGCAAATTCTAAATATGAAATAGAATATGCGACAAGTCAAGTCATTTCTAGCCCAGACGCATAACGCTATGCGGGCGATTCTCCTGTAGATATTAAATCTACTCACCAACGCTCCTGGCTAAGTGAAGCCTACCACCTGTTTTCCCTTATCGTAGTGTCTGAAGTCCCCGCTTGCGAACCAAAAATTTCACAAACACATCACATAAGCTAAATATCCTACATCGACGAAAAGACAACGAAACGCAATGAAAACGCCCAGAAAATTACATTGCGCAATTAGCGTATCTAACGCGCACGACATCGGTCAAAAACCCTAACTAGGGTCGCTAAACTACGAAACGCCAAGTCTAGACTCCGATCGTCCTGATCGCGCAACACAACACAATTAAATGCGAGGAATATAATAGATATAACCTCGCAACGACCAATTGAAACCACGTCGGAAAAACCCCGAAACCTAGTGAACAACTTATTGCAATATTTCGCACTAGAATCAAGCTAACACATTTCTAGCGATTTCAAACACCTTATAATAGCTTAACTAAGCTATCTAAACCATTTCTATATTTTTAACTCTTGCAAAATAAGTTTTAGCAAAAACCTAGTAAGCAATATTTCATAATTAAACAAAGTATTCATTAACAATAATTAGAATTTTCTACTAGGTCAAGCTTTTTCTAACCACAAATTAGCAATTTAATTAACATTAAATAATTAATCAAGCTTTAACCCTAACTCGAATTTCTTAAAAATTATGAATAATGAATTAAATCAAGAATCTAAAGCTATGATAACCATTTAATTAACTAACTTAAAGATCTAAACAAAACAATTTAAGATTAGGGTTTTGAAAATTATACCTCAACAAGAACACCAAATAACAACTTGATCCATCATTTTTTTCTCCAAAAATGATGTTTTTCTTGAAGATCCAAGCTATTAGTGAAGAGAATTGATGGTTTTATTTTTATTTAGGATGTGGATTTATTTTAGGAATTTTGAAGCATTTTAGTGAGCAAAAAGAGAAGAAAAAAGCTTTGAAAATGATGAGGGCAGAAATTTGGGGAGAGGGCTTGGCCAAGGAAGGTGAGGGGGGTGTTTTGTGAATTTTAGTGAAGAATGTTCTAGTAAAAATACAATAAATGTTTCATTAAATGCATTTTGCCACCTTTCATTCTTTTCTTTTCTTTTTTTTTTAATTCCATTGACCAAAAAAATCTAGATATTTAAAAATAAAGTTCTAAAATAATTGTAGTGATGATTTCTAATAATTCTCATTTAGAAGAAATTTCTCGATTTACGTGCATAATTTACCGCTTAAAATAATATTTTATTTGGGAAAAATTCTATCTAAACCAAAACCTCCCGTATACTCCCAAAATTCGCGCACTAGCTTTATTTTAGCTAAAATAGGTGTCGGCAAGTTTCTACGGACGTTTTATCGAAATCGGGTTAAAACAGAAAATACCGACTATTTTGTCCTAAAACGGAAAAATTCGCAAAACGATTTCTAAAACGTTACAATCTCCCCCCTTATAAAAATCCGTCCCCGAATTTAAAATTTTTTCTAAGCGTACCTTCAAAGAGAAGATTACAAAACTCCCAAATCTCGCTCGCAGCCTTCCAAGTGATCACCTCACTATACGGCTACGTCCAAGAAAACCCTTCACAGATGGCAAGACCCTTGACCGAAGTTTCTCTACCTGCCGAGCCATTAACCCAATTGGCTGCCAGTGAACGAAACGATCGCGTCCAAGCCAAATAGTCTGATGCTGAATCATGTGAGAAAGGTCATGAAGGTAATTGCAAAATCGACACAAGGAATACGGGGTGAACACTCAATAATCTGTGCGGAAGTGCCAAATCAAAGGCAACGGAACTAACTCGCTTTAAGGATCTTAAAAGGACCTATAATCCTGGGATAAGCTTCCAAAAACTCAACACGTCATTTATCGGAAAAAATCCGTAGGAATACATGATCTCCCACTGCGAACTCAAGCCTGCGACCATCACGGTCGGCATAAGACCTCTGTCTGCACTGGGCTACTCTCATCTTGACCTGAACCAACTGGATCATCTCCGAAGTTTCTAGACTAGCTGGGGTCCAAAAATCCTACTTACGCAGAGTCAGAAAAACAGACTGGAGATCGACACCACCTAACAAACAAAACTTAAAGGTTGCCAATTGGAGTGCCTCCTGATAACAGCTATCGAAGGAGAATCCTAACAATGGCAAGAGACGAGCCCAACTGCCGACAATAATTAATATGTACGCACAAGCATATCCTCCACAGTCGGTATAGCCCGCTCTCACAAAACCATCATCCTGCGGATGGAAAGGCGGAGCTAAAGCTCAACCAGTACCCAAGGCTTCCTGAAGCTCCTGCCCAAGACGGCAAGCGAACAGGGTGCCTTCATTGGATACGACCCATGAAGGAACTCCATGCAACGCGCAAACTTAATAAAGGACAACTGAGCAAACCGAGTATAATCGGACTACAAACATTCAAATGGAGTCATACCCTGACTAAACCTGGGTAGACACCATAACGAAATTCGTGGAGATCTGCTCCTACTCCCACTTCGGAACGGTTAAAGGTTGCAACTCTCCAGCAGGTCTCAGATGCTCAACCTAAGTACACAACAAGACATACACCTTGAAACGAAACCCGAAACTTCTCTTTACATCCTGCCCACCCGTAACTATCTCACAAGTCACGTCAAATGCTGGTGGAACTTGAATGAGTACAGAGAGTTGACAGATGTGCCTGCTCTAGGATTTCACGTCTCTACCCAATAGTATCAGGTACATAAACGTGCCCCTAAACTTAGCACACCCTTGTCATAAATCAAGGACTCCGAATCATTACCCAGCCAAGTATGCTCAAGAATCTTTGACGAACGAGCATCGGCGGGCAGTGCCTCGCGAAAGCGATTAAGGAATAGTGGTCGGGCGCGGACATGAGCAAGCTGTCCCCTCAGTAGAGGCGAACTTAAGCTATACTTAATGATCGCACAAGAACTGTAAATCTGTAGAAGACTGTCTCAACAATCAACACCCGCTGCAGGAAGATGTATATTAAGCTCTGGTGGTCCGTGAAAATCTGACACAACTCTCGAACAAGTAGTGTCTCCAAATCTCCAACGCAAAACCACCGTGGCCATCTCCAGATCATGAATGGGATATCCTGCTCGTACTTCCTCCAGATGTAAGGACGCAAAAGCGATAACTCTATAGTGTCACCTCAGTACACAATCGAGCCCCACTCGCAAAACATTACAGTTAAACAACAAAGTCGCCCGAACCAGAAGCAAAGAAACAACTGATGCAGTTGTTAACCGAGTCTTCAACTGCTGAAAAAATCCACACGCATGCCTCAGTCCCAAGAAAAGAAACCTCCCTTCCGGTCAATTCAGTCAATGGTGCAGCACTACACTAGCAATCCTGCACGTAACGGCGGTAAAAACCTGCTAAGCCCAAAAAATCTGCGGACCTCCGTCCTGCACACAAGTCTGGGCCTAAGCTGTACGGACTCGATCTTCTTCGGAACCATACGAAAACTGTCTCCCGTAACTACATGGCCTAGGAGTCAACACAAACAAGCCTGAAGGAACACTTTGAGAATCTAGCAAACAGCCGGGGCTCTCCCAATATCTGCAAAACAAATCCTCAAGTGCTACTCCTGTCCCTCACGACACATTGAATAGACTAGAATGTCATCAATAACACAACAATAACCGGTCGAGGAACGGCCTGAAGAAATCTGGTTCATCACCTCTACGAATGCTGCTAGGGCATTGGTGAGTCCAATGACACCACCAAAACACACAAAGCCCGTAGCACGCACAAGACAGTCTTCGGAATGTCATTACTCCGAACCCGCAACAATGATGACCTGATCCCAAAAAAACTTAGAAAATGTCTCGCACTCGGAAGCTGATCGAAGAAATCGTCAATGCGAGGTAAAGGATACTTATCCGCACCGTAAGCCGGTTCAATTGACAATCAATCAATACAAAACCTCAAACAGCCGTCTTTCTCCTTGACGAACAGAAATAGAAGCTCCCCAATGCGAAACACTCAGACACACAAGCCCCACCTATCTAGCAACTCTGCAGCAGATCCTTAAGCTCCCTAAGCTTCGCCGGCTCATCTGGAACAACGTCGGAAAACCCTCGCATGAAGAAAAGCCGGTCCAACAAGCTCACTGTGGCTCTGGTATCACGAATGAATGCCAAGAATCCTCGACATCTTCTCCTCAAAAGACGACTAGCGAAAAGTCTGAATTCAAGCTGTGAGAGGCGGCACCACTGTCCTCCCGCAAAACAAGAACTGACTTGCCGGGAAAAAAAACCCTGACTGTTTCCTCACGGTAGTACACAAACGCCTAGCACGTAGATTACCAGTCCGTGCTAAGGAGAACGTCAAATCCAACATCTCTAGAAGAATCAAGTGACAGATGAATCTCCTAACCGATTGGCACACGACTGAAATACATGTTGCGCAACAAAAGAATCGCTGACAGAAATTAACACAACAAACGGCTGATCTAGCTAACATGACTCTCCTTATCCCAAATCTCTGCTACTCCCGCGACGGTCACGAAAGCTGTCTCGACGACTAGGCCTCTGTCTCTGAGCTAGTACACCGGTACGAGTACTCCATGGTTTCGGAACTCCCAAAGTTTCTGGAATACGTGTCTCATCAACTGGGGCTGCATCCACTGGTGCTATGTAGGTGACGGAATGCTGCATGCTGATCGCAAGGAACAACTGGGTAACAGGGGTGACAACCTCCTGTCGCTGCGCTCGAATGGCCTCAACCAAAGAACTCATCGTCTGGCGTAAGTCCTGCATCTCTGCCACAAGCCTAGAGATACTATCTGTCGAAGGCCGATCCGTCTGCTCCTGTGCAATGAGCGCGCCATCCTGGTCAGTCCTTGACCCACCCGAGTCAACTCTGACCTTGACCATCGCTGCATCACTCTGAGTCCCCATAGTCGTCGGTGGAAAAGGCTATAAATAGAGATAGGATTCAATATGAACACGGAAATCGAATCTCAAGGATATATATCAAGGAAGGAATTTCAAGCAATTTGTACTTAGGACATTTAAGGTGGAGTACCGCATCATGAGTATGCCACGGACAAACACACACTACGTTACTCTGCTTAAGCTATCTACTCCATCATACCAAGGTCATCCTACACTCCGAAAGGTAAAACCTAGCGCTCAGATACCAACTTTGTCACGACCCGAAATTGGCACGTGACGGCCCTAATACTACGCAACGTCTACAGGCGTAACGCAGTAAAAGAAAGCCAAAACCTAGAAATCTAAACCATTAAAAGACAAGAAAATATAAGAAAAATTGTTTAAACTTTTGAAAATCTCAAGTATAAATTCTTTAAGTCCAATTTACTTTCTCGAAAATTTCGGCAGCACCTCCTTTGTAAAAACCAACCTTAAAATGGGTACAACATAAATATAAAGTAAAGTATCCCCAACGGGAGCAAATCCACGCCAAAAGGCGAAAATAACCACCACAACAAATATACGACGCCGTAGCGAAGAAATAAAAGACGATAGAAAGGAAACTGTATAAAAGACAACCAAGTCACAAAATAATACAATGTCGTCCTCACCAAGTCTCTAAGTCAACAAGAAAATAGTAGATGGAGAGTACAAGGATACAACGAATATACAATAAAAAAATGAATAACCACAAAACCCACCTAAGCAAACTGCACACTGTGAGCTGATGCGGTATCCGTAGCATAAGATGATAAGATAGATGAACAGCCTGCCTCGACTACTGTAGGAACAATCCTGGAAAACAACTGTGGCACAACGGGGGTGAGTTGCCAACTCGTGAATAGTAAATAACATATGCAGGTAATCGAAAGTATGCACGTACAGCACGAATCTAACATATGCAATTAATAGCAATAAAAAGTTATATGAATGCAATAATCATGAAAGTACACTAACGGTTACAACAATTACATGAAGCAATAATATAACAATCGGTATGCAATAGTCATGCAATAATGATATGAAAATGTATATATGCAATAGTCATGAAAGGTACACTAGCAGGTACAACTAACACATGAAGCAATACATATAAATGAAGTATGTAAATGCCATAGTCATGAAAGGTACACTAACAGGTACTACTAATACATGAAACGGTGCATAAACAATAAATGTGGAGTATGGAATGAAACATGTCATTTCCACGGAATCTTGACATCGTGGTAGGATCAAAATCCATTAAGACAATCCAAATCCCAATTCCCCAAATCAACCCCCAAATTGGCTCTCATATCATATAAGTCTCACAAATCCTTAATGTACAATATCTAATAAATCTCATATATCCTTTATGTACAATATTAAGTAATCTCAAATGTCCTAAATCCAATATCAAGTGAATCTCTTATATTCTAGGTATATTTGCATGAATAATTAAGATGAAGTTTATGAATTTATACGTATACATATGTATTAGCGTCCCATTCCACTAATATATATGTATATGCATATATAACAGCGTCCCATTCCACTGTTATATATACTTAGGAGTAAAATATCATGAAAACCAAGTGTCAAGCATCGACACAAAATAGCGATCTATTAGGTGTTGTCACCAAGACTGGCACCCTGATAGGTATGTATCATACGCTATACCGAAAGCTCGAGTGCCTAGCTCTAACCCTCGCCTCTCGACGTATCCAAACGCACATGACTCCCATCGGTATCCCCATAATAACCGTCGAGTCATTGGTAATGTCACCGGAGTGTATGGTTCCCCTACCAGGCTCAATCGGCAAGGTCCATCAATCGTCTTGCCCCGGGGTACCTCCGGGCCCCACCATGTACCCTCATACGGCCCCCGACTCCTCGCATGGGGTATATATATATCAGAACCGATAAATCTCATGGTGGATGTTGAAATATCATATCAAGGGAAGCCGGGTTTTTCAAATAGTACATAATTTTATGAACTAATACGGTCCCCAAATCCAGAAAACATCATGAAAAATCCATATCTTAATGTGGAAATCCATAAATATAATATATGCAACATAAAACTGAAATGTAAGCATATAAGGAAAATCCGCTAATTAACTGCAACAAGTTAATATAAAATATCATGCAGTTCCTATTTTCTCCAATTCTAAATAACATCAAGTAATGGTAAACATGTAGCTATAACTGATATATGCGTAAAGATAAAGGTATAGCAAGATATAGATATTTATCTATCAGAAATGATGTAATATACCCCCCGGGTATAAGTGAAGTATGTATGCAAAGTATACATGTAGCTATTTTATTACGTGTGTATGTACCTATCATTAATGGTACAATACCTTATAGGTATACTGGTAACTAGCATGAAAGTATGTCAAGGCATATGTGTAAGCATGCGGGTATACAGGTATGCTATAAGTCATATTCGTATAGAAATATGAATCAATGTCTCAATATCCCTAACCAAACAATATCATATCTATAAGTGGGTTGTGCGTGACATGGCAATTATTGACGGTGTGTGTAGCATACAATCAGTGCTCGTGCAAAATGAATCATCAATAATATGTGTAGTGTCCTAAGGGTACTAGTCCAAGCACAACAATATCTAAGCAATAAAGTGTAGTCGCAAATTCTAAATATGAAATAGAATATGCGACAAGTCAAGTCATTTCTAGCCCAGACGCATAACGCCATGCGGGCGATTTCCCTGTAGATATTAAATCTACTCACCAACGCTCCTGGATAAGTGAAGCCTACCATCTGTTTTCCCTTATCGTAGCGTCCGAAGTCCCCGCTTGCGAATCTAAAATTTCACAAACACATCACATAAGCTAAATATCGTACATCGACGAAAAGACAACGAAACGCAATGAAAACGCCCAGAAAATTACATTGCGCAATTAGCACATCTAACACGCATGACATCGGTCAAAAACCCTAACTAGGGTCGCTAAACTACGAAACGCCAAGTCTAGACTCCGATCGTCCCGATCGCACAACACAACACAATTAAATGCGAGGAATATAATAGATATAACCTCGCAACGACCAATTGAAACCACGTCGGAAAAACCCCGAAACCTAGTAAACAACTTATCGCAATATTTCGCACTAGAATCAAGCTAACACATTTCTAGCGATTTCAAACACCTTATAATAGCTTAACTAAGCTATCTAAACCATTTCAATATTTTTAACACTTGAAAAATAAGTTTTAGCAAAAACCTAGTAAGCAATATTTCATAATTAAACAAATTATTCATTAACAATAATTAGCATTTTCTACTAGGTCAAGCTTTTTCTAACCACAAATTAACAATTTAATTAACATTACATACTTAATCGAGCTTTAACCCTAACTTGAATTTCTTAAAAATTATGAATAATGAATTAAATCAAGAATTTAAAGCTATGATAACCATTTAATTAACTAACTTAAAGATCTAAACATAACAATTTAAGATTAGGGTTTTGAAAATTATACCCCAACAAGAACACCAAATAACAACTTGGTCCATCATTTTTTTCCTCCAAAAATGATGTTTTTCTTGAAGATCCAAGCAAGTAGTGAAGAGAATTGATGGTTTTATTTTTATTTAGCATTTTGTGGATTTATTTTGGGAATTTTGAAGCATTTTAGTGAGGAAAAAGAGAAGAAAAGAGCTTTGAAAATGATGAGGGCAGAAATTTGGGGAGAGGGCTCGGCCAAGGAGGTGAGGAGGGGGGGTGTTTTGTGAATTTTAGTGAAGAAAGTTCTAGTAAAAATACAATAAATATTTCATTAAATGCATATTGCCACCTTTCTTTCTTTTCTTTTCTTTTTTCTTTTTAATTCCATTGACCAAAAAAATATACATATTTAAAAAGAAGGTTCTAAAATAATTATATTGATGATTTCTAATGATTCTCATTTAGAAGAAATTTCTCGATTTACGTGCATAATTTACCGCTTAAAATAATATTTTATTTGGGAAAAATTTTATCTGAACCAAAACCTCCCATATACCCCCAAAATTCCCGCACTAGCTTTATTTTAGCTAAAATAGGTGTCGGCAAGTTTCTACGGACGTTTGATCGAAATCAGGTTAAAACAGAAAATACCGACTATTTTGCCCTAAAACGGAAAAATTCGCAAAACGATTTCTAAAATGTTACAACAACCTTTGTAGACCAGTCCATCACTTCTAAAGCTCTAAGTAGTAGTCCCTAGAACTCTTCTTTGACTCCACTTGAAAAAAAGATCGAGCATGCTTGAAGTCTTCGAAGCCAAAGATGATCTACCTTGAAGTCTCTCTCACTCAAGCTCACTCTTCACTAATAAAAATATTAGTGAAGCAAACAACCTAAACTAATGGACTAAATTAGTGTAGGTTGATGAAGCAGGAGATTTGCATACTAAAATAATTTTCCCTTTTCTTTTCTCAACTCAAGAAAAACCCTAAAGAGAGATGAAGATGAGGATGAACTTGGATTGAGAGAGAGAGAGAACCATGAGGTGAGTGATAAAATGAGTGGAAAATATCTATGAATAAAAAAAGAAAATAGGGTGATTCATGACTTCTCAAGTCTTCTACAAGAATCCTAAGAATAATGACTCATTTCCATTTTCTTTAATTCATAAATCAAACCATTTTATACTCATCACTAATCTCATATGTGGTTCTCATACATCCTAGTTCTATGTATCATCAACCGTGATACAATAGTATATACATATATTTATATATATGACATATATATTTATATGTGTGTGTGTGTGTGTGTGTAAAGAGAAGAAAAACTTTAGTGAGATTGATATTAGTTTATATATATATATATATATATATATAACAAATATATAAATATATATCAAATTATTAAATCAACACTTGAATCAATGATCCGGTTATATCATATATAACCGACTAATATCAATTGTATATATGTATATCAAACTATTAAATCAACACTTGATTCAATAATCCGGTCATATCACATACAACCGGTTTATATTCAATATCAGTTTATATATATATATATATATATATATATATGAAATTATTAAATCAACACTTGATTCAATAATCCAGCTATATCAAATATAGTCAGGCTAATATCAAAAATATATATAACATATACATTCATCAATGAATCAACAATTGATTCAATAATTCGGTTATATCACATATAACCTGACTGATATCAAATATCACTATATTAGAATACGATATCACATACTCGTATTTAATCAAGCTCCCGCACATATCTCCATATGTGCCCTAGATCGTTTCGCTTGAGCTAGGAAACCTCTGTGAGGAACTTTAAAGACTCGTCAATACGCCATCAGTAGGTAATGATCTCACGGTGTCATGCTTTCGTCGAGTTTAGTTTAACTAAGATATGTCGGTTTTTTTGATGAAAATAGTGCATGACGTGAGTCTCAAGTTTTAAAAATACTGCAAGTGCACGGTGCGTTGATGCAAGCCGGCAAGTACGGGTCGAACCACAGGGAGTGGATATCACGACATCATTTTGAGTTATGAAATAATGGGTTGGAAATGGATTTTTGTCACGTTTTTACAACAATTAAATGAAGAAAGGTTTAGGGTTGTTTAGAGAAAACTTAGGCTACGGTTTGGTATGGTTGCAATACGGCTTTTACCGCGAACTCTCTGTTTTGATTCAAGGTTCATTTTTAGCATGAAATGAATGCAGAATTTGTTAAATGAATTTAGCAAGCATAGAACATATGCTTGTATGCTATATGTCCTATCTAGCTAGTTTGCAACACTTAACTTAATTTCGTATTCCTTTCAACTTCAAATCATAATATAGAAACAATAAAATGCAAAGAAGGAATAAGATATATGTTGAAGGTTGATTTGCAACCATTCAAAACAATATATCTTATCAAGAAAAACATAATACAATTGCATAATTAAGAAAGGAAGTGCAAAATGCAAGAATAAAAAAGGGAGGGGTTAGAAGAAAAACCATTCCACAACCTACCTCACAATAGCCCAAGAACAAACTACTCACACATCATAAATTGAAATAACAATAAAGAAGAAAAAGCAAAAAGAGAAGAGAACCAGAACAACCTTGATATAAATGAAGCCTTTATTGCAATGGTTCCAAGTACAAACAAGTGAATTCAAATACCAAAATCTAATCTTGCAAGCTCAAGGAAAAGGTTGCAAGACTAGCTAGAGGAAGGTATGGAATTCACACTAAGGGTTACAAGATCACTAGTTACAATTTTTACAAACTTTTCTCTCACAAAAAATAGTGTCTCTAACTTGCCCAAAGGCCTGGTATTTATAGGCTCAAAACAAAATTAAACAAATAATAAAAACGAGATGATGTGACATCAAGGGAGGGACAGAGAAAATAAAGGGACAAACAGGGCAAGGGGGGCCGGCGAGCTCGGACTTTTAGATGGTGTGGCCGGTTTTGGTCTGAGCTTTCTGTCTCATTTTGGTGTGGTGAAGTCTAGTGCACTCAACAAGTCCACTGGTGTTGTTTGATTTCTACATATCAGCTCAGATTATATTCAGTAGTTTTGGAGGGAACTTGATGTATTAAGTTACATCATAACTTTTAGCATTTATTGCACATCACCTTCATTTGTGCTCTTTGTGTGCCAAGGCAGCCCCCCTATCAAGGTCTAGTGCACATGCATTGTGTAGGACCAAAAATGGTGTATGCAATATTATTTGCACAAGATCTCATTGGATATCGATCAGTTTTCTGTTCCGTTTGCAGTGTCAGCTCCCAAACGTTATATCCATGATTTTGCGTGCATTTCCAATCTTTTATCACGAACACCTGTAATCTGTAATTACTGAGCAGACACTGGTTAATAGTACCGATATATACGAAATAGATAATGAATGAGTGGTATAAAAATGCAGTTTTCTGTGATGAACAAATACCCCCAAACTTATCTTTTGCTTGTCTCGAGCAAAACAAAAAATCCTAGCCTCACTTTCGCAGGGAACGCGATTGCACTGTGCATGTGCAATAAACCGTTAAACCTCTAGGTGTTCCTAATAGGAGGAATGTTGTCTCCTGAGGGTTTTCAGCGGATACTACCCACAAAATCCCATCAAGCTAGTTTCATAAGTTAACATCGACTTTTACTCTTACGGTTTAGTATCTACATTAGAAATTCTATTATCCTAAGTTATAAGTTTTCAACCTTTATATTTCACGCCTCCTATTTATTCAATCTCAGATCCTATACGTTTTGATAGTTTAAGAAAGATCTCGGTTTCTCTTGAGTTGTCCTTCTAAAGCGCAGTCTCCAATCCGGAATTTTTATCACCTTTACGGAAAACATAAGTCTTATTCTTTATTCTTATCTTTCTTCCAAATATCGATCGTATACCTCTACGTGTGTGTAAATTTTCATCTCTGCACTCAAGAATTCAATTCAAGCTATAGTACCATTGCCTTAATACCTAATACTACTTCTTTTCATTTATGATGGACGGATTTGCTCACACACTTTTCATGCAACTATTAATGCTTTTTGAGGCACTAAGAGCCGATGACTGAAAGTCTGAGCTTAAAGCGTAAATAGCAGTTTCCACGTCTTGACTTTTTTTTGTTTTCTCAAGACCGGATATATTGTACAATGATGCTCTTTTGGTGGTTAACTTTAAATACCGTTTTTTCTTTCATACAAGGCTTTTAGGCAAGAGTACTTCTAGGTATCCTCTACTATCTCAAGTTTCAAGGTGCGTGTAAGTGCAATTTGTAAGGTATATAATTTCTGAATTTGGACTCAAGAATAAGAACTATTTTTTCAGACTTATCCTTCAATAAAGTTTTCAATACTTTTCCTTCATCTCGACTTAATTCAAGAACTAAACTCAAGATTACCTATCTCTTACAAAACTGTAAGGATGTATATTTACCAAGATTAACTAGAAGGAGGGTTATCTTTAGGGTTTTCAACTTCTAAGACTAGGATTTAGTTATTTCTAAAGTATCAACCAAATTTTCGGAAAAAATCTAAGTTACCATACTAGCTAATTTGCCGACAAAGTTTTTATATTTTTGAAATTTTTTCGATTTTTGATCTGTTTTTAATAAGTATGAAAATGCAAAAATATACATATGAATGTGAAAGTAGAAGGTAGAAATTTTACCAAGCAAAAATATACCCCCAAACTTAAACTTGACAGTGTCCTCATTGTCATGCTATATAACAAGAGCCAAAAACGGTTAAGGGGAAAAATAATAAACAATGATTAAAAAAAGAAAAGGCCAAAACGTATATACAAGTTTTAGGGGAAGTGATTCAATCAAGATAATGTGGCTCATGTAAAAACATGAGCTCCCATGTTTCCGCAGGTAATTCTAAGAATGGCTTCAGACGTTGGCCATTGACCTTGAAAGTATTATCCGAGTGCTGATCTTCAGTATTGACTGTACCGTGCGGAAAGACGGTGCGTATAATAAACGGACCTGTCCAACGTGACTTCAATTTTCCAAGAAACAGATGAAGCCTGGAGTCATAAAGAAGAACCTTTTGTCCTATAGTGAAAGTTTTTCTGAGAATCACCTTATCATGAAAAACTTTTGTTTTTTCTTTGTACATTTTGGCATTGTCATATGCGTTATTGTGTATCTCGTCGAGCTCATTCAATTGAAGTTTTCGAGCCTCGCCGGCCTTTTCTGAGTCGACATTGAGCTGTTTGATTGCCCAGAACGCTCGGTGTTCCAATTAAACAGGTAAATGACACGCTTTTCCTCAGATGAGTCGGTATGGGGACATACCTAGATTTATTTTGAAGGCGGTGCGAAATGCCAAAAGCGCGTCATTTAACTTCAATGACCAATCCTTGCGGTGGTGGCTGACAGTTTTTTCCAAAATCTATTTAATCTGTCTATTGGAAACTTTGACCTGACCGCAAGTCTAAGGTTGGTAGGGTGTTGAAAGTTTGTGACTAATGGAGTAATTCTTCATCAGTGCTTCAAAAGATCGGTTGCAAAAATGTGTTCCATTATCACCGATGATGGTGCGAGGCATACCGAACCGAGAGAAGATGTTCTCTTTTAAGAATTTTATGACAACCTTGTTATCGTTGGCTCGACATGGGACAACCTCTACCCATTTGGACACATAATCCACAGCCAACAAAATGTACAAATTCCCAAAAGAGTTTGGGAATGGCCCCATGAAATCGATACCCTATACGTCGAAAATTTCTACAATCAGCATGGATTGTAGGGGCATCTGATTCCGTTTTCCAATCTTTCCCATGTGTTGGCAGCGGCTACAGGTTTTGAAATATTCGAAAGCATCCTTGAAAAGCGTCAGCCAGTAGAAGACGCTTTGCAAAACCTTTTCAGCCGTCTTTCTGGGTCCAAAATGGTCCCCACAAGCTTGATCATGACAAAATGACAGAACACTTCTCGTTTTAGAGTTAGAGATGCACCTTCTAATAATTTGATCTGGACAGTACTTGAACATGTATGGTTCATCCAAATAAAAGAATTTGACTTGGGAGAGAAATTTTGACTTGTCCTGATTCGACCAGAAGGAAGGTGTTTCTCCGGTGACAAGAAAGTTTACAATATTAGCGAACCAGGGTTCGACTGATACAGAGAGAAGTTGTTCGTCTGGGAAATGCTCATTGATTGGAGTGTCCTCGATTGGTGCATTTGGTAAGCGAGACAAATGATCGGCTACAACGTTGTCGGTTCCCTTCTTGTCCTTGATGGTCAAATCAAATTCTTGAAGAAGGAGAATCCAACGTATCAATCTATCTTTGGCATCCTTTTTTGCAAAGAGCTGCCTAAGTGCAGAATGATCAGTGTAAATTATGACATGGGTCCCGATCAAGTAAGGACGGAATTTTTCAAGAGCGTACACAACAGCTAAGAATTCTTTTTCCGTAGTTGTGTAATTCAGCTATGTGTCATTCAGCGTCCTGCTCACGTAGTGGATAACTTGCAGCTTCTTTTCAAACCGCTGTCCTAAGACAGCGCCTATCGCAAAGTTAGAAGCATCGCACATTAGCTCAAAAGGTTCATTCCAGTCTGTTCCACTTAAGATCGGAGCGGAAGTGAGTTCCGATTTTAAAAGCTTGAACACATGAAGGCACTCAGAATTGAAATCAAAGGGAGTATCCTTAGCAAACAAGGAAGTCAAGGGTCTAGTCAGTTTGCTAAAATCCTTGATGAAGCGCCTGTAAAAACCGGCGTGGCCTAAGAATGCCCTGATGTCACGGACAGTCCGTGGAGGTGGGAGGCTTGAAATGACATCGATCTTTGCCTTATCGACTTCAATGCCATTTTCAGAAATGATATGGCCTAACACAATTCCGTGTTTAACCATGAAATGACACTTCTGCCAGTTAAGTGTGAGGTGTTTTTCCTTGCATCGTAACATGACCAGTTCAAGATGCCTCAAACACTCAGAAAATTAATCTCCAAAGATGGAGATACCATCCATAAATACTTCCAAGAATCGCTCCACCATGTCAGAAAATATGCTCATCATGCACCGATGAAATGTTGTAGGTGCATTACAAAGCCCAAAGGGCATGCAACGGTAGGCGAATGTGCCAAAAGGACAAGTAAAAGTCGTTTTGTCCTGATCCTCCGGATCGATCGGGATTTGATTGTAGCCGGAATACCCATCTAAGAAACAATAGTAGGCATGTCCGACTAGGCGTTCAAGCATTTGATCAATGAAGGGCAGCAGGAAATGGTCCTTGCGAGTGGCTGCGTTGAGCTTTCTGTAATCAATACAGACTCTCCATCATGTTTGTGTGCGGGTTGAGACTAGCTCGTTTGCTTCATTCGTGATTACAGTGATACCCGGTTTTTTGGCACAACGTGAATGGGGCTTACCCACTTGCTATCAGAGATGGGATAGATGATCCCATTGTCAAGACACCTTAGCATTTCATTCCTCACCGCTTCTTTCATCACCGGGTTAAGCCGACGTTGAGGATCCTTGAAGGGTTTGGAATCATAAGTCATATGGATTCTGTGTTGACAGATAGCAGGGCTGATTCCTTTGATATCAGCCATTGACCACCCAATTGCTTCCATGTTCTTTCTCAGAACATCCATAAGAGCCAACTCTTGCTCAGGCGCAAGGTCGGTTGCGATTATAACCGGAAGCGTTTCAGTATTTCCCAAGTACGCATACTTGAGGTGGCCAGGAAGAACTTTGAGGTCGAGTTTTGGTGGCTCCTCCACAGATGATCGCACTTCAGGGGCCCGTTTGTTACAAAGTGGTTCAAATTGGGGCCCCCAGTGTGCGTAGGAAGCCTGTTCAGGACTTAGCTTCTCAAAGAAAAGAAGCTCCTCAGAAAACAGTTCTTCAAACGTTTCTTCAAGACACTCATTTTTTAAGTCAAATGTCCCCTCCTCAGACATATCGTATACAGCGTTGACTTCAAAAGTGTCGTCGTGTTTCTCGCTCGCTTGGTTCCTAGCATGAAGATGTTGAGGTCAACTGTCATGTTTCCAAATGAGAGTTTCATGGATCTATTACAACAATTGATCAACGCGTTGAATGTGGCTAGGAAAGGCTGCCCCAGTATGAATGGAATTTGACCGTTGGGATTGGTGACGGGCTCAGTCTCTAACACAATGAATTCTACGGAGAATATGAATTCCCCGACCTTGATTAGAATATCATCGATATCTCCCCTTGGTACCTTTGTTGATCGATTTGCCATTTGCAGAGTCACTCTGGTCGGCTTGAGTTCTCCGAATCGCAGTTGTTTGTAAACTGAGTATGAGAGAAGCTTCACACTTGCCCCTAAGTCTAACAAGGCACGATTGATTTGCTTGTCCCCGATAGTGCAAGAAATAGTAGGACAGCCAGGGTCCTTATATTTTACTGGAATGGATTTGGACAAGACATCGCTTAGAGTGGCGGCCAAGAAGACTGTTTTAGGCACATTCGTGCGTCGTTTCTGCGTGCAGAAATCCTTCAGGAATTTTGCATACGCCGGAACTTGTTGAACCACGTCCAACAACGGAATGTTAACCTCACAGCGTTTGAAAACCTTTAACACCTTTTCCATACTTGCAGAAGGCTTATTTGATTTCAACCTATTGGGATAGGGAGCCTTAGGCCCAAACACGAAGTTTAGAGAAGTTGCAGATGGAACAGGTGCAGAAGGTGGGAATGTTCATGCTGGATCATCAGGGTAGACTTGCGGCAAATTCTCAAGCTGCTTTGAAGGATGTACAACAGACGACGACGAAGAAGGAGAAGAAGAAGAAGAAAAAGAAGGTAATGAAGATGGCGACGGATCACAATGAGGAGCAGAAGATGAGATACGTGCTAGTAAACTGACAACCGCACGTTTTGATGAGTCGTTGGGGTTGACAACCTTGTCGTCAATCGTACGACCCGATATGAGGACGGTGACGGCGCTTACATTCTCAATATTGTTCTGCTGAACAATATGAGCGTTGTTGTTTCTCTGCTCTCTTGGATTCGTCACGGGTTGAGAGAGAAATGTTCCCTTTTCACGTTCATTAACCGCAGCAGCTAGTGGACTGATTTGGGTTTTTAGTCTGGCTATCGCTTGAGTGTTAGCGCTATGCAACTTACCAGATGTTTGCATAAAAGTAGCCAGACTAGACGAAGTCTGCGCAGAAGTTTTAATCAAAGCTTCCAACCCTTTTTCAATGGATGACACCCTCTTGTCGTCTTGGGCGAACCCAGGGGGTGTAAAGGTTGGGTTAGGCTGATTCGACTGTTGGGGCTGGTTGGTTGAGTATCCCATTTTCTGGTTTTGAAAATTTGAATTTTTAAATTGTCAAAAAGGCGGGTTTGAATTATTGTTTTGAAAAGGTGCCCGATTCCAAGCAAAATTGGGATGATTCTTCTAACCAGGGTTGTACGTCTGTGCAAAGGGATCGTTCCTGGGACGCTGGTTTTGATACAGCGCATTAACGTTTTTTGGTCCCTGGGACCCAACGAAAAACGAACATTCTTCCGTTATGTGGTGTAACACCTTGAAATTCGTTTAGAATGTTTTCTCGTTATTTAGCTAGTGTGCGTGTTTTTCGTAAAAATGGATATCTTATTTTCCTTCTTGGCTAGCGGGTTTTGTGTTGTGGAGTGTTTATATGGATATATATATATATATATATATTTATAGGGTTGTTAATTATTTTTAGTTGTGTTTACCCTAATTGGAAATTGTGTTAGTGTACACATGCACACTTAGCACATTTTTGTGACTTTGGTTAAAAAGTTTATTATGTTAACCCTTTTTCTTTTCTTGCATGGTCTTATTTATCCCACCCATTTAAGCAAGTCAAAATCCCTTTTTATATTGCAAATTTAAATAGAAATGAAGGTATGGTGGTTAGGTATGGGATTTGACCTTGTTTGACCTTTGCTTCTCTCTCTTTTCTCTTTCTTTCCCTCACTTCTGAGCTCCGGCAGAAAGAAAGGCAGCAACAACACCATTTTCTCCAGCTGGACAAACTAACAGCTGATGAATTGGTGAAACCAAAAGATACAATAGTCTCCAACGAGCCTCAACCTCTCCACGAATCTGGTAGGGTTCCTCATCCACCTGAGAGATACTATGGTTTCCTTGGTGACGGTGGGAGCGAGAATTGCATCATGGTAGATGATGACCCAACTAGTTCGGGCAGGCCATCTGTAAGTCTACGTTAGCGCCCCGGCAGTCTACAGACGCCAAATGCGGAATAAAACTTTTTAACTTGGCGCTATCGTATACTTTCACCCGGATCTGCCATTATTGCTAAACTAACAAACAGTAAAGAGTGTGGAAATGTTGTACCGACTGATCCGAGTCCTCCGGTCTTCATCTCCGCTCCGATCTCCTCGCGGGATCTCCGTCCATCTCCTCCTCGTCGGAAAGGGCACCACGAAGCCGGGTACTTTTACGGGCTCCCACCTCAATACCGAGGCAACTCGGGCACGAAGCCGGCTACTCGACGTGCCCAAGATATGCTGTAGGAAGTGTAGTGTAGAGGCAACTTGTCTCTTTGGGGTTTGTTGCCTTTGGATGGAGGAATGAAGATAGAACTTTTTAGGGAAATGAAGCTACCAAATTCTTTTGCATACAAAATGATATGAACAATAATTCTCCTCACAAATGAAGCACTCCCTCTCTCTCCAAAAGAGGTGGCCGGCCATATGAGGTTGGAAATGGTGGAGGGAACAAAAAATACATGTGATGAAGGGAGGTGAGGGTAGTAGAAGTCAAGTGGTGACCACACCAAGAGACAAGAAAACAAACAAGCATGCTTCAACTCACATCAAACCCATACCCTTATCAAATCACAAATAAAGAAAGTCATGGTGCAAGAAAAGAAAGCTATCATAATAGATCTTTATGCAAGAAAACCCCTCCACAAATGTAATTTGCAAAACTGCAAATTACCCCCTCCATCGGAAAAGTCCGGCCGGGAAAGAACAAAGGAAAACCGGCCGGAACGGAATGCAAACTGGCAACTCCAGAAAACTGGTCCCGTAATAAATTACAGGAAAACCCCGACACTGTGCATACACACCCGCATCTGTATTCCGTCCGGATACAAATGCAAAGAGACAAAATCTACACTGTACTAAACTAGGACCGGCTTAAACCAAAGCCGGCTAGTAATATCCGTTCGATCCTGATCCGTGCAATACCGCACGTATCTGATCGAACCCTGCCATATACCTATACGGCTACTAGTACAAACCGTCCGATCCTGATCCGTGCAATACCGCACGTATCTGATCGGATCCTTCCATATCTCCATACGGCCTCTACAGCGTTTCGCCCGAAACCTGAGTAACTGAAAATGTGGTAGACTCTAAAGACTCGTCAATACTATGGCTGTGGATTTAACCACTAGCACGTCAGAGGTATAAGCCAATACGTAACGGGCCACCAGCTATTGACTAAAAGGGACGTCGATGAGCGAACTCATCCTGACACCCTACTGAGCCTGTCAGTGACAATATCCGTGCAGTCCGGTCCGTTCGTCTATGAGTATCGCATGGCGGGCCTAGGGGGTTGGTAAAAGTCAGACCCCCAAAAGCGGTACAAGTCGTGTCGGAGTGTAGCCCAGAACACCCTGAGATACTACTGGAATACCTACCAGTAAATCTCCTTGCCTTGGCCAAGGACTTTGTGTAATGGCTCTCCTAGACACAGCACGATCTCACCCCCAATACCGGGAGAGACGAACCCCTGAAGATACGCTCACTGCCTCCATGTGGCTCGGGACTGTACCCAACTAAAACCTGTTTGCACGACTCCTTTGAGCCGTGGTAGGGTAGTAATCAAAGTACAGTGGGAACTCACACGAGACAAATGACGATCCCCAGGTCGATGAACTAACCTGCACACATGTCACCAGGGAACTGCCATCTGACGTCTGGTATATGACCAACTAGCATGTTCCCGGCGAGTCCTGTCCGGTGTACTCATAACCCAATGAGCACCTGTATACATCTTAGGTGATCCAACTGACACCAGTGGCTTGTGAGACCAGCCACCGCCCCTCGTCGGGGTCTCGACTGTATACACTAGTCTACTAATGGAGTATCGATGCCCGGTCTCGAAACTCCCACGACTAGGGACCTTTTAAGGATATGCTTGTAGACCCCCAGCTCCCACTTATATGATCGCCCTCATACTGCTGGTGGTCAAGCAAGAATCCTAGGGGCTCTATCAACGTGTAATAGCGACGTGTCATGTCACCTAAAGCAGTACACGATGATAAAGGTAAACCAGATAGCATACTATCATCTCGAGTAAGACTGTCCTACCGGGATAGGTCCTCCCTCAATCATTACAATCACGTACCTGTGACCTAATAATTGACTTTGAGGGCACTATCTCCAACAATCTCCCACTTGCACTCAAGGCTAATTATTGCGATGTCGCATACTCACAGCCCGTGTGATACCGAACATCCAACTCCTCTACTAGTCAGTCTCACAAAGCTCGTTTGCGGAACTATTGCGTTCGAGGAATAGCCTCAGTGAGTGGATCCGCTTAGTTGTTTCTTTCTATGTCTCTCTATATCTCAAGTTCGCGGAGAAACCCATCTCCCGAAATGAGCAATACCTGTCTTAGAATGTGCCTGGATGTCTGATGGGACATAGCTCATAAATGAACTCCAAATCCAAACTTCTTAGACTGTATCGTCAACTGAACTTAATCAGTATCCTGCGCGCCATGCCTCCCTCAGTATTGCCTTGGATCACCTGTCCAAAATACTGCCCCTCGTCAGAGGGAAAACTATAACTCTGACAACCTCCTTGTCGTCCATGTCACCTTGGAAGCCTGGAATGATAACTGTTTCCCGAATGAGGCTGTCGTTATCATATCCCTAGAACATCCACTTATGTTCTAAAACTGCTTCCGACTGTTTCTCCAGGATTGGATTAATGTCAACTTATTGCATCTAGTGCAAGAACAACATCTGGTGTGGTACTTGACATCTCATGATTGACTCAATTGTCTAAGCAAGTGATCTGCCAATCATACACGTCCCTCTCCCTTTTAGTCTGTAAGACACCTTTGGAGAGGGTGACTCCATCACCTGCAGGTATACTACCGTGCTAGGAGTCGTCCATTCTAAATACTCTTAGAATGCTGTCAAGGTACCCTGATTGAGAAACCACCCAAATCTAGATCTAAAACCATAGATCTAGTAACCAGTATGTCTGATATAATGTCCAAGTCCTTTGTGGAGAAACCACTGTGTGACGACCAAAGTATAACCGATCGTAGTGTAGGAGTTTCTTTTCCTACTCTGTGTATATCATCCAAATACCAGGATATCACACCCTACTACCTTCTCAACAGATCCATCCCCTATTCTGATGAAGTCAAACCCATGACTGTCACGTCAGAAATAGATGATCTATCTCCACTACATCTGCTCTAGTCTATAAATAGACATAAGCTACCTGTCCACCAATGCTTCCGCTGCTCCCACTGACTACGACAACCCTCTGGCAGAGTCATATAGACGTACACTTCTAAAACTAGTTTAGAACGACGCTATACTCATCCTCCCGCCGGGTCTCGCAGCCTGGAACAACAGCAATGGTAATTGTGGGTAAACAAGAACTTCCCTGTCACCGTCCTTGAGGCTACCGTAGTACCTCTCGGGTGCCTGAAGTTACCCACCGTATCTGCGGAGTGGCCAATGGAATGTCAATCCAGATTGAATCTTTAGGTTCCTTATCAAATCTTCAGTAATCGTTTGTGGTTCTGGAATTACTTCCAGTTCTACCATACTCCCACTATTGTTTTCTTGAAAAAATCCATTTTTAATAAAATTGTGGCGAGTCTAGAACAATATCGCTATTGTTCATCCAGATGGTAGAAAGTCAACCCTCGTCATAGCCTGGGTCAACCCACAAACAGCCATTACAGAAACGTGCCTCGAGTTATCCAGTGTCTGGTTTTAATCATAAACCGGACAACTCCCCGTACCTTAACATCGTTAAGATATGAACTGTTCTATATCCAATATAAAAACAGAGGCACTGATTTAATTGAACCAGATTCAAATCATGCAGCTGTCTCCAGTGCATGTCAACTAAATGGAAAGAGGCCGATCAGCGTTACTCAACTTAGGAATACTTCCAATTATGAGTAACCTGAAAGAGAAGCAAGATCTCTTTATCATTACTATCAACTGAATACCATACACAAGTATCTACATCTTCGATCTCTTTGAAGAATCCCGATACTTGCTATACCTGGTTCTCTACTCTATTCAAATACCTATAACTTCTCCAAATTCGGACCCTGTGTTTCCACGAAACACCTGTCTAAAAATTAGAGAAGTCATAAGTAAACTGAATGTAGTACGAGGACCAACCCCTCTGTCCTGATGGACCCTGGACAACATACAATACTCTGTATAAGTCCCTTGAGTCTGATAACTCATTCACTGTGTGTCGTAGGTTGAAAACTGTACTTATGGTTAAGAAGAATTACACCGCTGTTTAATGCTCCTTACCTAACCATCCACTGATATAGGTAAATGTCGTAGACATAATTTCAGAAAGGTATATCTCACTCTATGAAAATAGACGTACAGATATATCAATTTGAAATTGGTGCATAACTGCGGATATTCAAAACCAAATATTTGCCGACCGGCAAACAGCCCAGGTGATTTCCTCAAATATCACCGATTACAACGAATCCCGATATAATGAGGATGATCACCCAATTCCCAATAACCTACTCCCACTCATCATCTGTAAAACCATACAGATGTGAGAATCATACCTGGTAAATACATACCCTGGAGTAAGTATCTAATCGGGAAATCAGTTTTCTTTTAACAGTACACAGTGAAACTGAAACATTGAAATGTTTCGGTGGGGTATCCCGGTATTCTTAGTAATGCCTCTTCCATTATCCAAATTCACAACTATAACCGTATAATTCTTTGCCACCTCTCCAAATCCCTTCATATGTCTTTAGTCTTTACCTTCTGCACACCCCTTTAGGCCAAATGGTTTTCTTCCTTCCCTACCGTTCGGCACCAGCCTATGGTTTGGAAGAAGACTATCCAATAAGCATAAAGGGTGTACTGTCCTAATCCTAGGAGCACTCGCAACGCGAGAGAAGGTGAAGATAAAAGACACCTGAATGTACTTTATTCCTATTTCTCCTGAACCAGGATCCATCCCCGAACTGGAACAAGTTCCTTTCGAGTTCGTATATAACCATACGATGGATTATCCAAATAAACTGTGGATCTTCGTAGTGATACGGAGTGTCCTGGAGAAATACAAAGGTGATGTGGGAGTGGTAACGAAATATTTGGTTTGGTCGTGAATATCTGTTGCAATTTACTTTGCCCTCTTACTAATCCCTTGCTTTGTCTAAACTTAATACCTTCTGCACACCATCGTTATGCTAATTGGTTTTCTTCATTCCCTACCGGTCGGCACCAGCCTAAGGTTTGGAAGAAGACAATCCAATTTGCGTAATAGGTGTACTACCCCTAAACCAAGGAGTACTCGTAACCTGAGAGAGGGTAAAAGGAAAAGACAACTGAATAATCCTATCCGTTTTCTCCAGAACCAGAAACCATCCTCGAATTCCTTCGAGTTCGTATCTAACCATACGATGGTTTTGTCCAATGGAAGTGGACATTCGCAGTAATACGGGGTGTCCTGGAGAAAAGGGTAAAAGTAGGAGTGGCAATGAGGTCTGCAACTCTGACAATCCAAAAGCCAGTGTTAAGAAGGTTCGGTCAACTTGGTCACTGAGTCAAAGTCTTAGGGTCGGGTCAATGGTCGCTGCCAAAGAGAGAGAGAAAAGAAACACTCAGCGTGCACTCTAACCTAGATCAGAATGGTTACCAATTTATCTAATCTGGAAACCTCCCACTGTACCTCAAATTCTCCTCCAAACCTGAAAGAAGAATCAGTCGGGGTCACCCGAGGAGTAAACCAACTCATCAGTGGGAATCGGGATCCAACTCTCATCGCATGACAACGTGACGGAATCCGCTCACGGTATCACACTCCAGAAGGTATGCGCATATCTGGCAAGTTTCAGTACTTTTGAAACTCCCGATGTGATTTCTGCCCCATGCTCTTATGACCTTGACTAAGGCCAACAAATCATAAGTCACATGTCAAGTTCTACCCGTCATTGTCCAGGTTGATTTGAACCCACCCGTACAAGCCCTTGACTAAGGCCAACAAGGCTATACGACTGTCCCAAACCAACGCATCTATCTATGCAACATATGAATACCCAACAGCTACCAAACACTGTGCCTTGACTAAGGCCAACAAACACAGCTTGAATACTATTGACTACCCATATGAAACGACGGAGGGCTACGAATGGTTTCTGGCGAAAACCTTTAACGTAGTGAACTTGATATCGTTGAAGGAACGAATAGCTTTTTAGAAAATATAGTGACGAAAACCTTTACTAAAGAGGTCACTCCCGGTGAAGGGATCTCGGCTCTTTCCCCGTAGAATGGGGTGCTGGATATTCATAACCGAATATCTCGATGCAAAGCAAAAGTAATCGGCTATAGTGAAGTTAATGCCCTGACGCAAACTTCTGTCCAAGGGGTCACTCCCGGTGAAGGGATCTCGGCCCTTGCCTCGTCGACTGAGGAGCAGGATATTCCAAATGAATATCACGATGCAAAACAAAAGTGAACGTCCTTGCAATAACAGCTTTTTGAAAAGTGTTCCAACAACATCATATAAGGTTTGTTTTTAACTTTGCATTGATCCGAATCAATGCAGTCCCATCAATTGATCACACCAAAAAGAACGAAAATATACTGATGTACGTATATGCCATCCGCATTCGCCACTGGGTCCCGTCATTACCCATTAGGTTAGCTAACTAACGACAGAGCGGGGACTGGACTAGCGCGGATGTAAAACATATACAACATCTACTAATATATATACCAATATATAGTATTTCGCTCAAGGCGTGAAAAGAAATGCAACATCACAGAAATGTACAGCATCACAGAACAATACAGATATCTGGGATCCCCTGGTTTCACAGAGCCACTACTGAAACCCGACGTTCCCCTGGTCGTGTGGATAGCCTGTGCAATGAAATCCTAGACCCCTACGGGCGCGGCAAGTCACCCGCCAAAACCTGAAGCGAGGCAGCCCCCTTCAGCGCCGTGAATGGACCACCCAGCACTTCACGGAATCCGGTAACTTGGGCACCCCTCCTGGGTCAACCTGTACCCCCTACGAGTGCGGCGAATAGCCCGCCAATTCCAGACTGAAGCCCCCTCCGTCTCAATGCCATGAGATGCGGGCTTGTTGCCCTCCAGAACCCGGCTATCCGTGCACCCCTCCGTGGGGTAACCCTAGTACAGAAAGTAAAATATACATACACCGGGTACATCGATCGCAACCAGGTCGTGCCCCAAAAGAATAATACAATCAGGCAGTGACGGCAGTCCACATGTCGGACGCTCGCCCCGCAATATCAAATGTACATAATACAACAACACTGTACTAGCATTGCATCCAGGCTATCCCCCACGACCGATCCGCAACATCACAGCAAATACATAGAACATCAACGTGAAAATCACGTTCGCAAATCCGTCTAACCGGGCTATAGCAGTTAGACCGGATTTACCGATCGAGTGACATTCACGGTCGCAGATATAATGTAAATACTGTGAAAAACTAACGTGTTTAAATTTCGATCGACAAAATATCAAGAAGTGGGCCCCACGACTTACTGGTGAACAGTAACAAAATCTGGGCAAAAACGATATATATCAAAAACCCCAAAATCCCAGTGAGAACAACCTGACAAAATTTGGGAGCACGTGCTCCCCACGTGGCCGCGGTTGCGCGGCCAAATCATGGGTTTGGCCGCGCTTCCGCGGTGGCTTTGAGGGATCACGAACCCAAATTTTGTCGTCACTCTTATAAGTTCCTGCTCTGATTTTTAAGACATCCATAAATCATTTTTGAGACCGTTTAAAAACAACAGAAACTGTCGGCTTGGATTTTTGCAGTTTTCGATTTCCGGTCGGATCGAAGTTTTAAACGCGTTAGCACAAGTTAGCATAGCAAAATGGTGAGGCTCTGATACCACTGTAAGTCTACGTTAGCGCCCCGGCAGTCTACAGACGCCAAATGCGGAATAAAACTTTTTAACTTGGCGCTATCGTATACTTTCACCCGGATCTGCCATTATTGCTAAACTAACAAACAGTAAAGAGTGTGGAAATGTTGTACCGACTGATCCGAGTCCTCCGGTCTTCATCTCCGCTCCGATCTCCTCGCGGGATCTCCGTCCATCTCCTCCTCGTCGGAAAGGGCACCACGAAGCCGGGTACTTTTACGGGCTCCCACCTCAATACCGAGGCAACTCGGGCACGAAGCCGGCTACTCGACGTGCCCAAGATATGCTGTAGGAAGTGTAGTGTAGAGGCTACTTGTCTCTTTGGGGTTTGTTGCCTTTGGATGGAGGAATGAAGATAGAACTTTTTAGGGAAATAAAGCTACCAAATTCTTTTGCATACAAAATGATATGAACAATAATTCTCCTCACAAATGAAGCACTCCCTCTCTCTCCAAAAGAGGTGGCCGGCCATATGAGGTTGGAAATGGTGGAGGGAACAAAAAATACATGTTATGAAGGGAGGTGAGGGTAGTAGAAGTCAAGTGGTGACCACACCAAGAGACAAGAAAACAAACAAGCATGCTTCAACTCACATCAAACCCATACCCTTATCAAATCACAAATAAAGAAAGTCATGGTGCAAGAAAAGAAAGCTATCATAATAGATCTTTATGCAAGAAAACCCCTCCACAAATGTAATTTGCAAAACTGCAAATTACCCCCTCCATCGGAAAAGTCCGGCCGGGAAAGAACAAAGGAAAACCGGCCGGAACGGAATGCAAACTGGCAACTCCAGAAAACTGGTCCCGTAATAAATTACAGGAAAACCCCGACACTGTGCATACACACCCGCATCTGTATTCCGTCCGGATACAAATGCAAAGAGACAAAATCTACACTGTACTAAACTAGGACCGGCTTAAACCAAAGCCGGCTAGTAATATCCGTTCGATCCTGATCCGTGCAATACCGCACGTATCTGATCGAACCCTGCCATATACCTATACGGCTACTAGTACAAACCGTCCGATCCTGATCCGTGCAATACCGCACGTATCTGATCGGATCCTGCCATATCTCCATACGGCCTCTACAGCGTTTCGCCCGAAACCTGAGTAACTGAAAATGTGGTAGACTCTAAAGACTCGTCAATACTATGGCTGTGGATTTAACCACTAGCACGTCAGAGGTATAAGCCAATACGTAACGGGCCACCAGCTATTGACTAAAAGGGACGTCGATGAGCGAACTCATCCTGACACCCTACTGAGCCTGTCAGTGACAATATCCGTGCAGTCCGGTCCGTTCGTCTATGAGTATCGCATGGCGGGCCTAGGGGGTTGGTAAAAGTCAGACCCCCAAAAGCGGTACAAGTCGTGTCGGAGTGTAGCCCAGAACACCCTGAGATACTACTGGAATACCTACCAGTAAATCTCCTTGCCTTGGCCAAGGACTTTGTGTAATGGCTCTCCTAGACACAGCACGATCTCACCCCCAATACCGGGAGAGACGAACCCCTGAAGATACGCTCACTGCCTCCATGTGGCTCGGGACTGTACCCAACTAAAACCTGTTTGCACGACTCCTTTGAGCCGTGGTAGGGTAGTAATCAAAGTACAGTGGGAACTCACACGAGACAAATGACGATCCCCAGGTCGATGAACTAACCTGCACACATGTCACCAGGGAACTGCCATCTGACGTCTGGTATATGACCAACTAGCATGTTCCCGGCGAGTCCTGTCCGGTGTACTCATAACCCAATGAGCACCTGTATACATCTTAGGTGATCCAACTGACACCAGTGGCTTGTGAGAACAGCCACTGCCCCTCGTCGGGGTCTCGACTGTATACACTAGTCTACTAATGGAGTATCGATGCCCGGTCTCGAAACTCCCACGACTAGGGACCTTTTAAGGATATGCTTGTAGACCCCCAGCTCCCACTTATATGATCGCCCTCATACTGCTGGTGGTCAAGCAAGAATCCTAGGGGCTCTATCAACGTGTAATAGCGACGTGTCATGTCACCTAAAGCAGTACACGATGATAAAGGTAAACCAGATAGCATACTATCATCTCGAGTAAGACTGTCCTACCGGGATAGGTCCTCCCTCAATCATTACAATCACGTACCTGTGACCTAATAATTGACTTTGAGGGCACTATCTCCAACACCATCATGAGTGGGGACTCTGTGAAATGGCTGGATGCTATGCGATCAAAGATGGAATCCATGTTCACCAACAAAGTATGACTTTGAACACTGCAACTGAAAGGGTAAAACCCATTGGGAGCAAATGGATCTTGAGAAGATTCTTGGTGTAGATGGAAAAGTTGAGTCTTTCAAAGCTAGACTTGTAGTAAAAGGTTTTCGTCAATAACCAGGTGTGGTTTATGATGAAACCTTTTCTCTAGTGGCCATGCTTAAGTCCATCAGGATTAAAGCACGCATCGCAGAGTTGGAAAATCTGTTTTGATGTGGCAGTCAAAGAGTCTGACTTCATAAAAAAGGTAGATGAACCTTGTATATACAAGAAGGTGGTAGAGAGTAAGGTTATCTTCCACATATTGTACGTAGATGACATACTCTTGATAGAAAATGGTTTCCTATGCTACACCCGGTCAAGCTCCTCTTATCACGATGATTCTCCAAGGAAGATCTGGATGATACCTACTACATCTTATAGATTATGATCTATGGTGATAGATCTATGTGGATGTTGAGAGTGTCCCAAATCCAGGTACATTAATATCATACTAAAGGGGTTTAGTATGGAGGACTGTAAGCGTGGTGGTTCGCCCACTTACTCAGGAACCACTCTCTCCAAAAAGATGTCTTCCAAGACTGATGTTATGTACCTATGCTTCGGCAGTAGGCTCTATCATGTATACGATGTTATGTACCAGAACAGATATAGCTAACTCACTAGGTGTAGTGATCATGATTCAATTGGATCTTGGGAGAATCACTGGACAGTTATGAAGGATATTCTTAAGTACTTGAGAAGTACTAAAGAGATGTTCTTGGTGTTTTAGTAACGGTAAACTCCAATCGGAGCCCTTTACCAATTCGAGCTTCCAAAGTGATAAGGTCGACTAAAAGTTAGTCACAAGCTTTTTCTTTACCCTCAGTAGAGGGACGGTATGTTGGAAGAGTTCCAAGCTAGATACCGTGGCATACTAGATGATAAAGGTTGAATACATCGCTACCAACGATGCTGCCAAAGTGGTTGTCTGGACATTTCTTGTTCATGAGATGAACATGGTTCCTACCATTGAGCGTCCAATAATTGTTATTGTGAAAAGAATGGAGTTGTGGCTTTGGCCTAGGAACGATGGTTCCATCAGTGATCCAGACATATTCTGAGGACAGTATCACCTAATCAGGGAGATGGTTGATCTCCAGGGGATCGAGGTAAGGAGAGTTGACGCGAAGGATAACACGGCGGATCCACTCACAAAGGCCTTACTCTAGAGAGACTTCTATAGGACGTTGAGTATGAGATACTACAACAAATGGCCTTAGTGCAAGTAGGAGATTGTTAGTTATATGTATGCCCTAGAGGTCATTACTGCACATGTGATGTACATTGTAGTGGATGCTTGGACATATATAGGGAGGACTTTCTTGCTCGACATGATAATATGCTATTTGGTTGCACTTTATCTTAACATGTACACTTATTGTCTCTCCATTACATGTTGATAAAGCCCTTAGGATGAGTACTTGACTACCAGGATTATGACGCAGATCATACTAGTGAAGCAGTGGTAGTCGGTAAGTACATCCTTCAATTGTTCCTAGTCGTGGGAGTATCGAGACAGGGCATCGATACTCCAGAGTAGATTAGCGTATGTGCTTCTTGACCCATATGATGGGCGATGGATGATCCCACATCCATTGGTGTTTGACATCAGAGAAGGTGTACGGGTGCTCAGTGGAGACTGGGTACACTGGACGGACTCGCCAAGAAATCCTAGATGGTATTATACCTATCATTAAATAGCAGTTCTCTGGTGACACTGGTACAAGTTAGTCTGTCGACCCGAGATCGTCATACAGTTTTGTATGATTCCCACTGTGCTTTGATTTACACCATAACACGTTCAAGGGATCGTGCAAAACGATGGTTTTTGGGTACAGTCCCGAGTCACATGGAGGCAATGAGCGATAGGAGGGGTGTAACATTTCAGAAAAATAAAATATTATTTTTGAGAATTTATATAATTAAAAATATAAATATTACGAATATTTTAATGGTGTGGTATAATTAAATACCGATAATTCGGGAAATATTTGGAAAATTATAGGAATTACTGAAATGAGGGTGTTTTATATGATTTAAGCAAATTATAAATTTTTATAATTAATTATATACAAGTTTATTGCTAAACTCGATTAAATTTCACTAATCTTGCATTAATCCGGTTTTTGTGCATGACATGCACCATGTCATATTGCATATCGTTACATTTTTCTACCATGGTTTCTTTCTTTTTTTCATGCATGCATTTAATTTAAAAGAAAAGAAAAGAAAAGAAAAGAAAAGGGAAAAAAGAATAAAGAATGGGGTATGGCATGGTGGTATGGGCAAGGGGGAGAGAGAGAGGGGGTGAGGGGTCAACCTTGGCATGGCTCATTCCCTTCACTTCATTCTCTTCATCATTCTCTCCTCCTTCTTCACTTGGCTACCCTCTTCCCTCCACCACCTTCACCACCTCACAACACCACCAAAAACTCATCAAAACACATCATTCTCTTCACAAAAAGCATGCACAAGCTCACTACAAGCATGATCGTCCAAGAAAAATTGGATTTTGGAGACTTGGGGCAACTCAAGAATATTCTGGAGTTGCCAAATGAGATAATTCTTTCACCATTAGTTTTGTAACTGATTTACTTTAGCATCCATACTAGTTTAGAATCCATTTAGTGTAGTTTTATGAACTTTGAAAATTCCAAGAAGAGGTTATGGGATTTTATGAGTTGTGAAGTGTAAATTAAGGTTTAGTAGTGATCTTAAACCCGTTTAGTGTTAGAATTCTGGACAAAACCAAAGGATTAAGCCCCAAGACACGAACATAGAAACCTCGATATCGGGAATTTATGGAAATTTGAAGTGTTATTGGAGATCTGCTAACACCCGGGGACCCTAAAAATTTTATAGCGATTACAGAGAGTCATGCAGGCAACCTGGAAGCTACCATAGAGACCCGAGCCCCAATCCCTTAATCTTGTCCGCAAATTATCCCCTTTTGGCCGCAATTTGCGGCCTTGGTGTGAGCAAATTGGCTTGTTCTTGGTCCATGGCTTCATTTTAGGCAAATTAGACCTACCCTATGTGCAGAATTGGCTAATTTCACCTGAAACAAAATCTGGGACCATTTTCTTGAGTTGTTGTTTTGAAATGTGACTTTTAGATGACTTGAACTTTTGATTTTGTGTTTGGTCTCGGTCACTTGACATTTGTACGTCGATACCGGGAGTTGTTGGGTTTTTCTTGCATGCCTAGACCATAGGTTTTAACCTATGTACGTTTCGTGTATCGTTTTGGTTTTCATGCACGATTCGGTTTACGATACTCTGTGTGTACATATGTAGGTACCGCTGCCTGGACTTCGGACGATGAAGAAGAGGATGGAGACATCGATTTCGGCAAGCGAGGATCAAGGTGAGTAGATATATATCTACGGGGGAAGTCGGGTGGATGGCGTATAGCACCCCCCCATAGTTTCGTAGTGTAGTATACGAATACGTATACCTATGTATAGAAATATGTTTATTGTGAGACTAGATGATTATCAAGGTAGATTTTAGGTGTTCATGGGTTAGTTTTAGTGTAAGTAGAAGTGACTTAGTTTATCTTCTTAGTCGCGAAACCCTAAAGTAATGATTTGCGCACACACACATACACATGCATACATTTTATTTTCTTATGCGTATATGGGGATATGTATACACACACACACACACACATATATAGGTATGTGAGTACGTGTGTGTGTGTGTGTATACGTATACATATATATGGATGATGAGGATAATATATGGTACTTGGAGGTGAGTCGATGTGATTGGGCATGATGCCACATGATCGGTGATGTGACTTGGTTCGTATTGTGAGATACGACATGATATTATAGCGGATCCTTAGGTGATATGTTTTCATACACACGCATATATATATGTTGATGGTATCTGAATGTACTAGACTTTAGATCAGTACCCATAATTCAGAATATGATGATAATGATACCTAGAATATGATGATAATGATACCAGATAAATTATGAGTTATATGTGATATTGACCCATACCCTGATTTGGGATGCTGTACGATGGATTTACCTTACGAGATATTATTATGATGATAGATCCGCACTCTTGACTCGAGGATATCATATTATATATTGTATCAAAAGTGATACTAATGAGGCGGGATCACCGACTACTAGATATGGATATCGACTAAGACTTAGGTGGATTTCCTTACCCTTTCGATTAGTCTCTTATTTTAGTTATGTAGTTTACTTAGTAGAGGTTAGATCTAGGAGAGTTATACTTATTTCCAAAACTAACAAATCATGAGTATTTTAAAGACAAGCCAAGGGATACTACGGATATTTCAAAGGATGTACATTTTCTTTAAAACGCCGTAGCCCCTATTTTCTAAACACCACGATTTGTGCGATTTTAGATACCAAAAACTGTATGACTCATATATAGGAATGTATATTTCTTTATTGTTGCATTTGCCATTTATTCTTGCTGTTCGCATCTCATTGCATGCTTATATGTATTTTCGTTAGTTATTATGAAACCTGTTGTTAGGACACCAACACCATTACCGATGATGTGTATGCTCTACGTACACTCGCTTGCCGGCTCACACAAATCATCATCCGTAATTGCCACGACACGTACACTTTAGAAGTATTAATTCATTGACATAACTTGCTAGTTGATAGTTCCATTATGTTATTGCTTTATTATGCTAGTTTAATTTTTGCATTCCTTGCTTGATATCAAATGCATTCATTTATTCATTTGTCATGCAATATTATGGAGTTTTATGCTGGTAATTTACTGTTATTTACTCTTGAGATTGGGATTTCGGATTTCCATGAGATTTCTGGATTTAGAGAAACCGCAAAGATTTTATAAGCTTATTATCATTTTAAAGATAGAATTTGCGGTTTTCTCTTGATATGATTTGAGATATGTCCACCATGAGTTTTCTCGGCTCTTGAGCGATATCATACGCCCGATTCGAGGAGAAGGAGGAACCGTCTGTGGGTGCATGGTGGACCCGGTGCGGTACCCGAGGGCAAGATGGTCGCAGATGATGGCGTTGAGCCTGGCAGGGGAGCACTACCGACCGGTGATTTTATTGTGACTCGAAGGATATCCGGAGGATACCGATCGGAGTATAGGCCAGTCCGGATTGCCGGAGCCTGAGGTTTTGAGATTTGATGATATGGGCCAGTCCGGATAGCTGGAGCCCTAGATATTGACATTTAAGGATACGGGCCAGTCTGGATTGCCGGAGCCTGAGATATTGAGATATTGGGATATATGTTTTGTGTTTATGCCTGACACTGATTCTATGTTGATTTCATTGATGATACCTCGATTTATATATACAGAAATCTCACTATATAAAGAAAATAGTTTTCTCATTTATCGGTTATTCTGTTTTCATTTAATTCATCCATACCTCATATTTATGATATGTTGCTACTTGAGGCACTGACAAGAGCACTTGGTATTACACTTATATATTGCTGTTTACCCATGCAATTATTAGATGCTTCAGGCTATATCATTTTGAGGATATATACTATCGTATGACCTAGGATTGAGTCATACATACGATTTCTGCTCGGTGATGTTTTCTATTCACGAGTTGGCAACTCACCTCTGTTGTATCACAGTTTCTTGCAAATTTTGCCGTACAGGTTTCTTGGCGGCTTTGTTGGCACACTGCTTCTTTCCGGGTGATTGCTTTGGTAGGTGGGTCACTCGCATCGTGACCACCATTGTATTTTATTATTTCAGTTGTATCTAGTAAACTCCATCAACCAGACTTGTATATTTTTTTGACTTAGAAGACCAGTTGTATATTCTTTCGACCTTAGAGTCGCGCTTGTATTATTATTGTTTTCTGGTGGTTATTGGTTTTCCTTTTGATTTTTGATCCTCGTCCTTCGGCGTTGTATATTATATTGCATTGCGTGGTTATGTTCGCCAATTGGCGAAGAGCTAGATCCCGCTTGGGAATGCCTTTATTCATATTATGCATGTTTGTACCCGTTTGGGGCCAGTATTTACAAAGGAGACTCTGCCGAAATTTTCGGAAAAGACTTGATGTTTTAAAAAGGGTTACTACGATTTTTCAAAGTGATTATATGCAAACTTTAAAATAAGTTTTCCTTCACTTCCTTCTTTCAAATGGTTTAGATTTATGGGATTTTTGGCTTACTTGAATTAGATGGGGTCCTATAGACTTCATATGATTCAAGTGCCAGTCACATGCTATTTCGGGTTGTGACAAGGGGATTCGTCTCTCCTGGTATTGGGGGTTGATGTTGCGCTTTGCTTGATTGGCCATAACAGGAAATCCCTGGCCAGGATTGCTGAGATCTACTGGTAAGTATTATCAGTAGTTTCTCGAACCGTTATGGGCCTCACATCGGTATGACTTATCAGGCTATTCGGGTCTGACGTTATACCACCCCCAGGCTATGATATGCGACATATCAGACGAAGAGACCGGACTGTACGGTAGTGTTACCGATTGGATTCGCAGGAGTATGAGCAGGCTTGCTTGTTGACCTTCTGATCGCTCAATACCCGGGTGGCCGTTATGTTTAGCAGACCGCTTTGGGCTTGTGGGCGACTGATATGATCACCACCTACTGCCGGCGTATTGACGAGTCTTTAGAGTCCTCACACAGGTTTCCTGGCTCAAGCAAAACGAAGTAGGAGCACATATGTGATATGTGCGGGATCGAGATTAATACGCGTATATGATACTGTATTCTATTCTCGCGATATGAGATATCGGTCGGTTATATGTGATATAACCGAGCTGTCGAATCAAGTGTTGATTCGACAAGTTGTGTCACGACCAGAAATTTGGCATGTGACGGACCTTAAACCATGTAATGTTTACAGGCGTAACGCAATTCAAGTAAGCCGAAAACCCAGCAATCTAAACCATCAAAACTAGTAAGTGATAAGAACGGTGTTAAAACTTTTGGAATCTTAAGTAAAAATCTTTAAAGTCGAAAGTTACTTTCTTTAAAATTTCGGCAGCACCTCCTTTGTAAAAAATAGCCCCGAAACGGGTACAACATAGAATATAAATAAAGCATCCCCAAACGGGAGCAAATCCACGCCCAAAGATGGAAACAACCACCAAAATAGATATACGACGCCGTAGCGAAGAAAATGGACGATATAAAGTGACAACAGCATAAAAGACATCCAAACTTACAAAATAATATAATATCGATCCTCACAACTCGTCTCTAAGTCAATACATGAAAGTGGTAGATGGAGAGTACTAGATACAATAGATATACAATGAGCATCATCGGATAACCACAAAACCCACTTATAGCAAAACTGCTCACAGTCAGCCGTAGCAGTATCTACTGCAAAAGATGATACGATAAGAAGAAGCCCTGCCGCTACCACTCTGAAGGACGCCTGCAAAACACTGTGGCATAACGGGGGTGAGTTGCCAAATCGTGAATAGTAAACAACATATGCAGGTAATCGCAGGTATGCACGTACTGCGATAATCTATCACATGCAAGCTGATTGCAATAATGGCAATATGTATATGCAACAGTCATGAAAGGTGCTCTATCAGGTACTACTAATACATGAAGCAATGCATATCAAATAAATGCTGAGTATGGGATAAAACATGTCATCCTCACGGAATCCTCATCGTGGCAGGACCAGTGTCCATCAAGACAATCTAAATCTTAATACCAAAGGCACCGCATCCTCAGATCGACCCTTATATCCTGTAAGTCTCATGGAACCTGAGTGTCCAATATCGACACCCGAAACCATCATGAAAACATATGCCTGTATATATGCGTGTGTGTGTGTGTGTCCCTAAATGACACATCAAAATCATGGAACCTGATTGATCTTAATTTCTTGTGATTGATTCGAATGGAAAGAAAAGTGTAATCACAAGCAAAGAATTTATAACAGTAATAAATTAACCGTGTCAATGTAGCTCGTTAATGAATACGGATCGTCTACTGAGATGCGTGTACTTATTCTATCTTGCTTTAGATGAGTCAAAATGAAAATATAAAAGAAAATTCAAGAATGTAATTTAAGATTTAATTGAGTTGCCATTTCAAGAAAATCAAGAATATATTCAAGAATTAGAAATCAAGAAAGTGTCCAATATCAATTTCAATTATCAAGAATATGAAGAATAGCTTATAGGAATCGATTGAATTAGTAGAAATGATGAATACTAGAAATTACGAATCTTATCTATTGATGAATTGTAGCTAGGACGATGGTGATGAATGAAGATTAGGGATCTATTGAAGAAACTGGAGTTTCTCCTTCACTGTCCCATGTCTTTTCATTAATCACCATTCAAATCTAGCCTCTAGCAAAGAAAATCATCAATCATTTGATCCCTAATTTGCAACGAAATTAGAAAGAACGTGATCTCGATCCAAATTAGGTCATTGATGATTCTTTTTCCTAAAGTTCACAATCCTCATAAGACTTAAGATTAGTATTAGGATTTTATCATCACTTGATCTACCGATTCTCTCGATTCCTTTACAAGCAGAGATTTCACTCACGCATCACGAAAATTAAAGAATGAAGAACGATAAATTTCATAATGCAAGAATGTAAAGAAAGCGAGAATTACAATTATTACCTTTATTAAATTTCCTTCAAATTACACCTCTCAATTCGAGTTTACAAGACTGGCTCTGGATCGCTCCTTTGAAAGGGAATTTGTCGTCGATCTTTGCTTGGCTCGATCGCCGTGAGTCATGGATCTGATGCGGATCTCTTGCTCTTGATGACGATTCGGCTTTGCGATAAAGGATCTTCGATTTTCGCTTGATTTTGCTCTCAATGGATCTTGATTTGATTGGATTTTGATTGGATCTCAAGTTGTGTCACTCAACTTGAATTGAATTTTAATTGTAACTAGAATTTTACCACCATCAACTAATAACCCTTTACCATAGCCCTAGATCCCCTTTTTATAGATCTCAAATCAAGCTTCCCTCATAAGCCAGGTTGTTACAAGGAGCCTTCTAGAATAAGGTAGGTTGTTACAAGGAGCCTTCTAGAATAAGCTTGTTATAAGGAGCCTTCTAGAAAAAGGTTGTTACAAGAAGGCATCCTCAGCAAGCTAAGAAGTTGAGAATAAACTTCTGGAGATTTCCTGACCCGCCAAGCCCTTGACTCGGCCGCGGATCCACGGCAACTCGGCCAACTCGGCCGCGGATCCTCGTTGAAGCAGTGAGATCACTGTATGGTTTTTCTGGGGTGTTCTGGAGTTGGACTTGAGGTATTCTTTTGATTTCTGGAATCTTCTAATGTTTTCTTGGTTGCTTTCGGTATTTGATTCTTTGGTTTCCTGTATTATATCGGCAATTTTCTGATTCCAGTTATTTTGACCTGAATAATCTGGCACAAGATCGATGTAAAGAATTTGAGAGATACAAAATATTATGCGTGAAGTAATAAACACACAATTTCCCTCCATAATCCCGGTTATAAAGTATAACACATGTTAAATGATCTTTTCCATACAAACTGCAAATACGTGTTATATTTATATCAAATACCTTTAGATGATTAGAAAGATTAAGGAAATTGTTGTGTTGAGAATGCAATATTTTTGACTGAACAAATTCCCCCAAACTTGATTTTGATCGTCTCGAGCAAACTTCTTTTATTCAGGTGAAGGTGAAAAGAAGAAGAGAGAGAAAAAGAAAAAACTAATTAGCACATTTTCGCAGGCAACACGATTGCACTGAGTACGTTCAACAAGTCTTAAAACCTCTAGGTGTCCCTAATAGGAGGAGTGTTGTCTCCTGAGGGTTTTCAGCGGATTGCACCCACAAAATCCTATAATAAAAGGAAGACTTTGAAAGTTACATATAAAGATAGGAGTTATAAAAGAAAGACTTTGAAAATCAGAGTTTCCAACTACACTAGCTTTTCGGTTGTCATGAGCCCTATCTTAATAGTCATGAAAAGATGTTAAAAATCACATCATCCCTCAATAAAACATCGTCTTTATTCTTCCTTCCTACCTTTCTTCCAAACACCGATCATATATTCCTACGTATGTGTAAGAGACATCCCTACACTCGGAGAATTCAATTCAAACTATCATATTCTTGTCCATCTACCTTAGTACTTTTTAGTCGGTGAATAGTTTGGATGGAATTGCTTACATATTCTTCTTGCGATCATTAATACTTCTTGAGGTACTAACCGACCGATTACTAAATGTGCTCACAGGTTAGGCGTATTTAGTGTTTTCCTCGTCTTGCAACACTTAAGGATTAGCAGTGATTCTGAAACTAGTTGATCTAAAGCACTAGGTGATGAAGCACCCTCGCTATATTTTTTTTATGCTGCCTTGGTGATTACAAAACCAGTATTCATTTTTCTTCACCATTTTATACTTTTATGCTTCATTTATTATTTTCTTCATACTTTGGCTTTTAGACAAGAGTATTTCAAGGTATCCTCTACTTTCCCAAGTTTCAAGACGTGTGTAAGTGCATATAGTAGGGTATCAACGTTCAGATGTCTGGCTTCCAGAATAGGAACTATTTTTTAGACTTATTTTTATCCTCAGATTAGTGACTTCTTTCATCTTACTAACCCTTGGGACAATGGCTCATAACTACTTATTACTAGTTTCGTTTAAGAAAACTTCTAATTTTCTTGGTTTTCTTAAATTTTTCCAATCTTTTAAATGTAATTTTTCACTTTCTAATCTTTTATTATCTTATTTATGTACACATTTTTTTATTATATGTTTTGTGCTTATGCAAAGTATGACGCAAAGTGATGCGTAAATAAGTACAAACCTAATTCCCCCAAACTTGTTTACAACAGTGTCCTCACTGTTGCCATCTGTTAAATCTCAGAAACCTGTAAGCTTGGGAGAAAAATTTATTAACGGGGTACATGAAAATCCTCCCCCAAACTTATTTTTGGCTCACAATTTTGAGGATAACTTTTATTTTCAAGAACCAAAAATACACCCCCCAAACTTGAGTTAAACAATGTTAATCTTTGAAAATCATAAGTGGGGATAAAGTTATTGGTCAATATAAGGCTTTACGAAGACCAAAAATTAATACCAACCATTCGAAGATTTGATCAATGTAACATATAGGTCGGTGAAAGAACATGTTGTATAGAGTCAAGAAAAAGTAGGGAAGAAATAAGTGGTGTGATGGAAAGGGTTTGAGTCTTAAATTATAAAACTGAAAGAATGAGGATGAATGACAGCGAGAATGTGAATGATTAGGAATGAGTGGAACATTTGAATTCTCGTATCTTAGAAGAAGGAATTGTGGCTGTTCAACTTCCTTAGATGGAGGTTGATTAATCACAAAATCCGTGTCTGTTAGGAATACGAGTTCATCAGCGAATTTTTTTTCGAAACTTTCATTGATATATCGAAGAATAATGTAGCTAAATGTTTCACTAGAACTTGAAATATCGGATTGTGATTCATCAACACTCGCTAACATTACAGGAACAAAAGAAGAACCTGAGAAAGTAGAAGTGAAATGGGTAAACAAATTGGTGTATCGAGGATCGCTAAACCAGATGTGGGAGATGTAGGCTGAATTTCGGTTTGCTATTCAGTTATACCATTATTATCAACTTCAAGTCGCATTTGGGGTTCGGGAAGATTAATTAAAGGCTCGAGATGATGACCATAAGGAAGTGAAAGGACCTGATGAATTGGTGGGACAAACTCATCCAAAATTTCTGGTACATCAATCAATATATTCCCAACGTCAATCTCCTCATTCAAGTGAAGGTTAGAATTCTCAAACACCTCATTAAAAGTATGGTTTTCAATCAATTTTGGTTCAAGAGTGGAAGTGTAGAGATCACAAGGATTTGGCATAGTTTCACTCGAAATGGGCCCTTCACAGTCGGGTAAATCAAATACTATAAAGTCACACAACTTCTCATACATTCTATCTTCAATTGATGAATCATTTGGTGTACTCGATGAATCTGTGAAACTGGAGTTGTGGATTTCAGTTTGGAATGGGAAGGTTTGATTAGGAAGGGTGTACAGTTCTCTCTTACTACCCAAATTATCACTTTGTTCTATGGCCATATTAGACATTGAAAATTTTTTAGCTGGTTCGGAACTAGTTGCTCTTTCATATTTAGCCATGCTTCCCTTTCATTCCTCTCTGATGCGGTTCAACATCACTATACCTTTTTCTAATTTCCGCTCAAGACTAGACTTGGGTTGACAAGGGGTTTCAGGATAAAATTGAAATTCTTGTGGATAGGTAAAACTCCCAAATGATTAGTTAGAATAGGTGTCTAGGGAAGGTGTAAATGTCGGATAGGATTGATAGGAATTGAATGGTTGTGAAAATTGAGCAGGAGTATGATCAACATTATGATAAGAAGAATATTGATATTGATTGGTTGGTTGGCTATTTTCAATAGACATCATATATGCTACAAACCGATTATGAAATTCTTCCTTAGAAAGTGGTGGTGATGGTTGATATTGGTCCAGATTGAAACTTTGGCCTTTAGCCCTAACTATATGCTCAGCAATGGACATTCGTCTAGGGGCATCCTCACTCGGAGTATCAATTAAAACAGATATAGAATTAGGATACGGTTGATAAGGCCTCGACTGAGCTGGCCAATTGTTTCTACCTGCTTGTTCTATCCGATCCCTTAAAGACATAGGAGAGTCGCATGGTATACCGAAGCAATTACAAAGACGAAATATCTGGTTGTGGATAGAAAAGCTCGGCAAGAGTTCGTTTGTTTGGGTCACCCATTATAAGAAGAGAAGAGGGGAAAAAGGGTAAAAAAAGAGAGAAAATAATTGGTTTGTTTTGAAAAAAAAAGTCGGATTTATGAAAATTTCACACAAAAATGCACAAGCAACCCTATATCTAATGGTCACCTAGGTCAAGTCACTAGACCTCTCCTAGACTTCCAGAAGACAAATCGCAGAATAAATTCTCTATTGCCTCTTTATCCCTTCTGTGGCCAGGTAAGTGCCAGGTAAGTGGGAGGTTCTCTACTACGTAAGTAGTGGGCCTAATTAAGTAACCACTTGTCTTAGACACACTTGCCTTAGACACCACAAAAGAAACGCGGATAAGTAATAGATTACCCACAAGCTTCTTCTGTCCTAATTGAGCGTGACGGTCCTTAGAGTCTTTTCTAAATATTTTTTAGTTAATGAAGGTGATGCAGATGCTAGTTTTGTGATTTTTAGAGCTTAGGAAGGGTAATGAAATCCCTATCTAATCTGAATTTGGTCTTTGCCCCTTAATTTTTGTATTAAAATATGCAAATAACCAATTTCAAGAAATGCAATAGATTTTAATTTTAACGGAGCTGTTTTTGCAAAGAATCATGCAGAAAATGGTTATTGGACAAGATCGGAGAGAAGATGAGAGAATAGAGACTATACCACAGAAGTTTGGAAACTGAAACTCCTAAACGGCGATGGAACTGCCGCAAAAACCGGCCATTAGCCGCGGATCAGCAGTGGAATGGAGGAATTAGGGTTTCAAAATTTTCCTATAGCTTCGCGTACTCCTCTGGAATTTGTAGATCTTCTCTGAATCTTGATCTCACTGTTACAATGATTCCAGATTCCTTTACAAAAATTCAAACACTAAACGTTAAACACATGATGCGATTCTTGGATTAGAATTTGATGGAATAATAATTTTTCAACTCAAATTGCAAAAACGAACAAATTACGCATGCATCCCCGGCAACGGCACCATTTGATTGATCTTAATTTCTTGTGATTGATTCGAATGAAAAGAAAAGTGTAATCACAACCAAAGAATTTATAACCGCAATCAATTAACGGTGTCGATATAGCTCGTTAATGAATACGGATCATCGACTGAGATGCGTGTACTTATTCAATCTTGCTTTAGATGAGTCAAAATGAAAATATAAAAGAAAATTGAAGAAAGTAATTCGAGATTTAATTGAGTTGTCATTTCAAGAAAATCAAGAATATATCCAATAATTAGAAATCAAGAAAGTGTCCAATTTCAATTTGAATTATCAAGAATATGAAGAATAGCTTGTAGGAATCGATTGAATTAGTAACTATGATGAATACAAAAAATTACGAATCTTATCTATTGATGAATTGTAGCTAGGACGATGGTGATGAATGAAGATTAGGGATCTATTGAAGAAACTAGGGTTTCTCCTTCACTATCCCTTGTCTTTTCATTGATCATCATTCAAATCTAGTCTCTAGCAAAGAAAATCATCAATCATTTGATCTATAATTTGCAACGAAATTAGCAAGAATATGATCTCGATCCAAATTAGGTCATTGATGATTTTTTTCCTAAAGTTCACAATTCTCATAAGACTTAAGATTAGTAGTAGAATTTTATCATCACTTGATCTACAGATTCTCTCGAATCCTTTACAAGCGGAGATTTCACTCACGCATCATTAAAATTAAAGAATCAAGAACGAGAAATTTCATAATGCAAGAATGTAAAGAAAGCGAGAATTACAATTATCACCTTTATTAAATCTCCTTCAAATTACACCTCTCAATTCGAGTTTACAAGACTAGCTCTCGATCGCTCCTTTGAAAGGGAATTTGTCGTTGATCTTTGCTTGGCTCGATCGCCGTGAGTCGTGGATCGGATGCGGATCTCTTGCTCTTGATGACGATTCAGCGGTGCCATAAAAGATCTTCGATTTTCACTTGATTTTGCTCTCAATGAATCTTGATTTGATTGGATCTTGATTGGATCTCAAGTTGTGTCACTCAATTTGAATTGAATTGTAATTGTAACTAGAATTTTACCACCATCAACCAACAACCCTTTATCTTAGCCCTAGATCCCCTTTTTGTAGATCTCAAATCAAGTTTCCTTCATAAGCTAGGTTGTTACATGGAGTCTTCTAGAATAAGGTTGTTACAAGGAGCCTTCTAGAATAAGGTTGTTACAAGGAGGCGTCCTCAGCAAGCTAAGAAGTTGAGAAGAAACTTCTGGGGATTTCTCGACCCGCCAAGCCTTTGACTCGGCTGCGGATCCGCGGCAACTCGGCCAATTCGGCTGTGGATCCGCGGCCAAGTAGTGAGATCATTGTATGGTTTTTCTGGGGTGTTCTGGAGTTGGACTTGAGGTATTCTTTTGATGTCTGGAATCTTCTAATGTTTGCTTGGTTGCTGCCGGTATTTGATTCTTTGGTTTCCTGTGTTATATCGGCAGTTTTCTGATTCTAGTTATTTTGACCTGAATAATCTGACACAAGATCTCAGTAAAGAATGTGAGAGATACAAAATATTATGCGTGAAATAATAAACACACAATTTCCCTCCATAATGCCGGTTATAAAGTATAACACATGATAAATGATCTTTTCCTTACAAACTGCAAATATGTGTTTTATTTATACCAAACACCTTTAGATGATTAGAAAGATTAAGGAAATTGTCGTGTTGAGAATGCAATATTTTCGACTGAACAGAACCTAAGTGTCCAACATCCACACTTGAAATATCATGAAACCCGTGTCCAGCATCGACACGCAAATCCTCATATCTCAGGCGCCGTCACCAGGACCGGCCCTGATGTCCGTACATAACTCCGGTCGGTATCCCCACGATAACTGCCGAGTCCAAATACTATCACCAGTAAGGTAGTACTCCCCTGCCTCGAGCTCATCACCATCATCTGCGATCTTCTTGCTCCGGGGTACCTCCGGGCTCCACCATGTACCCGCACACGGCCTCGTCCACTCCTCGCATGGGTATCTAACACAAGTCTCAGAACTGAGAAATCTCATGGTGGACGCATCGAAATATCATATCAAGAGAAACCGGGTTTTTCAAACAATGCATAGTTTCATGAACTACCACGGTCCTCAAATCCAGAAAATATCAAGTAAAGAATAAGAATACTTGCATAGATCATTATGATGATATATATTATATATATGTACATATATAACAGAGTCCCATACCACTGATATATATATACATATATAACAACGTCCCATACCACGATATATATCATCAGGAGTAAAACGTCCAGAAAATATCATATGAAATCCATATCTCAATGCGTAAATCTATGAAATATAATACATGCAACATAAAATAGTAATATGAGTATATAAAGGAAAAACCGCTATTTAAATGCAATAAGTTATTAAATATATCATGCGGTTCCCAATTTCTCCAAAATCCAACGCAACATCATATAAGGGTGAACATGTAGCTATAGCAAGGTATATGTGTGTACATATAAGTATGTATGCAAGATGTACATGTAGCTATATCTCATATGTGTATATACCTGTCAATAATGATACAATACCCTATAGGTATATATGTAGCTATAGCAAGATATGTGTCTATACCTGTCAATAATGATACAATACCCTATAGGTATATGTGTAGCTATAGCATGATATGTGTCTATACCTGTCAATAATGATACAATACCCTATAGGTATATGTGTAAGCATATTGGTATATGTGTATGCTATCTTTCTTATACACAACGAAAATAAGGATCAAATCTCAATGTCCCTAACCAATACAATATCACATATGTATATGTGTCAGCTACATCTCATATGCACAAAGAAAATAATGATCATGTCTCAATGTCCCTAACCAATACAATATCACGTATGTATAGGTGTCAGCTATATCGCATATGCACAATGGAAATAAGGACCATGTCTCAATGTCCCTAATCAATACAATATCACATATGTATAGGGTTGTGCGTGTCATGGAAATTATCGACGGAGTGTGTATAGCATACAATTAGTGCTCGTGTAAAATGAACCGTCAATAATGGTGTTGTGTCTCATTAATACTATGTCTATATACAATAGGAAATGAGATATGGAACAATGGTAAACATGCACAATCAATGTCCGTATACTTGTAACTAATAATCATGTCATTTAATCTAGCTCAGACGCATAACGCCATGCGGACGATTCCCCTGTAGATGTTAAATCTACTTACCGATGACCTCGAGCTAAGTAAACCCGACCACCTGCATCCCTTTCTTCGCAGCGTCCGAAGTCGCTGCTCGCGATCCTAAATTTCACAAACACAACACATAAGGTTAAATATCCTGCGACGATACAAAGCCAACAAAACGCAAGGATAACGTCCACAAGATATACACACGGTGCACTCAGTGCACAAAACGCGAACGATATCGGCACAACCCTAGCTAGGATGACACAACCACAAAGTCTAGACCCCGATTGTACCGATCGCGCAATCACAACACATTTTATATCATGGAAGATAAAATAAATCACATCACAACATCGAAAGAAACCCACGCCTAATTTATCCGAAAACCTAGTAAGCAACTTTTAATCATATTAGCTCAAGTCTAGAAGTTTAAACAATTCTAATGATCAAAATCAACACATAGTAGCTTAACTAAGTCACCCAAACCTTTACTACAATTTTAATCTCACCCATATAAGATTTAGTAAAAGTTTAGTTTGCACTTAAGCTTAATTAGACAATTTGGAAAATAATAAATAACAATCTCACAAGTAGGTTAAGTTTTCCTTGTCTAAACAACTCACTTAACCATTACAATAATCAAAACCCTAACTTGATCTTCATAATCTTTTCTTGAATTTCTAAACATGCAAATTAAAACCATTCTTAAACATCTAATAAGCTAGCTTAAACTATTTAAACAACAACTATACCTTAGAGTTAGGATTTTATACCGCTACTTGAATCACAAACTTGCAACAAGATCATCAAAATAGCCTCCAAAATGCTAACTTTCATGAAGATCCATGCAAGATTTAGGCTAAAGAATAATAGGTATAGATTTTATTTGAGTTTGTGGGATTATTTGATGATTTTTGATGATTTATTTGAGCTTTTAGGAGTGCAAAATGGGTGAGGAAAGTAGTGGGGCAGCAAGGGGGAGGAGGGCTCGGCCATAGCATGAAGAATGGGGAAAGTTGTGGAAATTTCTAGCTAAGTTCACAATTAATGCTCAATTAAAGCCTCTCCCATCATGCCACCTCTTAAACCTTTTCTTTTCTAATTAAAGTTTTTTTTTAATTCACCAAAATATCTATATATTTTCTAGGATATTTTCAAAGATGGTTAAATGCTTAATCCTGTGATTAAGTTAGTATAGATTCACTTTAGCATAATTAATCCAATCAAAATTGTAATTACCACTAATTAAGTTCATAATTAAATGCTTATAATAATATTTTAATTAAGGAAAAATATTAAATTGAACTAAAATTTTCAAGTGATAATTAAAAGCGACAACTAGCAATTTCCTATTTAAACTGGGTGCAGTTAAGTCTATACTGAAAAATGATCACCTCTGGGTTTTTACGGAAAACACAACTTATTTTACCGATTATCTGGAAATTCACTTAAATGATTTCTAAAACGTTATAATCTTCCCCCCTTAAAGAAATTCGGTCCCCGAATTTAAAATTCTTACAATGCGTACCTTCAAAGAGATGAGTGCAAATCTTCCACATCTCGCTCGCAGCCTCCCAAGTGATCTCCTCACTAGACGGGCCACGCCAAAGAAAACCTCTACAGATGGCAAGTCCTTTGACCGAAGTTTCTCTACCTGCCGATCCACTATTACTATCGGATGCCGGTGAACGAAAAATTGCGTCCCAATCGAATGGTCTGGTGCTGAATCTTGTGAGAAAGGTCATGAAGGTATTTGCGAAGTATCGACACAAGAAATACATGGTGAATACTTAAAAAATCTGGGCGGAAGTGCCAACGATAGGCAAAGGTACTAACTCGCTCGAGGATCTCAAAAGGATCTACAATTTGGGACTAAGCTTCCTAAAACTCAACACGTCATTCATCGGAAAAATCCGTAGGAATATATGATCTCCCACTGCGAACTCAAGTCTGTGACAACAAAGGTTGGCATAAGACTTTTGTCTACACTGGGCTGCTCTCATCCTGTACTGAACAACCTGGATCTTCTCCGAAATCTCTTGACTAGCTGGGGTCCAAAATCCTACTCTCGCGGAGTCGGTAAAACAGACTGCCGATCGACATAACCTACCATAAAAGCCTAAAAGTTGCCATCTGAATCATCTCCTGATAACAGTTATTGTAGGTGAATTCTATCAATGGCAAGTGACGATCCCAACTGCCCACAAACGTTTAGTACGTACGCACAAGCATATCCTCCAGAGTCTGTATAGTCCGCTCTCACTAACCATCGGTCTACGGATGGGAAGCGGTGCTAAAGCTCAAACAGTACATAAGGCTTCCTGAAACTTCTGCCAAAGACGGCTAGTGAACTGGGTGCCTCTATTGGATACAACGCATGAAGGAACTCCATGCAAAGGCACAAACTTATTGAAGATCAACTGAGCAAACTGAGCATACTGAGCATAACCAGACAACAATCACCCAAATGGAGTCATACCCTTGACTATACCTGGGTAGACTCATAACGAATCCATGGAGATTTGCTCTCATTCCCACTCTGGAACGGTTAAAGGTTGCAACTCTCCTGCCGGTCTCAAATGCTCAACCTTAGCTCGCTGACAAGTCAAGCACTTCAAAACGAAATCTGAAACATCACTCTTCATCCCTGCCCACCCGTAACTATCTCTCAAGTCACGTTACATCTTGGTGGAACTTGGGTGAACACTGAAAGCTGACTGATGTGCCTGCTCTAGGATCTTGCGTCTTTACCCATCAGTATCTGGTATACACAAGCTAGTCCTACAATGTAGCACACCCTGGTCATCAATCAAGAACTCCGAATCTCTACCCTGCTGAACATGCTCAAGAATCTCAGACAAACGAACATCAGCGGGCTGTGCCTCACTAAAACGATTAATTTGAAGTGGATAGGCGTGGACATGAGCAAGCTGTCCCCTAGTAGAGGTGAACTTAAGCTGTACTCAACGATCGCATAAGAACTGCAAATCTGCAAAATACTGTCTCAGAATTGCGCACAACTGGAACAAGCTACCCCCGGGCCTAAGACTCAAAGCATCAGCTACCACAATCGCCTTGCCCCGGAAAAAAATAAAGGATATCACAATCATAATCCTTCACAAGCTCCATCCAACGATGCTGTCTCAAACTCAGATCCCACTGCAGGAAGATGTACATAAAGCTCTGGTGGTCCGTGAAGATCTGACATGACTCTTCGTACAAGTAGTGTCTCCAAATCTTCAACGCATGACCACCGCGGCCATCTCCAGATCATGACTAGGATAATTCTGCTCATGCTCCTTCAACTATCGGAAAGCATAAGCGATAACTCTATCATGCTGCATCAATACACAATCAAGCCCCACTTGCGAAACATCACAGTAAACGACAAAGTCGCCCGATCCAGAAAGCAAAGATAGAACTGGTGCAGTCGTCAACCGAATCTTCAACTGCTGAATACTCAACTCACATGCCTCAGTCTAAAGAAAATAAACTCCCTTCCTGGTCAGTCCGGTCAGTGGTGCAGGGATACTCGAAAAATCCTATACGAAACGGCGGTAAAAACGGGCTAAGCCTAAAAGGCTGCGGACCTCTGTCACTGAACAGGTCTGGGCCAAAGCTGTACAGCCTCAATCTTCCTCGGGTCCATACAAATACTATCTTCCATAACCACATGACCTAGGAAGTCAACACTATTAAGCCTGAAGGAACACTTCGAGAATTTAGCAAACAGCTAATGCTCTCTCAATATCTGCAAAGAAATCTTCAAGTGATGCTCATGTTCCTCATGACTCTTGGAATAGACCAGAATGTCATCGATAACACAACAATAAACTGGTTGAGGAACGGCCTGAAAAATCTGGTTCATCAAATCCATGAATGCTGCTAGGGCATTGGTAAGTCAAACGACACCACCAAAAATTCATAATGCCCGTAGTGCGCACAAAAAGCAGTCTTCGGAATGTCATCACTCCGAACCCGCAACTAATGATGACCTGATCCCGAAACAAACTTAGAAAAATGTCCCGCACCCTGGAGCTGATCAAAGAAATCGTCAATGCGATGTAAAGGATATCTATTCCGCACCGTAACTCGGTTCAATTGACGATCAATCAATACACAATCTCAAAGTGCCATCCTTCTTCTTGACGAACAGAATAGGAGCTCCCCAAAGTGAAACACTTGGACGTACAATTCCCCCTATCTAGCAACCCTGCAGCTGATCCTTAAGCTCCCTAAGCTCCGCCGGCTCATCTGGAACAACGTCGGAAAACTCTCGCACGATAGGAACCCGGTCCAACGAATCCACTGTAGCTCCCGTTTCATGAATGAAAGCCAAGAATCCTCGACATCCTCTCCTCAAAAGCCGACTAGCGAAAAAGGCTGAAATCAAGCTGTGAGGGGTGGCACCATAGTCCCTCTGCACAACAAGAACTGACTCGCCGGGAAAACAAAACCTGACTGTTTTATCGCGGCAGTCCACAGACGCATATCACGTAGCTAACCAGTTCGTGCCTAGGAGAACGTCAAAGTCCAACATCTCTAGAAGGATCAACTCGACGGATGAATCTTAACCTCCTAACCATTTGGCACATGACCGAAACACATGTCGCGCAACAAAAGAATCGTTAACAGGAGTAAACACAACAAACGACTGATCTAGCAAACACGACTCTCGGCCCAACCTCGGCACGAAGTGTGTTGAGCAAACAAGTGCATGTTAGTTGTATATATGTCCTAGAGGCCATTGTTGTACATATGATGTATATTATAGTGGATGCTTGGATATATATAGAGAGGACTTTCTTGCTCGACATGATAGTATGCTATCTGGTTTCACTTTGTCTTAACATGTTAACTTGTATTGGTTTACTGTCTTGCTCTCACATGTTGATAAAGCCCTTAGGATATGTACTCGACTACTGGGACTATGATGCAGATCATACTAGTGGGGCCAGGGTAGTCCAAGAGTACATCCTATAACTGTTCCTAGTCGAGGGTGTATCGAGACAGGGCATCGATACTCCAGAGTAGACTTGCGTATATGCATCTTGACCCATATGATGGGCGATGGATGATCCCATATCCATTGGTGTTTGACATCAAAGATGGTGTACGGGTGCTCAGTGGAGACTGGGTACACTGAACGGACTCGCCGAGAACTCCTAGATGGTATTATACCAATCGTCAGATAGCAGTTCTCTGGTGACACTGGTACAGGTTAGTCTGTAGACCCGAGATTGTTATAAAGTCTTGTGTGATTCCCACTGTGCTTTGATTTCTACCTTACCACGTTCATGAGGACATGAAAAACGGTAGCTTTTGGGTACAGTCCTGAATCACATGGAGGCAATGTGCGATAGGAGGGGTTTCGTCTCTCCCGGTATTGGGGGTTGATATTGCGCTGTGTTCGATTGGCTATAACTGAAAGTCTCTGGCCAGGGCTGATTTGGAGACCTACTAGTAAGTATTATCAGTAATTTCTCGACCCGTTATGAGCCTCACATCGACACGAATTATCGGTTACTGGGGTCTGACGTTTACCACCCCTAGGCTGGATATGCGACATATCAGACGAAGAGACCGGACTGTACGGGGGTGTTACTGATTGGATTCACAGGAGAATGTACAGGCTTGCTTATTGATCTTCTGTTCACTCAATACCCGGGTGGCTGTTACGTTTAACTAACCGCTTGTAGCTTGTGGGTGTTTGATATGATCATCACCTGCTGTTGGCGTATTGACGATTCTTTAGAGTCCTACACAGAGATTTCCTGGCTCAGGAAAAACGGAGTAGGAGCACATATGTGATATGTGAGGGACCGAGAATAATACGTGTATGTGATACCGTATTCGATTCTTGCGATATGTGATATCGGCCGGGTATATGTGATATAGCCGGGTCATCGGATCAAGTGTTGATTCGATGAACTGATACAGATTATATTAGTCGGTTATTTGCAAAAAAGCCGGATTATCGGATCAAGTGTTGATTCGATAATCTAATGTATAATTATATATTTGATATATTACATTACATTAACTAATATAAGCTCACTTAATGATTCTTTTTCTCACTTGATGATACATTGATGTATATGTGATATATGTTAATTATATTATTTTCTTTTGTTACATTATATATTATATATGTGATATATAATATTGTAACATGTTAGGGTTAAAAATGCAACTAGGGTTTAGAGATTAAACCACGCTAGGGTTTGAATTTGGGTTAACGTTTTCTTTTAAGTTTAATTCTTATTTGGATGGATAAGTTTTGGAGAAGCTTCATGTTGCTTTGACAAAGTCCACCCTCTTTGTTTCATCCTTGATATTTGTTAACCTCACTTTAACCCTAGCTTATGGTTTATTCTCTACATGAGTTAGCCATGATACATATCTAACTATGGTTGCATTTCTAACCTTAAAAATAGTTCTTTTTCACTCATCACAACTTCATCTTCTTCTTCCTCTCTCCAAAAAGCTTTCTAGATTTTATTTTGTGATGATTGTTTTGTGAGAAAAGAAAACAAAAGTGTGCAAAATTCCTATTTCATCATCCTCATCTATTCTAGCCACTTAGATTAGGGTGTTCACTTCACTAATACCTAATTAGTGAAAAGAGAGTTTGGGTTTGTGATCCCTCAAGGTAGATCATCTTGGATTAGTGAAGACTTCAAGCTAGCATGTCTCATTCACCTCATGGAGCCTCTATAGAGTCCGCGAGCTTGATGATCACAGCGAAGGGACCTCAACTCAGGGCTTAAGAAGTGAAGGAACAGACTACAAAGATTGTAATCCCTAACTCTTAGATGTTAAGGTGTTAACATGTTAGTTTGGTTTGATTCTCTAGTTAAAGATCTATGGTTAGGGTTATCTAAAATGGAAAAATTTTAAACTTGGCATGGATGATGCCTCCCGAAACCTTGCTGCCGTTGTAGGTAACCGAACAGTGGTAACAGAGCCAAGCTAGAGAATTAGACGGATAAGTGTAGGATTACGAAACCGAAACAACTTCTAAACACCCGACGTAAAACCCTAGTTTCTGTAAATTTTTCAGAGTGTCAAAAAAATTTTCATACAGTTGCAGAATGATGTATGTGATACATTATGAACATCGTTCAAATTTTATCCCATTCCCTCGGAAATTGGCCGAGATCATACCCCCTAAAACCGGCCAGATCGGACCCCATCAGGCTGAAATTTGCACAGTGTTTAAAGCTCTGGGTTTTGATATTTTAGGTGTTGTTTGTGTTTGCTAATTTTTCATGTGATGTTATCTTTTAGCAAATGGAATTTGGAGTGTTCCGTATTCGTAATTCTAAGTTTTGTTTCGGTTATTTTAGACGGTGTTAAAAAGTTTGATCGGATATCAAATACCCACTTTAACCCTTGCCGGAAAATTTTTCGAGAGTTGGATCTTTTGTATAGTTAAAGAACATTCAAATATCGTGCAAGTGATGCGGTGAACCCTCTAGAAGAACAAAACCTTAACTCGATTTTGTGTCTGTCGAAACCGCCACTAAACCCTAGGGTTTGTGGTAGTTTAGCGGTGCCACAAGTGAGGCATTGGTTGACCCTTCTACGGCAGGTTCAGTACTACTGTGGCATGTGATGGATACTTCTTAACTACGCTCAAGCGTTGAGCATTTTGGGAAATTTTTGGTGTTTGTTGATTTGATCGGAATGTTCAACATCATCTAGCTTTTTCTATAATGTGATACAATATGTGGAATTCATATAGTTAGGCATGAAATCCGTGATATGTGATATTTCGGGTTTACGATGTCTAAGATGATTGTGGATTCCAAATGTTGTAGTTTTTCACTTTCTTTTTGTTAGTGTATATGCCCTAGGGGCCATTATTGTATCATACTAGATTATATATTACTTAATGGAAGCTTGGGATATTCACAGTTGTATATACAGTCTTGCTAAAAATGGTAGTATGCTACTTGGTTTGTGTCTACTTTAATAAGTGCATATGTTTCTTGTAACGTATCACTTAAACATATTAGTAGAGCCTATAGGATCTTTGCTTGATTACCAGCATTGTGATGGCAGTCACACTAGTGGGGGCTGGGTAGTCTGTAAGCAACATCCTATACAGGTCCCTGGTTGTTGGATTATCGAGATAGGGCATCGATATTCCGGAGTAGACTAAGTGTGTATGCTTCTCATCCCAGTTGGGGAGATGGTCTGTCCCACAGCCATCAGTACGTCGTACTGGAGATAGTATGCATGTGCTCGTTAGGTTACGGGTACACCGGACAGGACTCGCAGGGGAACTGATTGGTTGGTATTATACCCGACGTCAGTTAACAGTTCCCAGGTGACATGAGTACAGCATAGTCCGCAGACTTGACACTGCTAATTCTCCTCGAGTGTGTCCCACTGTTCTTAGATTGCTACCCTACCACGGCTCAAAGGAGTCGTGCAAACAGGTAGCAGTTGGGTGCAGTCCCGAGCACTTGGAGGCAGTAGTGGTTAGAAAGGATTCGTCTTTCCCGGTATTGGGAGATGATATCGCGCTGTGTCAGAGAGCCATTACGCAAAGTCCCTGGCCAGGGCAAGCGAGATTTACTGGTAGGTTCCAGTAGTTTTCTCAGGGTGTAACGGGCTTCGCTCCGATATGACTTATACAGCTATTAGGGGACTGACGCTTGCCGTCCCTAGGCTCGATATGCGATAGTCTTAGACGAACAGACCAGACTTTATGGAGATTGTCACATCAGGCTCAGCGGGAGTACGGATGAGTTTTCTCATCGGCCTTCTTATCGACATCTTCCTGAGGACTATTACGTACAGCTAGTGCCGCATGCGGTCTGTGGTTAAACCCACTGCCAGTGTAGTGTCGAGTCTTTAGAGTCCCACACAGAGAGTTTTCCTGCTCCAGGCGAAACGATATAGAGGTCGTATGGTTTTACGACAAGGGTTCGGACGCGTACGTATGTTTACGCACGTACGACTTTTCGGACAATTTTTACTAGCCGGCTTTGGTTTAAGCCAGATTCTAGTATTGGGTTATTGGATTTATACAGTCTAAAATTTTTCCGTGTTTTCACGGATTGGAGGGGCATTCTCGTAATTTGTTGGAAAGCTTCTAGAAGAGTGGTGACTTGGGGGGTAAGGTGGAATTGCATTAAATGAGATTAGTGACTCATTTGTGTGATTCATCCATGTCATTAATGCATCATAAATGCTTAATGACTCATGGAGATGAATCACTCATAGATATTTATGAAGCATGGTTGTTAATTCTATTATTTCATTTTTGATAAATAAATAATGCTTCATATATATTATGATAGATCATTATCTCATTTCATTATTATCTTCACCTTCTCTCTCCTCAAGCTCACTCTCTCTTCAAACCCTAACCCTAACCTCTCATGTGTTGAGATCAAGGGTTAGCTAGACTAATACATCCATAACCTCACTCTATATCCCCTAGATAGCTTAGATTAGCACTTTAAGCAACCTAGTTATCTCAAGTTTGAGATCAAGCTTGGCGTAGAAGCTTTCGGGTGGATCGTCTTTGATTCGAGGAGGCCGTTGAGGTGCCGATGTTCCAAGGAGCCTACGAGGAGTGGAGGACTGCGATGAAGACCCGAAGGACAAGTAACGTGAGGTATAACTTCGTATCCGAGTAGTTAAACCTCTAGTAGTTAGTTAGCAATGGTTTAGATAACGATTCATGCGCTCAAGTCCGTATTACGAAATTTTGATAATCGTTTTTCATATATTCTGCCTCCCTGCAAGTTCGTGGGGTGCGTGATATGGACTTACAGTGGTATCAGAGCCAACTAAACCATTACTAGCTTGTTAGCAACTAATTAGAAGTTCGATCGACGAAAAACGCGAAAACGAAACCCTAGAAATCCCAAGTTTCTGTTAATTTTAAAAGTGTCTGAAAAAATATTTGACATACCTTAAAATTCACAGCAGGGAATTATATGAATACTGGGAAAATACGAGATCACAAGACGACCAAACGGCCGCGGATCCGCGGCCATATGGTGCTTTTGGCCGCGGATCCGCCGCCGAGTCAACTCGGCGTTGACTCGGACTTGCTCTAATATTCATATATTTTGGTTTTCTGTTTTCCAGTATGTTCAGTTTCTACCCAGGTTACTTCAGTACAGGTTTGCTTTTGGGGTAGACACGGAATATGCTAATCGATCGATGTTCTAAGATATTTGCTAATTGGGTTTTTATCTGTAATGTTTAATGTGTTCGTAAACCTCCCCTAACTGCTAGTATGTCGGTTGGCAGGGGGTTGCACATTTCTGTAATGTTTACTGTTTGTGTATATGAACAGTGTTGGACTGTTGTGATGATTAGCCGGGGTATGAGATGTGTTTAATATTCATTCATTCAATGTAAATGTAATTTGATGTAATATTCTTTTGCGGGGCACATCCAGGTTGCGGTTGTAGCCACCGTTGTATTATTTCTTTTTACTGTTTTTGCTCCTAGGATAGACCCAAGGTGGGATACACAAACTACCGGGTACGTCGAAGTGTTTAGTGGCCTACTCACGTTGTTGAGGGAGACCGCTTCACTTCGGGTACTTGGCGGGTAGTTTGCCGTACCCGTAGGGGTCTAGGGTGGGGTAATGGCTATTCATCACAACTGTGTAATCCGTCTTTTATTGCAGGCTCAAAGCAAATGCGGATTGCTAATAAATCCAATAAAGTTCATCTGTGATCTGGAATGCTTATTATTGCGTCTGACGAATGTACAATATCTATATATGATAGCTATTAGACGTCCTTATGTTTTACACCCGCGCTAGCCCAGCCCCCGCTCTGTCATTAGTTAGGTAACCTAACGGGTGATGACGGGACCCAGTGGCGAATGCGGATGGCATAAGAGGACGTGATATTTTCGTTGTTTTCTGCAATGATAGGATAAAAGATGGGACACATTATTATAATGCAAAGAAAATAAACCAAAGTTGAATCGTTGGAACAAATTTAAAAGAAACCAATCGGTTATTTTAAAAGAGCAGAATTTTTTAATTGCGGAGCTTTAACCACTCCTTTTTAAAAGTATCAGGTTCCTTCGATTATATCAAGTTCACTACGTTAACGGTTTTGCCAAAACCATTCGTAGCCCTCCGTCATTTCATTTGGGTATTCAGTAGTATTCAAGCTATGTATATTTGGCCCTTAGTCAAAACATAGTGTTTGGTAGCTGCTGGGGTATTCATTTGCAGCATAGATAGATGCGTTGGTTTGGGACAGTCGTATTACTTTTCTTGGCCCTTAGTCAAGAGTATATACAGGTGGGTTCAAATTAACCTGGATAATGACGGGTAGAACTTGACATGCGACTTATGACATATTTGGCCCTTAGTCAAAGTCTTAAGAGCATGGGGCAAAAATCCATATCGGGAATTTCTAAAGAAACTGAAATTTGCAGAGAGATGCATACCATTTTGGAGTTTGATGAATGTTGGTAGGATTCCTTCAACATTATCATACGATGATATTTTGGATCCCGATCCTACTGTGAGTATATTCTACTTATCAGGAGATTCGTTACTTAACGATCAATGCTATAAACCAAGTAGGTGCCTAGAAAGGTGTCAGCGGGGTTACGCCCTCAGAGAAAAGAAGTTATTTAATTAAGGAATGTTCCCCTCCAAAAGACGGTGCACAAGACTGCGATGTCCTGACGCTGAGATTCGGGGCAGATGCTATTTGGTTTTATCCGTCCGCCTCTCCGAAGATGCCAAGTTGATTTATGGCACCGTGTATCGGAGGTTTAGACGGATGCGGCCGATGTAGCAGACTTTGTCAGATTCCCCCTTGCTTGAGAGGTTTTTGATTGTGGGGACGCTCTTCCCTGCAGGCGCAAGCCCCTGCAGTTAATTACGCTACCGCATCGCGGTAACAACTTTCTCCTTCTCCAGAATTTCGCTTCGTGTCGTGTGTGTTTGTTTTGTTTGTGGTTGCCCGTGGATTGTATACGGAGACTGAGTAATGCCGTCGCCCGTAGGACGTGGATTAGTCCAAATCCGTATTTACTTAGATTTTGGTTTGGTGTTTTTAGTTTAAGAATACGTTAGCCGCGTTGCGGCTAAGATCAACTTAAACGTTCGTTAAGGATACGATAGTCCTGTTTTGAGACTAAGATCAACTTAACGTGGTGATCCATTTAATATCTGGCCAACAGGACTCGTCATCTCTCTAATGTCGTTGAAGGATTACAACGGCAGATGTCAGAGGAGTTCAGAGATGTACCCTTGAACCAAAGTTGATTTGGAGTTTTATAGTCCATTTGAATGTTTAAGGATACGTTAGCCGTGTTTAGGGCTAAGATCAACTTAAACGGGATCGTTTAGATCCGTCAAAAGAGCGTTTGGAGGCTCTATCGTTCCAGTTTAGGGACGTAGTGGTCCATTGGTAGTTTAAGGACATTGCAGTCCGTATTCCAGTTTAGGGACATGGTGGTCCGCATTCCAGTTTAGGGACGTGGTGGTCCGCATTCCAGTTTAGGGACGTGGTGGTCCTCATTCCAGTTTAGGGACGTGGTGGTCCGCTATTATTTTAAGGACGTTTCGGTCCAACATTAGTTTAAGGACGTTTCGGTCCACGAGTTTAAGGACCCCGCAGTCTATATCGATGTGTGGTCGTCGGGACCCGTCACCTCTCTGTCGTCGTTGAAGGATTACAACGATGGGTGTCAGAGGAGTTCGGAGATGTACCCTCGAACCGGAGGTAAATTGATTTGAGAGAGCATTTGTGCTAAGTTCAATTTAATTTAAAGACTTACGGCCAGAATTGTACTAAGTCCAGTTGAAAATGTTCAACATTTTATTTGCATTTGGCCTGTTAGGCCTTTACTGGGGCTCTGCGCCTGTTTAATAATGCATGGCATTTTTGTTTGGTCTATTAGATCTTTATTTGGGCTCTCCCCTTTTATAAATGATGCACAGCATCTGTTTTTATTTGGGCTCTGCCCTTTTTTTTTTAAAGTAATAGATTCCATTTAATTTGGCCAGTTAGGCCCTTTTTAATTGGGCTTGGCCCTTCTGTAAATAATGCAGTGCATTAATTATCTGATAGTGGCTTGTCAGGCGCTTTGCGCCAATTATTGAGCGCAAGAGCATGTGGAGGTGACACGCGTCACGTTCTGGTGAGCGCAAGCGCAGTTGGCGCAGTGCGCTGTCCCAGTGCGCTGCGCCGTTGACACGTGGCGCGCTCTGGTGAGTTGCGCCAAATTTAGAGAGCAAAGCTCTATTTCAAAAGCGCGTAGCGCAAGTTGTTCTGTAGCTGACACGTGGCGCTCTCCCAAGAGCGCAACAGCGCCGTTTGGAAGTGCAAAGCACTAAGAATCTTTTAGATTCAAGAACAGAAGTGCAAAGCACTATTTGATTATTTGATCTAATTTAGATCAAAGAAAAGATAAGTTTTTCTTGTTTTTCTTATCTCAAAGAACCAAAGGTTCATAAAAGTGCAAAGCACTATTTTATTATTATTTATTTTTATTTTTATTTTTATTAAAGATCATTGATCTTGTTTTTAGATCTTTGATCTGTTCATAAGAGAACTTTCTCTTTCTTCTAAAGGTTTTTACCTTTTTGTTCTTGAGGAGTTCTTCAGAGTTCTCATTCCCTTCTCTCTTTTTTTTTTAGAAAGTGTTGATGCCTTTGAATTGAGGCCTAGGGTCCTTTTTATAGTGCCCATAAATTAGTTAAATTTGTTAAAGAGATCTTTCTCTGAGTGATTTGGAGAATTTTCCCCACCGTTGGATCTTTGATCCAAGGGCTTTTGTTTTACAGAAGAAAATCTTCTTATTTTAACAAGAACAGAAAGATTTCTTAAAATCTTTATTCTGTTTGGCACAAACGCTTTTGCGCTGACACGTGTCGTGCAGCCCACAGCGCAGCGCACAGCGCAGCGCATCTGCGCTGACACGTGTCGCGCAGCGCAAAGCGCATAAGAATAATTAGAAAGGCGAGAAGAACTCTGGATGGCCTTACTTTTGAATTCCTCAATCCGTGCCCCGGATCTGAGGTTATACCGTTGTAATAATTTGAATAATGTTTCTTATTCATTGCTTTTATGATTGTAAAAATTTTTAGCAATATGAATGGAAACCCCTTTTTTTATTTCAGCTTGTCTTATTTCTCATCCCGAGTCTTCTGCCCACGCATAAATGAGTGTGTCTCGAACTTGATCAAATGTAAATCGGATGTTCTTTCTGTCATTTTCTTCTTTCTTTTATTGTCAGCAGGCTGTCTTAATAACCATGGTTGATGGATGATTAGAGCGAGTATCTCAACCCTCTCAAGAAACAACGATGGCTTAGGCCGCAGGTTCTGATCTGCTGCCTAAGACTTTTCAACTCTATGAGCCGTGAGGGTCTCATAGAGACTTTTCTCCCTACGGATCGAGAGGATCTCATAGGTGGGTTTTTCTCCATAGGAATCGTGAGGACTCCTAAGTGTGGTTTTCTCTTATAAGTCGTAAGGATCCTATAAGAGAATTTTTCCCTCTTACAAGTCGAGAAGACCCGTAAGCTGTTGTTTCCCTCCTTGTCGAAACTCGACTTTGGAGAGTGAGACCCGTGAATAGTATGCAAGAGACCGTTTTAGATCAACTTGCAGGGTCCCAGTGCTTAGGAAACAGGCTTCTTTTATGCTTACTGCCTAAGGCTTTATCTCACGAGTCGAGCCGCCTCAACAATTTCTTCACAAGTTGAGACGAATCGAGCGTTTCTCACAAGAACATCTTAATGTCGCATTTAACCTTTGCTCTTTACGACAGAAGCCCGTTAAGGTTGGTGGTACTTAGGATCTTGGCCATCGCACCGTCGCATAAGCTGATATAGTCCTCGATAGGCAATCGTCCTGTTCGAGTAGCCCTGCGACTGCCGTGTCTCTGATCCCTTCGGGGGCTGGACTAGACGTCTTCAAGCAATCTTCCTAGGTAGTTTGACCGTCGGAAGAGCAAGCATTAGGGATTTGCCATGCCGCTTTTTACTTGAGGTTAGGCTCATTTTGGCGAGCCCCGATGAGTCATAACCACTCCGCGCTGGTGTGGGATGATCTCCGATAGTCTTTCAGGTTTTATGTGAGTTGCCGTCAAGACCCTGAAGCTAGAAATTTGGCCTTTGCTTCATTTTGCTGGCATCGCGTCTGCTGTATCAAGACGAATGTCGCGGTGGGAACTAGGGATTTTGCCGTGGCTCCATTTGTTTGATTGTCGCGTCTGCACCCTGCTGGAGGAAGAACGCTGAAATGACATCTCGTCTGCTGTATCGAAACGAATGTCGTAGTTGTCTTTAGGTTGCTAGTGAACCGTCGAGGTTTGGAACTAGGGATTTTGCCATGGTTCCATTTGTTTGATGATGTTACGTCTGCTGTGTCGAGACGAACGTTGAGGTGGAGCTGGAATTTTGCCGTGGCTCCGTTTGTTTGATTGTCGCGTCCGAATCCCGCTGAAGGAAGAACGCTGGGGTGACAACTCGTCTGCTGTATCGAAACGAGCATCGAGGTGGAGCTGGAATTTTGCCATGGCACCGTTTGTTTGATTGTCGCGTCCGAATCCCGCTGGAGGAAGAACGCTGGGATGACAACTCGTCTGCTGTATCGAAACGAGCGTCGAGATGGAGCTGGAATTTTGCCGTGGCTCCGTTTGTTTGATTGTCGCGTCCGAATCCCGCTGGAGGAAGAACGCTGGGGTGACAACTCGTCTGTTGTATCGAGACGAACGTCGAGGTTGTTTCTAGGTTGCTAGCGAACCATCGAGGTTTGGAACTAGGGATTTTGCCATGGCTCCATTTGTTTGATGATGTTGCGTCTGCTGTATCGAGACGAACGTCGAGGTGGTGACCACTCTGTGCTGGTGCGAGATGATCTCCGATTGTCTTTCCGGTTTTATAAGAGTTACCGTCAAGACGTTGAAGCTAGGAATGTGGCCTTCGCTTCGTTTGCTTTGGTGTGTCCAAATCCTGTTAGAGGAAGAACGCTCGGGTTGACATTGCGTCTACTGTATGGAGACAAACGACTAAATAAAGCTGGGATTTTGCCGTCGCTTCGCTTTGTTTCAACCGTAAGGTCTTTTGTTGGCGTTGTATCTGCATCTTGATGGACTGCGAAGGAACGCCTTTATTGACATCTCATCTGCTGTAACGAGACGAATGCTTAGATGGTCTCTAGGTTGTCTGTGAACCGTCGAGATTTGGCTTCGTCTTCTGGCAGAGCCTGTTGGGAAAGTATGGTTCCCTCTTTGTTTACGCCCTTGGATTGTATACAGGGATCGATGTGATCTTAACTGTAGGGCCAAAGTTTTATCATCATTTTTTATCTCCGCGATGCTCTATCATTTCAGCTTTTATATCGCGAAGGTCGCGATTGCCCAATCATTTCGGCTATTTTTCGCGGTGCCCAATCATTTCGGCTATTTATTTTATTTTTACTCGCTACTTTTTATTGCGAGTTGCCCAATCATTTCGGCTATTTTGCATGCATATATTTTACTTGCTGCTTTTTTTATTGCAAGTTGCCCCATCATTTCGGCTATTTCGTATACATGTGCGGCCTACTGGCTTTTCACCGTAAACCTGAAATTAGACACCGATCTCGGCATCAGCATCGCTACAACTGGGATATTGCCAGGAGCGAATCATCATTTGCCTCTGTCGTTGTCGAACAAAGGAGGCTTAGCGAACAGGGTTAGGGTCCTGTCGACTAAGGCTTTTGACTTCATGAGCCGTAAGGGTCTCACAAAGTTATTTCTCCCTACAAGTCGTGAGGATCTTATAGGTGTATTTTCTCTTTAGGAATCATGAGGATTCCTAAGTGTTTCGTTCCTCTGTAAGTCGTAAGGATCCTACAGGAGGGTTTTCTCCTTATAAATCGAGAGGATTTGCAAGGGTTGTTCACCGTATGGACATATCCCCAGTCACGGATGGGACTTGGTTAGGGAATGTTTATTCGCACCCGTGGATTGTATACAAGGGTCAGTACTGAACCACTTGTAGGGCAATATCGGAAGTTGTTGTTGGGGGTTTGCTTAAGCACTGTTCATATCAGATTTTTGCATTTTCATACCGCCCAATTTTTATCACATTGCATATCGGTAGATACTCTTGAGCCGTGTTTGCTAGTCAATTGCAAGATACAGGTTCTCGGTTCTAAAACGGTGAAATTCATGGAAAACACGACAAAATCCGGGTTCCTACCAACCACAGATAAAACACGGTCTCCGCTCTTCATCCGTATGCTGCCAGATACCAGTTTAGGGAGACGAAATGTCAAATCAATGTCGTTTTCAGGCACAAGGCTCAATGGCAGCACAAGATCCAAGAAAATCTACGCGGAGCTCGAGGCAATCATGCCAAATCTTGACAAAAAGTCCATCTTTCCCTCAACAGAAATTCTGGAAAATTCGTGAAGAAATTTCCAGAAAATACATATACCAGAATAAAGGGGACAGAGAACCAGGGAACCACAGAATTTTGGAGGGCCCAACTCAACCAGAAGGCCGCGGATCCGCGGCTAAAGGGGGGTCTAGGCCGCGGATCCGCGGCCGTCTAGGTGCCGCATCTGCAGAGTTTTTGAGGGTATTTTGGTCTTTTTGTTTGGGTTCTGGTGGTTGCCCTAGGTTTTCATTTTTTGGCCTATAAATAGCCCAGAACTTTGTGAAGGAAGGGGTCCATTCTTGTATTTTCATTTTGCTAGGTTTAGTTGTGTTTCTTCTTCCTCTTCTCACTTCTTCTCCATTGAAACTTGTAGTGAGCTTGTGAGTGAAGAGTGATGAATAAAGAAGAACCGTTTATTATCATGCTTGTCTCTTTATCTTGTTAATTGTTGTAATTTTAATTCGTTAAGTAGTTGTTGTTATTTCTTGTTGTTTCTTTCTTCTCTCTTTTTCTTTATCCTTAATACGACAATGATGCTTACGCTCGATCCTCGCCAAGGTGAGGTCGCAAATAGCTAGTCGTTATCTTCTAATCTCTTTCTTTCTATCTTCCTCTTTTGTTTTGTTTTATTTTTCCGTATCATGATGTGTGAGTAGTTCATACTTGTTAGGGTAGGATAAGGGAAGTTTGAGAGAAGGAAATCTCTCTCACTCTTTCCTTGCCCAACAGCTTAATTCGACTCCCGTTAATTGAACCACAATCCGCTCCTTACGGCACCGTATCCTACATGATAGCGGTGATTTCGTAGTGAGACCGGTTGTGGTTGAATTAACCGGAGGTTATGGCTAAGAGCCAAGAACGGACGGACAAGCACCAAAAGGAAGGACTTATGCGTTGGAAAGCCTAGCTTATACTCGCAAGTTCCTTCCTAGTCATGCTAATCCCCGTTGTTGCCGATTACCGTAACACCGATATTAAGTGGGGCAACGAAAGATGTGGAGACTCCTAACTCAAACTAACCTAATCCTAACGCTAACAAGCTCTCTTTAAATATCAACTCAACACTTAGATAATCACAACAAAATCTGAACTCTCGGACTTAACTCGTTAAAACACATTGAAAAAGACTCCCATCTCCCTGCGGACGACCCGTACTCAACCGGCTAGCTACAAGCGAAACCGTCTTGATTGCGGTATTTAAACTAAAACTTGAACACGCAGAATCCCTATCAATCAAATGGCGCCGTTGCCGGGGAGACGGTAGTTTATTTCCTTGTGTAATTTCGGGTTAACTTGTAAATTTAACCGAAAAACAAAACAAAAAAATATACTTTGTAAAAGAAACCATTTTGTTATTCTTGATTAGTTTTTGTGCAAGTGTGCAGGAAAATACAAAGTTCGAGTCAGTGGCCAAGACGTTGAAAATACGGAGTTCAAGTACAGTGCTAAAGACGTGGGAAGATAGACCCACATTTCGCGGCTACACCGCGACGGATCAAAACGGAACAAACGGTCTACTGTCAAGATCTGGAGCAGTTACAGTGAGCAAATAAATATTCAGTAAATCCAGACAAGCAGAGGACACCCAACAGAGGACACCCAAAAATTTCAGAGCCCCACTTCCCCAGAACCGCCGCGGAACCGCGGCATAAGCAAGCTTAGGCCGCGGATCCGCGGCCACTTGGTGGCTTCAGGGGTGCATTTTCTCTCTGTAAGTCTCTCTCCTCTCTCCCACTCCTCTGGACTCCAATAAATTGTGTTTTCTGCAGATTTCTTTGCGCAAACTCTTATCCCCTTCCAATAAACTGTTCTTGTGCAGGATTCTTTGCGCCGCAAATAAAAATTGTTTGCAGTTGATTTGTTACTGCTTTGCATTTCTTTAATACGGACTTAAGGGGCTTGAAACCAATCCAGATTTGGTGGGGATTTCATCACCCTTCCCAGGACCCCAAAAATCACAAAAGCATATGCATTGTCCATTGTAAATTAAAAAATACTAGACTTCAGCCCTAAGGACTTCGCGCTCATTAGGAGAAGATAAACCGTGTTTAGAACCTCGCTTAACGGTATATTGTTTACGGGGTGTCTAGGAAAGTGTTAAAGGCGCAACCGCCGAAAGAGAAAGGGTTATTTAATTAAGGAACTTCGCGAAAGCGTTGGACAACCTCCCCTTATCTCTGCACTTACCTGGCCTCGTGATCAGTGTATTTTTAAGCCCGTTTCTCGACACTGTTTAACTTCGACAATCAAGTTCAGGAGCAGGTCTAGTAGACCTAGGTTACCCTAGATCTAGGTGTGATTGTGCATATCTTGTTTGTGATTGCTTAAGACGTATTTCCGTACATATTTCTGTAAATCTCTTTCTAAAAACAAAAAAAAAGGAAAAAAATCAAAAACTTTTATAAAAACTTGCCCTTTGTCGCCAAATCCATTTTTTTTCACCCACCACCCATCGCCTTTCTCCATTAATGTTTTCTTACCCTCACCTTCTCCGCTTTGACTACACTAAACTCGTTTAGTGTATGTCCGCTTGGACTCGGGACACTAGCGCCCGTCTAGTCCGCGTTACGTTAGTCGCTACCGACTACGCGATCGACTCCGAAGTCGATACTCCATCCACTCCTCTTTCACTCCTTCCTTTTCCGGCCAACTCCGACGTTGACCGGAATTCTGTTCATACATCTTCACCTTCACCTTCACCAACCTCTTCTTCCGCGATGTCAGGATTTAATTCGGACATCTCTTTGACCACCCCTGGATTGGCTCCACCTCCTACGGAGACCAATATCCCGCAACCACCGCCTGTTGTAGAGCCATAGCGAATCGCGCTCCAGGATCGTTTCTATCCCACCCGTTCTGCACTTCCCACCTGCCTTTCTCTTCCTCCGGCCAATGGGGACAACTTTGAAATTAAGCCCCACTTCATCAACATGCTTCCACGTTTTCATGGGCTTGAATCTGAAGATGCCTATATCTTCATCAACAAATTTCAAAACGTCTGTGCCATGATGAAAACCACCCAGCTGTCGGACGATGCTATACGTCTACGGGTCATTCCGTTCACTTTATGCGATCTTGCTGAAAAATGGCTGTATAGCACCGCTTCCCACTCAATAACCAGCTGGGACGAGTTTGTTAAAGCGTTTCTGAAAAAATTCTATCCGAATCATAAAACCGCAAGGATTCGAAATGAAATCAACCAATTCTCCCAGCTTCCTTCTGAACCCTTCTGGAAGTGCTTTGACCGATACAAAGACCTTCTTGTTCAGTGTCCTCACCACGGTATAGAGAAATGGCAACTTTGCCAAACCTTATACGAGGGCCTGAACCCAGCAACGAAGCAGTTGTTGGAAACCATCTGTCAGGGCCACTTCCTATCGAAATCTGACGAGGAAGCGTGGCAGTTCTTTGACGACCTTGCGGAGCAAACGCTACAATGGGAGAGCACCAGACCGACTTCTTCTTCTTCTACCTCCACTTCTACCGGTCAGTCTAGGGTAGGAATCCACCAACTTGATGTCTCTATTGCGATGAAAGCTGAAATGGTTGCAATAACAAGAAAGCTTGAAGCGATAGAGAGAAAATTTTCTGCTCCTGCTCCTGCCCATGTTCTCCCCCTTCGTACCATTTGCGCTTGTTGTTCCGATCCTTCCCACTTGACCGAAGAGTGTCCTTACAATCCACCCTCGCAAGGACAGGATCAGGTTAATGCTGCCTTCCAGCAAAGACCGAGGAATGATCCATACTCTTCCACCTACAATCCCGGTTGGAGGAACCACCCCAATTTCGCCTGGAATCAGAATCAGAATCAATTCCAGGGCAACAATTTCCAAAGGGCCCCTCCGCCGCAACAACAAGCGCAACAACAAACTCAACATCAATATCAGCAGCCCTTCCAACCCCAACCTTTCCAAAATCAGACGAACAACTTTGCACCCAACAACTCTTTTCCACCAAACAACTTTGTTCCGTCAAACAACGATAAGGTTTCCTCGCTCGAGCGAAGTCTGGAGGCGTTCGTTAAACAATCGACTCAATCCACCGCCAACATCCAGTCTTCCATTCAATCCTTAGTGCAACACACTGCCGCACACGGGCAAAGCATCAAGACCATCGAGGCCCAGATTGCACAGCTGAACGCGGCCTTAAGCGAGCGAGAAAAGGGGAAGCTCCCGTCCCAGCCACTTCCAAATCCCGGTCACCCACATAATGCACATGTTGCTCTTGAACAACAAAACCATAATGTGAGTGCCGTGACCACACTGAGATTGGGGAGGATGCTGCAAAACAACATTGGCAGACGGATCAACGATGACACCCCGGCCGCTTCTTCTTCTTCTTCTTCGTCTTCTGAGCCTATTCTCCGTTCTTCACAAGGCACCCCTCCCTCTTCTTCTGCTCCGAATGGACCCACTTCTCACTCCACGAAGACACCTATTCTGGGATCCGTTCCAACTCCACAATCTCCTCCTCCAGCATTAGACTCAACCAATTTTCAAAATGTTCCATTTCCAAACCGGTTGAGGTCTAATAACCAAAATCCTCAAATGGAGAAGATTCTGGAGTTATTTAAGCAGGTTAACATTAACATTCCTCTTTTAGATACTGTCCAACAAGTCCCGTCCTACGCGAAAATCTTAAAGGACTTGTGCACGAAAAAGAGGAAGTCTCAGGTACCCAAGAAAGTTTTCTTGGCAAGTGCTGTGAGTGATGCCCTTACCCAATCTTTACCACAAAAACGGAAGGACCCTGGCTGTCCTACGATTTAAATTACTATTGGGGATAAGAACATCAACCGCGCACTATTAGATCTTGGTGCCAGTGTTAACCTGCTTCCGTATTCAGTATACGAGCAATTAGGTGTCGGAGAGTTGAAACCCACGCACTGCACTCTCCAAATGGCCGACCGATCGATCACCCATCCTAGGGGTGAGCTAGAGGATGTGTTAATAAAAGTCGGGGACTTCATATTCCCCGTTGACTTCATTGTCTTAGATACACAGCCTGTAGCTAACCCCCGGAATCAAATTCCGGTGATACTCGGTCGCCCATTTCTCGCAACCTCAAATGCTGTGATCAATTGTCGCAATGGTTCGATGAACCTCTCTTTTGGAAATATGACGATTGAACTCAACATTTTTATGTTGGGGAATCAGCCCGCCGAACCTAATGCTCATATACTGGACGTCTGCTCGATCCAGGAGATCACCCCAGAAGAGTGTGAATTCGAGGAGTTTCTGTTTGATCACGATAATCTTGACGCCACTAGTGCGTTTCTCTTCGAACCTGCTGCTGTTTCTGCGCCCGACAACGACTACGAGTGTTTCACGTTCTCGAACGATCTTAGCCGCGCACAACCCGAGTTTGAATCCTTCGACTTTCCGGATGAGTTACCTGAACCATCCAACTCGGTTGCCTACACTCGTTTTGAACCTTTGCTGGAGTCCTTTGAGTTCGAGACCTTTGCACCAATCTTGCCTTCCATCGTTTCACCTCCAACGCTCGAACTCAAGCCTTTGCCGACTCACCTTAAGTATGCTTACTTAGGTGAGAACGAGACCCTCCCTGTCATCATTTCGGCTTCTCTAGCTCCCGAGCAAGAGAAAGCCCTTCTCGCGGTCTTGCACAGCAACAGGCAAGCTTTTGGCTAGTCCATGGTGGACATCAAGGGGATTAGTCCCCTGATCGTTGAGCATCACATTCATCTGATGGATGATGCCAAACCAGCCCGGGATCCACAAAGACGTCTCAATCCGGTCATGAAAGAGGCTGTGAAGAAGGAGATCGTAAAATGTCTTGATAGTGGTATCATTTACCCTATCTCTGATAGCCAGTGGGTTAGCCCCATCCACGTTGTCCACAAGAAGTCGGGCATCACGGTCATAACCAACGAGGCGAACGAATTATTCCCTACTCGCACCCAAACTGGGTGGCGAGTATGCATTGATTACAGAAAACTCAACGCCGCAACGCGGAAAGACCACTTTCCGCTACCTTTCATTGACCAGATGCTTGAACGATTGGCCGGACACGAGTACTACTGCTTTCTTGATGGCTACTCCGGCTATAATCAAATTCCCATCGCCGAAAAAGACCAGGACAAGACCACTTTCACTTGTCCTTTCGGCACGTTTGCATATCGTCGCATGCCCTTTGGGTTATGCAATGCGCCCGCTACCTTCCAGCGGTGTATGATGGGTATCTTCTCAGACATGGTGGAAAAATTTCTGGAGATTTTCATGGATGATTTCTCCATCTTTGGCGATTCCTTCAACGAGTGTTTGCTGCATCTTGACGCTGTCCTTACCCGATGTAAGGACAAGAATCTCACTTTGAACTGGGAGAAATGCCACTTCATGGTGCGCGAAGGTATTGTCTTAGGACATATCATCTCGCAAAATGGCATAGAGGTTGACAAAGCAAAGATTGAGGTCATTTCCAATTTGCCTCCTCCCTGATGCGTCAGAGATATCCGAGCCTTCCTTGGCCATGCCGGTTTCTATAGACGGTTCATCAAGGACTTTAGCAAGATTGCTAGGCCCTTGACTCTTTTGCTGGCCAAGGACACACCATTCGACTTCAACTCGAGCTGTATGACTGCATTTGAGTCATTGAAACGCTCACTCACTTCTGCTCCCGTTCTTTCTTCACCTGACTGGACGCACCCATTCGAGATTATGTGCGATGCATCCGACTTTGCCATCGGTGCTGTCCTTGGACAGCACATCAACAAGATGCCGCACGTAATCTATTACGCGAGCCGAACCCTGAACGACGCCCAACTCAATTATACAACAACTGAGAAGGAATTCTTGGCTGTTGTGTTTGCTTTAGAAAAGTTCAGGCCCTACCTCATCGGCTCTCCAGTCATTGTCTACACTGACCATTCTGCTCTGCGCCATCTTTTTGCGAAGAAAGATGCAAAATCTCGGTTAATACGTTGGATCCTCTTGCTTCAAGAGTTTGACCTTGTCATTAAGGACAAACGAGGATGTGAAAACGTAGTTGCCGACCATCTCTCACGACTTCCTTCTTCGCCTTCGCTTCCAATTCTGATCAACGACGTTTTCCCGGATGAACAGCTCTTGACAGTATCGTACGAACCCTGGTTCGCAGATATTGTGAACTATTTGGCCACGAGATTACTACCGACTGAATGGTCAAGTCAGGACAGACTTCGCTTCTTATCCCAAGTAAAGCACTTTTACTGGGACGAACCCTACTTGTTCAAGTACTGTCCCGACCAGATTATTCGTCGGTGTGTCCCTGACGAGGAATTCAAGAGTGTGCTGTCATTTTGCCACGATCAAGCGTGTGGCGGGCATTTTGGCCCCAGAAAGACAGCCGAGAAGATCTTGCAATGTGGTTTCTACTGGCCACAACTCTTCAAAGACGCTTATGACTATTGCAAGACTTGCTCCCGATGCCAACACATGTGCCGGATATCCCGGAGGAACGAGATGCCGCTCCAACCGATCTTGGTTGTGGAGATTTTCGATGTTTGGGGGATAGATTTCATGGGGTCATTTCCCAACTCTTTCGGGAACTTGTACATCCTTCTAGCTGTTGATTACGTCTCTAAATGGGTCGAGGCTGTGCCCAGCCGGACTAACGACAACAAGGTTGTCGTTAGGTTCCTTAAAGAAAACATTTTCTCCCGGTTTGGGCAACCCCGAGCGATCATTAGCGACAATGGAAGTCATTTCTGCAATAAGACTTTCGAGGCCTTGATGCAGAAATATTCCATTAATCATAAGCTTTCTACGCCCTACCACCCCCAAACCTGCGGGCAGGCCGAAGTTTCAAATCGGCAAATCAAGCAGATACTGGAGAAGACGGTTTCCAAGAACCGTAAGGATTGGTCGCTGAAACTCACTGATTCCCTTTGGGCTTTTCGAACCGCTTATAAGACCGACCTTGGCATGTCTCCCTATCGGCTTGTGTACGGAAAAGCCTGCCACCTACCTGTCGAAATAGAGCATCGCGCATTTTGGGCGATAAAGGAGCTGAATCTGTCTCTTGATGATGCGGGCAGCCATCGGAAGCTGCAAGTGAACGAACTGAGCGAGCTTAGGGATGAGGCTTATGATAACGCGGTTGTTGTTAAGAACCGAACGAAGGTGTTTCACGATAAACACCTTTTACGTAAAACCTTCGTACCTGGTCAGCAGGTACTGCTTTACGACACCCGACTTCATTTCTATCCAGGAAAGCTCAAATCTCGCTGGAATGGGCCGTATTTTGTGCGGAATGTATATCCGCAGGGCGCTGTGGATTTGGAAAATCCAAAGGACGGTTCATTTTTCAAAGTGAACGGACACCGATGCAAACCGTACCTTAGCGCCGAACCAACAGAGGAGCTCCTGTTCTTACAGGAGCCGGTTTACCCTGCCTGATCTTCCTCTGCCTACCTCCAAACTTCGGTTATCCAGCCAACAACAGTAGACACTGTTCCAAATAAGTTTGGGGGTATGTATACACCATTTTGTATATATTTGTGTATATTCTTTTTCTTTTTCTTTTCTTTAAAAACAAATACAAAAAAAAAATGTGTTTCGCTAACCGACAATTTTGACCCTTCAAATGATCTCTTCATGCAATGACAGTGAGGACACTGTCCAGTTTAAGTTTGGGGGTACGCTCGGTACGCATTTCTTACCTTCGCATTCATATGTATATTTTGCATCTGCATATTAAATCCATAAAATCCATAAAAATCTGAAAATTTTCTAAAAATATAAAAACTTTTTTGTCAAGTTAGCTTGTGAAAGAACTCTGATTCAACATTCGACGGTTTTTGTTTGAAAAAATAGGAATAACTAAATCTTATGTTTGGATTTTGAAAAACCTGAAAGATAACTCTCCTTTGAAGTTAACTATAGCTGATATACGTCTTTACATCACACTACACGTGTCGTGAGTTTTTGGGAATTAGATGACAAGTCTTTTATGTTTAAAAACTTTTAAACAGATAAATGATTTTCTGAGGATCAAATAGGTTTGTTCTGAAATAAGTAATGTCAAGAATAGTTTATGAAGTAAAGCGAATATGAAGGAATGTTATTGATGCCGTAATTGGAGCTAAGTCTGAAAAATAACCCATCTGAAACTTGATTGGAATGATTACACACCAAACCCACTAAACACGTCTTTTATCCAAAAAAATAATTGAACTTCCGGTTATATCTCCGTTCGTATTAAATCATCTGATTTTCACGCCAAACTGTCTTTTGTTTTTGGACCTAGGTAACTTGAGTAATTAAGTCCGCTGGGGTGTTTCTACACTTAATGCCCTAAAACCAACTGGTTTGGGTGCATTGGCCCAAAGCTCGCTAAGAAGCCTAGAAAGTCCAGTTTAAAACAAAGTCAAGCAAGTGTTCTCTCCGAGTTAAAATTCCTAACGGTTCTTTGTGTGAGAGTAATCTTGATAAAAGACAGGCTTTTATAAAAATTTAAGCGAAGATATGAAGGTTTCATTCTATGATAAAGACTATTGCACGTTCACAGAGGTGTGTATGAAATGAAAACAAGAAAAAGGTGGAGTGAAAAATACGACTTAGTTTCCTGTTAAGGAAGATAGAAATTCTGAAGTTGAAACCTTACTGGAAAACGAAACTTGAAAAATGCTTAACTCTTTATAAAACTTATGTGATCCTTTTAAAATTGTTATCTGGGCTTTATTGTGCGACATGATGACTTTATTCGACCTTTCGGAAACTTAACGACACTATTTGCACTGCACGTAAAGACATATAAAATCTGTAGTTAAATAAGAAGCGAGGTGTGAAAAATAAAGGTTCGATAGTCTAGACTTAGGATTATAGAATTGTTATTTTCTGAAACAAAACTTTAGGGTTTGAATCTTAGTTATTTTACAAAACCAACTTGACCGGATTTTGTGGGAAGTATCCGCTGAAAACCCTCAGGAGACAACACTCCTCCTACTATGGACACCTAGAGGTTTAACGGCTTGTTGCACATGCTCAGTGCAATCGCGTTCCCTGCGAAAGTGAGGTTAGGAAATTTTTTGTGAATAAATGGGCTTTGCTCGGGACGAGAAAATGATAAGTTTGGAGGTATTTGTTCATATCAGATTTTTGCATTTTCATACCGCCCAATTTTTATCACATTGCATATCGGTAGATACTCTTGAGCCGTGTTTGCTAGTCAATTGCAGGATACAGGTTCTCGGTTCTAAAACGGTGAAATTCATGGAAAACACAACAAAATCCGGGTTCCTACCAACCACAGATAAAACACGGTCTCCGCTCTTCATCCGTATGTTGCCAGATACCAGTTTAGGGAGACGAAATGTCAAATCAATGTCGTTTTCAGGCACAAGGCTCAATGGCAGCACAAGATCCAAGAAAATCTACGCGGAGCTCGAGGCAATCATGCCAAATATTGACAAAAAGTCTACCTTTCCCTCAACAGAAATTCTGGAAAATTCGTGAAGAAATTTCCAGAAAATACATATACCAGAATAAAGGGGACAGAGAACCAGGGAACCACAGAATTTTGGAGGGCCCAACTCAACCAGAAGGCCGCGGATCCGCGGCTAAAGGGGGGTCTAGGCCGCGGATCCGCGGCCGTCTAGGCGCCGCATCTGCAGAGTTTTTGAGGGTATTTTGGTCTTTTTGTTTGGGTTCTGGTGGTTGCCCTAGGTTTTCATTTTTTGGCCTATAAATAGCCCAGAACTTTGTGAAGGAAGGGGTCCATTCTTGTATTTTCATTTTGCTAGGTTTAGTTGTGTTTCTTCTTCCTTTTCTCACTTCTTCTCCATTGAAACTTGTAGTGAGCTTGTGAGTGAAGAGTGATGAATAAAGAAGAACCGTTTATTATCATGCTTGTCTCTTTATCTTGTTAATTGTTGTAATTTTAATTCGTTAAGTAGTTGTTGTTATTTCTTGTTGTTTCTTTCTTCTCTCTTTTTCTTTATCCTTAATACGACAATGATGCTTACGCTCGATCCTCGCCAAGGTGAGGTCGCAAATAGCTAGTCGTTATCTTCTAATCTCTTTCTTTCTATCTTCCTCTTTTGTTTTGTTTTATTTTTCCGTATCATGATGTGTGAGTAGTTCATACTTATTAGGGTAGGATAAGGGAAGTTTGAGAGAAGGAAATCTCTCTCACTCTTTCCTTGCCCAACAGCTTAATTCGACTCCCGTTAATTGAACCACAATCTGCTCCTTACGGCACCCTATCCTACATGATAGCGGTGATTCCGTAGTAAGACCGGTTGTGGTTGAATTAACCGGAGGTTATGGCTAAGAGCCAAGAACGGACGGACAAGCACCAAAAGGAAGGACTTATGCGTTGGAAAGCCTAGCTTATACTCGCAAGTTCCTTCCTAGTCGTGCTAATCCCCGTTGTTGCCGATTACCGTAACACCGATATTAAGAGGGGCAACGAAAGATGTGGAGACTCCTAACTCAAACTAACCTAATCCTAACGCTAACAAGCTCTCTTTAAATATCAACTCAACACTTAGATAATCACAACAAAATCTGAACTCTCGGACTTAACTCGTTAAAACACATTGAAAAAGACTCCCATCTCCCTGCGGACGACCCGTACTCAACCGGCTAGCTACAAGCGAAACCGTCTTGATTGCGGTATTTAAACTAAAACTTGAACACGCAGAATCCCTATCAATCAAGCACAGGTTTAGATCTCTGTAACTTAAGACTTTCAAATCTTATGAGCCGTGAGGGTCCCATAAGAGAGTTCTCCTTACGAGTTGTGAGGATCTCGCAAGTGTAATTTCTCCTTAGGAATCTTGAGGATCCCTAAGTGTGTTGCTTCCTTTGTGAGTCGTAAGGATCTCACGCGGGTGGTTTCTCCTTACAAGGTCGAGAGGTCCCTGTAAGTGTCTTTTAACGAGGTTGTGCCCTTTCGGGTTTCCACAAACACTCGCCGATAGCCCTGCTGTTTTTACTCACGGAGCCCTTTCGGGTTTTCATCCGTGCCCATTTTGCTTATGGACATACCGTTTTTTTTTGTTTTTATACTTCTTATTTTTTCTAACGAGGTTGTGCCCTTTCAGGTTTTCACAAACACTCGTCGGTAGCCCTGCTGTTTTTACTCACGGAGCCCTTTCGGGTTTTCATCCGTGCCCATTTTGCTTATGGACATACCGTTTCTTTTATTCTTTTTATTCTCTTCTCTTTTTTTTATGAGGTCGCGCCCTTTCGGGTTTTCACGAACACTCGTCGGTAGCCCTGCTGTTTTTACTCACGGAGCCCTTTCGGGTTTTCATCCGTGCCCTTTTTGCTTATGGACATACCGTTTTTTTGTTTTTTTTTATATTTATATATATATTTTTTTATATATTTTTTTTATTCATCTCATCAGCCTAAGGATACTGCGGTAGTAGTTTAAGGACGTTTCGGTCCGCCGTCGCTGTATTTGAGGCGAATCTCTAGTTTACTGACTTTTCGGACTATGGGGCTTTCTCTATGACTGACCATGACGCCCCCGGCGTATCCATCTTTCTCGGATCATGCGGTTGTGGCGGGTTTACCTTCCAGTTTTCCGACATCGTGAACTTGTCTTGTAGGTACTGGTCTTCAACCCAGTTCTTGAAAACGTAGCAATCCTCGATTAGATGACCTACCGTTTGATTGTAAGGGCAATAATTAGGATTATTAATATCGCCTGGCCGCAACGGACGTTTTGGACCCGACAGATTGATGAGTCTATTGTGCACTGCCAGCTCGAACAGTCTTCTCGTTTTATTCTGAGGAAACAAGTAAGGACGTCCTAGCCTCTATTCGAGGGAAGGGCGTGGACGCACGTTGTTTTGGCGAACGACCGGCTTTGAGTTGTTCGACTGTTGCTGAGCATTGGCGATGACGATCGCTTTCTCTTTTCCTTTTTCATTTCGGGAATCTGGTTTTGGAGGAGACGGTCCATGGCCCATCTGGTCCATTTGGGCTAATTTGTCGATCAAGGCCTAAAAGGTGGTCGGCCTGAAGAACATCATGAATTGCGAGATGGTCGCCTGCGGATCGAGAGTTCCCACAAACATGCCTACCGCAGGTGCCTCTTCTATGCGTTGTTCGCATTTCGACCATAGGTTTCGCCATCGTGTTGCGTATTGGACCCACGTTTCGCCTGGCCTTATTCTGTCATTTATTAGTGCTGTTATCGGGGTGCGTTCACTAGCACTCGCGAATCTTTGTGTAAACAGCAGCTCCATCTCTGCAAATGTTTTGACAGAGTCGTTAGGTAGCTCCGAATACCATTCAAAGGCTGTTTCTGCTAAGCTGCCGACGAATTGACGTAGCAACAATTTATCATCGCCTCCAGTATTGCCGCATAAGACCCTGAATTGAGCGACATGCTGATGCGGATTCCCTGTCCCTTTATATACGTGGAATTTAGGGATCGTATATCCCGGCGGGTAACTGATTTGGTCGTACCAGCTTGGATACGGTCGTCCGGCTCTAACAATTTGCCCAGCCGCTTCATTCGCCTGATGAACCCGGATCTGCTGAGCTATATAATCGTCTAGCGCGGCCTTGGAAATGGTTTCATTTTTGGCTGCTGAAAGAGCCGGCGGAGGATTAGATGTCTCCCCTCCGTCATCTTCAACAATGATTGGAGGGTCTTTAGCTGGAGGGTCCGACTGTAACATCATCCCTACCATATCTTGGAAGAGGAGGGCCATTTTCTTTATGCTGGCTGCCTGTTCCGCAGCCTCTTTATCCTTTTTCTCTAATATTCGGCAAAGAAACTCAGCGTCAGTTTCTTGTTCTTGACGCTCATCCGAAGACGTTTCAGAGCTTTCTTTTGGCCCAGTGAGTGCGGCCATTGCAGTCATCATTTCCTGGAGTTTTTGCTGTTGCTCCTGGGCTTTCGTCACTGATCGGGTGAGCGGTCGGTGACCCGTCAAAGCGCGGCTTTCCTCCTTTCCGGAAGCCATATAAACTGTGTGCACTACCATGCCCCCAGACTTGGGGCGTTTGTGTCCAGCGCTTTCACGGTGTGCCTTGTTCACAGGGGCTTTTTGCGGCCTCCTTCTCTTTTGAGTGATTGGCTTTGAGGGTGTCGCTGCAGTAGACACTCGAGTAGTCTTTGCTTCTTCTGGTCTGACAGAGTAATCTTTCTTTTGCCGAACCTCCGTCTTTTTCTGTCGGTGGAGATAGTTTTCATCAATCACCGACTCCTGGACCTGTCGCCAGACCTTGTAAATTTTAGAGGATAGCCGTTGAAGGAGCTGTCCTAGCTTCTTCTCTGGAGTATTTTCTACAGGCGAAGGAGTTCGCTTCAACACCGCGGTAGGAGAGTTTCTGCTCACCGAGTTTAGCAACTCAAAGCTGTTCCCGGATGGAACAGCAGTATCGATCCCTACCGTTAGAGTTGGAGGAGTAAATCCAGAGGGGGAGTTGCCCCCAGCCTTCCTCACTCGGCGCCGGTAGCGACGTCGAGCATGTCGTGCTGATGGAGTCGTTTCAGCTATAGGGGTGACCTCCTCATGCTCCCTGCGTTGGTCAGAATCTACAGGTACCAGCCTTTTAAAGACCGACGTCCGTTGAATGGGGACGGCCAACCTATCAGAAGTAGACTTCCGAGTAGGGGAAGCAACCTTGGTGATTTCACTAAGAATGGGAGCTGGGATGGCTATCCGCTTCTGGATAACGCCTTCTGGTATGGCAGGCTTCTTTATGGGCCCGATGGAGCTCTGTTCTAGTTTGTCAAAAACTGAGGCAGCGGAGTTGGGCGACCCATTGAGAGGGGTCGCGGCAATGGTAAGTTGATCAAGGACTGACTTCTTTGGGGCTTCGTGCACCGTCGTTGGGGCATTGTGTAAGTGCACGGCGGCGCCCCGGCCGTCAATCCGATGGCCAAATGCGGAAGTGGTGATAAACTTTAAATTTTTCTTGAACTGGCAAACCGCCGCGCACAAATACCCGAATCGAACCATTAACTAGTCCTAGCTAACTATAAGATGGGGAAGAGAGATATACCGACTGATCCGAGTCCTCCGGTCTTCTCGTCGTCGTCCCGATCTCCCGCGGAATGTCTTGTCTCCACCTCGTCGCCGGAAGTGCACCACATCGCCTACTTCTTTTACGGGCTCCCACCTCAATGCCGAGGCAACTCGGGCACGAAGCTGGCTAGTCGACGTGCCCAAGATTTGCTATAGAACGTAGTGTACAAGTCTCATTTTGGGGTTGTAGGAATTGCCATTTGGTGGAGGGATGAACTATGGAGTTTGGAGATGGAACTTGTAGGATTTTTCCAAAGCCAAATGAGTGTAATCCCCTCATGTAAAAAATGGGACAGCCCCTCTAATGCTTGGCCGGCCATCTTGGTGAGGGGGAGAGTGAGAATGAGGGAGAGGAGAGTATCTCCAAAATAATGGGAGCCATCTCATATCATGCAAGAGAGAGGGAGGAATGGTTATCATGAAAAGCAATGATCACAAGAAAATCCACACTCCATCAACAACATCATCAACAACCATGATGACAAATAATCACCTCACAAAGTCAAGCAATCATGATAGAAGAGGAAGTCAAGGTCAAAGAATGGTGCAACCATCATGACACAAGAATATGCAAAGAACCCCTCCATAAATACTTATTTGCAACAATGCAAATAAGCCCTCCTCCACCAATCTTCGGCCCATGAACGATACAAAGGAAATCGGCCGAAACGGAAAGCAAACTGGCAACTCCAGAAAACTGGTCCCGTAATAAATTACAGGAAAACCCCGATACTGTGCATACACACCCGCATTTGTATTCCGACCGAAATACAAATGCAATGAGACAAAATCTATACTGTACTATACTAGGATCTGGCTTATACCAAAGCCGGCTAGTAATATCCGTTCGATCCTGATCCGTGCAATACCGCACGTATCTGATCGAACCCTGCCATATACACATACGGCCTGTAGTACAAACTGTCCGATCCTGATACGTGCAATACCGCACGTATCTGATCGGATCTTGCCATATCTCCATACGGCCTCTACAACTTTTCGCCCGAAAGCTGAGTAACTGAATATGGGGGACTCTAAAGACTCGTCAACACCTTGGTTGTGGATTTAACCACTAGCACGTCAGAGGTATAAGCCAATACGTAACGGGCTACCAGGTATTGACTGAAAGGGACGTCTGTGAGCGAACTCAGCCTGACACCCTACTGAGCCTGTCAGTGACAATATCCGTACAGTCCGGTCCGTTCGTCTATGAGCATCGCATGGCGGGCCTAGGGGGTTGGTAAAAGTCAGACCCCCAAAAGCGGTACAAGTCGTGTCGGAGTGTAGCCCAGAACACCCTGAGATACTACTGGAATACCTACCAGTAAATCTCCTTGTCTCGGCCGAGGGCTTTGTGTAATGGCTCTCCTAGACACAGCGCGACCTCACCCCCAATACCGGGAGAGACGAACCCCTGAAGATACGCTCACTGCCTCCATGTGGCTCGGGACTGTACCCAACTAAAACCTGTTTGCATGACTCTTTTGAGCCGTGGTAGGGTAGTAATCAAAGTACAGTGGGAACTCACACGAGACAAATGACGATCCCCAGGTTGATGAACTAACCTGTACACATGTCACCAAGGAACTGCCATCTGACGTCTGGTATATGACCAACTAGCATGTTCCCGGCGAGTCCTGTCCGGTGTACTCATAACCCAATGAGCACCTGTATACATCTTAGGTGATCCAACTAACACCAGTGGCTTGTGAGACCGGCCACCGCCCCTCGTCGGGGTCTCGACTGTATACACTAGTCTACTCTGGAGTATCGATGCCCTGTCTCGAAACTCTCACGACTAGGGACCATTTAAGGATATGCTTATAGACCCCCAGCTCCCACTTATATGATCGCCCTCATACTGCTGGTGGTCAAGCAAGAGTCCTAGGGGCTCTACCAACGTGTAATAGCGACCTGTAAGGTCACCTAAAGCAGTACACGCTGATAAAGGTAAACCAGATAGTATACTATCATCTCGAGTAAGACTGTCCTACCGGGATAGGTCCTCCATCAATCATTGCAATCACGTACCTGTGACCTAATAATTGACTCTGAGGGCACTATCTCCAACAATCTCCCACTTGCACTCAAGGCTAATTATTGCGATGTCTCATACTCACAGCCCGTGTGATACCGAACACCCAACTCCTCTACTAGTCAGTCTCACAAAGCTCGTTTGCGAAACTATTGCGTTCGAGGAATAACCTTAGTGAGTGGATCCGCTTTGTTGTCTCTTTCCATGTCTCTCTATATCTCAAGTTCGCGGAGAAACCCATCTCCCGAAATGAGCAATACCTATCTTAGAATGTGTCTGGATGTCTGATGGGACCTAGATCATAAATGAACTCCAAATCCAAACTTCTTAGACTGTATCGTCAACTGAACTTAATCATTATCCTGCGCCATGCCACCTTCAGTATTGCCTTGGACCACCTGTCCAAAATACTGCCCCTCATCAGAAGGAAAACAATAACTCTGACGACCTCCTTGTCGTCCAGGTCACCTTGGAAGCCTGGAATGATAACTGTCTCCCGAATGAGGCTGTCGTTATCATATCCTTAGAACATCCACTTATGTTCTAAAACTGCTTCCGACTGTTTCTCCAGGATTGGATTAATGTCAACTTATTGCATCTAGTGTAAGAACATCATCTGGTGTAGTACTTGACATCTCATGATTGACTCAATTGCCTGAGCAAGTGATCTGCCAATCATGCACATCCCTCTCCCCTTTAGTCTGTAAGACAGCTTTAGAGAGGGTGACTCCATCACCTGCAGGTACACTACCGTGCCAGGAGTCGTCCATTCTAAATACTCTTAGAATGCCGTCAAAGTACCCTGATTGGGAAACCACCCAAATCTAGATCTAAAACCATAGATCTAGTAACCAGTATGTCTGATATAATGTCCAAGTCCCATGTGGAGAAACCACTGTGTGACGACCAAAGTGTAACCGATCGTAGTATAGGAATATCACTTCCCACTCTGTGTATGTCATCCAAATACCATGACATCACACCCTACTACCTTCTTAACAGATCCATCCCCTATTCTGATGAAGTCAAACCTATGACTGTCACATCAGAAATAGATGATCTATCTCCGCTACAGCTGCTTTAGTCTATAAATAGACATAAGCAACCGGTCCACCAATGCTTCCGCTGCTCCCACTGACTACGACAACCCTCTGGCAGAGTCATATACACGTACACTTCTAAAACTAGTTTAGAACGACGCTATACTCATCCTCCCGTCGGGTCTCGCAACCTGGAACAACAGCAATGGCAAGTGTGGGTAAACAAGAACTTCCCTGTCACCGTCCTTGAGGCTACCGGAGTACCTCTCGAGTGCCTGAAGTTACCCACCGTATCTGCGGAGTGGCCAAAGGAACGTCAAACCAGATTGAATCTTTAGGTTCCTATGAAATCTTCAGTAATCGTTTGTGGTTCTGGAATCACTTCCAGTTCTACCATACTCCCACTACTGTTTTTTTGAAAAAATCCATTTTTATTAAAACTGTGGCGAGTCTAGAACAATATCGCTATTGTTCATCCAGATGGTAGAAAGTCAACCCTCGTCATAGCCTGGGTCAACCCACAAACAGCTATTACAGAAACGTGTCTTGAGTTGTCCAGTGTCTGGTTTTAATCATAAACCGGACAACTCCCCGTACCTTAACATCCTTAAGATATGAACTGTTCTATATCCAATATAGAACCAGAGGCACTGATTTAATTGAACCAGATTCAAATCATGCAGCTGTCTCCAGTGCATGTCAACTAAAATGGAAGGAGGCCGATCAGCGTTAATCAACTTAGGAATGCTTCCAATTATGAGTAACCTGAAAGAGAAGCAAGTTCTCTTTATCATTACTATCAACTGAATACCATATACAAGTATCTACATCTTCGATCACTTTGAAGAATCCCGATACTTGCTACACCTGGTTCTCTACTCTATTCAAATACCTATAACTTCTTAAAATTCGGACCCTGTGTTTCCACGAAACACCTGTCTAAAAACTGGAGAAGTCATAAGTAAACCGAATATAGTATGAGGACCAACCCCTCTGTCCTGATGGATCCTGGACAACATACAATACTCTGTATAAGTCCCTTGAGTCTGATAACTCATTCACTGTGTGTCGTAGGTTGAAAACTATACTTATGGTTAAGAAGAATTACACCGCTGTTTAATGCTCCTTACCTAACCATCCACTGATATAGGTAAATGTCGTAGACATAATTTCATAAAGGTATATCTCACTCTATGAAAATAGACGTACAGATATATCAATTTGAAATTGGTGCATAACAGCGGATATTCAAAACCAAATGTTTGCCGACCGGCAAACAACCCAGGTGACTTCCTCAAATATCACCGATTACAACGAATCCCGATATAATGAGGATGATCACCCAATTCCCAATAACTTACTCCCACTCATCATCTGTAAAACTATACAGATGTGAGAATCATACCTGGTAAATACATACCCTGGAGTGAGGACTAATTGGGAAATCAGTTTTCTTTTAACAGTACACAGTGAAACTGAAACATTGAAATGTTTCGATGGGGTATCCCGGTATTCCTAGTAATGCCTCTTCCAGATTCACGACTGTAACCGTATAATTCTTTGCCACCTCTCCAAATCCCTTCATATGTCTTTAGTCATTACCTTCTGCACACCCCTTTAGGCCAAATGGTTTTCTTCCTTCCCTACCGTTCGGCACCAGCCTATGGTTTGGAAGAAGACTATCCAATAAGCATAATGGGTGTACTGTCCTAATCCTAGGAGTACTCGCAATGCGAGAGAAGATGAGGATAAAAGACACCTGAACAAACCTTATTCCTATTTCTCCTGGACCAGAATCCGGCCCCGAACTGGAACAAGTTCCTTTCGAGTTTGTATATAACCATACGATGGAGTATCCAAATAAACTGTGGATCTTCGTAGTGATATGGAGTGTCTTGGAGAAATACAAAGGTGATTTAGGATTGGCGAAGGAATACTTGGTTTGGTCGTGAATAGCAGTCGCAATTTACTTTGCCCTCTTACTAATCCCTTGCTTTGTCTTAACTTAATACCTTCTGCACACCATCGTTAGGCTAATTGGTTTTCTTCATTCCCTACCGGTCGGCACCAGCCTAAGGTTTGGAAGAAGACTATCCAATTCGCGTAATAAGTGTACTATCTCCTAAACCAAGGAGTACTCGTAACCTGAGAGAGGGTAAAAGGAAAAGACAACTGAATAATCCTATTCGTTTTCTCCAGAACCGGAAACCATCCTCGAATAAATTCTTTCGAGTTCGTATCTAACCATACGATGGTTTTGTCCAATGGAAGTGGACGTTCGTAAGAATACGAGGTGTCCTAGAGAAAAGGGTAAAAGTAGGAGTGGCAATGAGGTCTGCAATTCTGACAATCCAAAAGCCAGTGTTCAAGAAGGTTCGGTCAACTTGGTCACTGAGTCATAGTCTTAGGGTTGGGTCAATGGTCGCTGCTAGAGAGAGAGAGAAAAGAAACACTCAGCGTGCACTCTAACCTAGATCAGAATGGTTACCAATTTATCTAATCAGGAAACCTCCCACTGTACCTCAAGTTCTCCTCCAAACCTGGAAGAAGAATTAGTCGGGGTTACCCGAGGAGTAAACTAACTCATCAGTGGGAATCGGAATCCAACTCTCATCGCATGATAACGTGACGGAATCCGCTCACATCATCACACTCCAGAAGGTATGCGCATATCTGGCAAGTTTCAGTTCTTTTGAAACTCCCGATGTGATTTCTACCCCATGCTCTTATGACCTTGACTTTGGCCAACAAATCATAAGTCACATGTCAAGTTCTACCCGTCATTCTCCAGGTTGTTTTGAATCCACCCGTACCTACCCTTGACTTTGGCCAACAAGGCAGTACGACTGTTCCAAACCAACGCATCTATCTATGCTGCATATGAATAACCAACAGCTACCAAACACTGTGCCTTGACTTTGGCCAACAAACACAGCTTGAATACTATTGATTACCCATATGAAACGACGGAGGGCTACGAATGGTTTCTGGCGAAAACCATTAACGTAATGAACTTGATATCGTTGAGGGAACGGATAGCTTTTAAAAATATAGTGACGAAAACCTTTGCTAAAGAGGTCACTCCCGGTGAAGGGATCTCGGCTCTTTCCCCGTAGAATGAGGTGCAGGATATTCCAACTGAATACCACGATGCAAAGCAAAAGTAATCGGCTATAGTGAAGTTAATGCCCTGACGCAAACTTTTTGTCCAACGGGTCACTCCCGGTGAAGGGATCTCGGCCCTTGCCTCGTCGACTGAGGAGCAGGATATTCCAACTGAATACCACGATGCAAAACAAAAGTGAACGTCCTTGCAATAACAGCTTTTTGAAAAGTGTTCCAACAACATCAGATTAGGTTTGTTTTTAACTTGCATTGATTCGAATCAACGCAGTCCCATCAATTGATCACACCACAAAGAACGAAAATAATATGACGTACGTATATGCCATCCGCATTCGCCACTGGGTCCCGTCATTACCCGTTAGGTTAGCTAACTAACGACAGAGCGGGGACTGGACTAGCGCGGATGCAAAACATATACAACATCTACTAATATATATACCAATATATTATATTCGCTCAAGGCGTGAATAAAATGCAACATCACAGAAATGTACAGCATCACAGAACAATACAGATATCTGGGATCCCCGGGTTTCACAGAGCCGCTGAAACCCGACGTTCCCCTGGTCGGGTGGATAGCCTGTGCAACGAAATCCTAGACCCCTACGGGCGCAGCAAGTCACCCGCCAAAACCTGAAGCGAGGCAGCCCCCTTCAGCTCCGTGAATGGACCACCCATCACTTCACGGAATCCGGTAACTTGGGCACCCCTCCTGGGTCAACCTGTACCCCCTACGAGTGCGGCGAATAGCCCGCCAATCCTAGAGTGAAGCCCCCTCCGTCTCAATGCCATGAGATGCGGGCTTGTTGCCCTCTAGAACCCGGCTATCCGTGCACCCCTCCGCGGGGCAATCCTAGTACAGAAAGTAAAATATAAATACAACGGGTACATCGACCGCAACCTGGTCGTGCCCCAAAAGAATAATACAAGCAGGCAGTGACGGCAGTCCACATGTCGGACGCTCGCCCCGCAATATCAAATGTACATAATACAACCACAACTGTACTAGCATTGCATCCAGGCTATCCCCACGACCGATCCGCAACATCACAGCAAAAACAGAACATCAACGTGAAAGTCACGTTCGCAAATCCGTCTAACCGGGCTATAGCAGTTAGACCGGATTTACCGATCGAGTGACATTCACGGTCGCAGATATAATGTAAATACAGTGAAATAATGTTTTTTAAATATCCGATCGATCAAATTTTAACAAGTGGGCCCCAAGCATTACTGTAGCAGATCAAGAAATTCTGGGCCCAATGTTATTATTCCAAAACCCCAATTTTAACCCCAGAAAGATACTGTAGAAATTTGGTGCAGGGAACCCAACAGTGTGCGGCGGAACCGCGGCCTAAGGGGGTGTTTAGCCGTGGTTCCGCGCTCCTACTGTGGAGTTGTTGCATCGAATTTTTACAGAACTCTTATGTTTTCTAGTAGATCACGTTTCTGCAACCTGAAAAAAATTTTGACACCAAAAATTTTCAACAGAAAACTGATGCAAGCAAAAATGCGGTTTTGGGATTTTTGTTCGATCGGAATTGTAAAACACATTAAACAAAGCTAGACTAAGTTAATGGCGAGGCTCTGATACCACTGTAAGTGCACGGCGGTGCCCCGTCCGTCAATCCGACGGCCAAATGCGGAAGCGGTGATAAACTTTAAATTTTTCTTGAACTGGCAAACCGCCGCGCACTAATACCCGGATCGAACCATTAACTAGTCCTAGCTAACTATAAGATGGGGAAGAGAGATATACCGACTGATCCGAGTCCTCCGGTCTTCTCGTCGTCGTCCCGATCTCCCGCGGAATGTCTTGTCTCCACCTCGTCGCCGGAAGTGCACCACATCGCCTACTTCTTTTACGGGCTCCCACCTCAATGCCGAGGCAACTCGGGCACGAAGCTGGCTAGTCGACGTGCCCAAGATTTGCTGTAGAACGTAGTGTACAAGTCTCATTTTGGGGTTGTAGGAATTGCCTTTTGGTGGAGGGATGAACTATGGGGTTTGGAATGGAACTTGTAGGATTTTTCCAAAGCCAAATGAGTGTAATCCCCTCATGTAAAAAATGGGACAGCCCCTCTAATGCTTGGCTGGCCATCTTGGTGAGGGGGAGAGTGAGAATGAGGGAGAGGAGAGTATCTCCAAAATAATGGGAGCCATCTCATATCATGCAAGAGAGAGGGAGGAATGGTTATCATGAAAAGCAATGATCACAAGAAAATCCACACTCCATCAACAACATCATCAACAACCATGATGACAAATAATCACCTCACAAAGTCAAGCAATCATGATAGAAGAGGAAGTCAAGGTCAAAGAATGGTGCAACCATCATGACACAAGAATATGCAAAGAACCCCTCCACAAATACTTATTTGCAACAATGCAAATAAGCCCTCCTCCACCAATCTTCGGCCAATGAACGATACAAAGGAAATCGGCCGAAACGGAAAGCAAACTGGCAACTCCAGAAAACTGGTCCCGTAATAAATTACAGGAAAACCCCGATACTGTGCATACACACCCGCATTTGTATTCCGACCGAAATACAAATGCAATGAGACAAAATCTACACTGTACTATACTAGGATCCGGCTTATACCAAAGCCGGCTAGTAATATCCGTTCGATCCTGATCCGTGCAATACCGCACGTATCTGATCGAACCCTGCCATATACCCATACGGCCTGTAGTACAAACTGTCCGATCCTGATCCGTGCAATACCGCACGTATCTGATCGGACCTTGCCATATCTCCATACGGCCTCTACAACTTTTCGCCCGAAAGCTGAGTAACTGAATGTGGGGGACTCTAAAGACTCGTCAATACCTTGGTTGTGGATTTAACCACTAGCACGTCAGAGGTATAAGCCAATACGTAACGGGCTACCAGGTATTGACTAAAAGGGACGTCTGTAAGCGAACTCAGCCTGACACCCTACTGAGCCTGTCAGTGACAATATCCGTACAGTCCGGTCCGTTCGTCTATGAGCATCGCATGGCGGGCCTAGAGGGTTGGTAAAAGTCAGACCCCCAAAAGCGGTACAAGTCGTGTCGGAGTGTAGCCCAGAACACCCTGAGATACTACTGGAATACCTACCAGTAAATCTCCTTGCCTCGGCCGAGGGCTTTGTGTAATGGCTCTCCTAGACACAGCGCGACCTCACCCCTAATACCGGGAGAGACGAACCCGTGAAGATACGCTTACTGCCTCCATGTGGCTCGGGACTGTACCCAACTAAAACCTGTTTGCACGACTCCTTTGAGCCGTGGTAGGGTAGTAATCAAAGTACAGTGGGAACTCACACGAGACAAATGACGATCCCCAGGTCGATGAACTAACCTGTACACATGTCACCAGGGAACTGCCATCTGACGTCTGGTATATGACCAACTAGCATGTTCCCGGCGAGTCCTGTCCGGTGTACTCATAACCCAATGAGCACCTGTATACATCTTAGGTGATCCAACTAACACCAGTGGCTTGTGAGACCGGCCACCGCCCCTCGTCGGGGTCTCGACTGTATACACTAGTCTACTCTGGAGTATCGATGCCCTGTCTCGAAACTCTCACGACGAGGGACCATTTAAGGATATGCTTATAGACCCCCAGCTCCCACTTATATGATCGCCCTCATACTGCTGGTGGTCAAGCAAGAGTCCTAGGGGCTCTACCAACGTGTAATAGCGACCTATAAGGTCACCTAAAGCAGTACACGCTGATAAAGGTAAACCAGATAGCATACTATCATCTCGAGTAAGACTGTCCTACCGGGATAGGTCCTCCATCAATCATTGCAATCACGTACTTGTGACCTAATAATTGACTCTGAGGGCACTATCTCCAACACATTGAAGCTCATTGGTGGGAGCATGGTCCCGAAGAATAATCCAGTGGTGGCTTGAGTTACTTGCTCCACTGGCATCTCGAAAAGGGAGGCCGCTTGGGGCCCATAGGTCACTCTTCCAGCAATGACGGAGCAAGAGTTACAGCTGCGGGCGGTGCAGTTCGAAGCCATCGATCTTCTGTTTTCTGCACGGAGCAAGACACCAAATCTTAGTACCTTGAATCCACAGGCAACTACAGCAAACCGCGATATGTTCGCGAACACGACACACGAAGTGTGGAGTGGAAAGAGGTCCCACCGGGCGTGCCAGAATTTGTTCCCCTCCGAAAGACGGCGCACAAGACTGCGATGTCCTGACGCTGAGATTTGGGGAAGATGCTATTTGGTTTTATCCGTCCACCTCACCGAAGATGCCAAGTTGATTCATGGCACCGTGTATCGGAGGTTTAGACGGATGCGGCCGATGTAGTAGACTTTGTCAGATTCCCCCTCGCTTGAGGGGTTTTTGATTGTGGGGACGCTCTTCCCTGTAGGCGCAAGCCCCTGCAGTTAATTACGCTACCGCATCGCGGTAACAACTTTCTCCTTCTCCAGAATTTTGCTTCGTGTCGTATGTGTTTGTTTTGTTTGTGGTTGCCCATGGATTGTATACGGAGACTGGGTAATGTCGTCCCCCGTAGGACGCGGATTAGTCCAAATCCGTATTTACTTAGATTTGGGTTTGGTGTTTTTAGTTTAAGAATACGTTAGCCGCGTTGCGGCTAAGATCAACTTAAACGTTCGTTAAGGATACGATAGTCCTGTTTTGAGACTAAGATCAACTTAACGTGGTGATCCATTTAATATCTGGCTATCGGGACTCGTCACCTCTCTAACGTCGTTGAAGGATTACAACGGCAGATGTCAGAGGAGTTCAGAGATGTACCCTTGAACCAAAGTTGATTTGGAGTTTTATAGTCCATTTGAATGTTTAAGGATACGTTAGCCGTGTTTAGGGCTAAGATCAACTTAAACAGGATCGTTTAGATCCGGCAAAAGGGCGTTTGGAGGATCTATCGTTCCAGTTTAGGGACGTAGTGGTCCATTGGTAGTTTAAGGACATTGCGGTCCGTGTTCCAGTTTAGGGACATGGTGGTCCGCATTCCAGTTTAGGGACGTGGTGGTCCACATTCCAGTTTAGGGACATGGTGGTCCGCTATTAGTTTAAGGACGTTTCGGTCCAACATTAGTTTAAGGACGTTTCGGTCCACGAGTTTAAGGACCCCGCAGTCCATATCGATGTATGGTCGTCGAGACCCGTCACCTCTCTGACGTCGTTGAAGGATTACAACGATGGGTGTCAGAGGAGTTCGGAGATGTACCCTCGAACCGGAGGTAAATTGATTTGAGAGAGCATTTGTGCTCAGTTCAATTTAATTTAAGGACTTACGGCCAGAATTGGACTTAGTCCAGTTGAAAATGTTCAACATTTTATTTGCATTTGGCCTGTTAGGCCTTTACTGGGGCTCTGCTCCTGTTTAATAATGCATGGCATTTTTGTTTGGTCTATTAGACCTTTATTTGGGCTCTGCCCTTTTATAAATGATACACAGCATCTGTTTTTATTTGGGCTCTGCCCTTTTCTTTAAAGTAATGCATTGCATTTAATTTGGCCTGTTAGGCCCTTTTTAATTGGGCTTGGCCCTTCTGTAAATAATGCAGTGCATTAATTATCTGATAGTGGCTTGTCAGGCGCTTTGCGCCAATTATTGAGCGCAAGCGCATGTGGAGGTGACACGCGTCACGTTCTGGTGAGCGCAAGCGCAGTTGGCGCAGTGCGCTGTGCCGTTGCGCCGCTGACACGTGGCGCGCTCTGGTGAGTTGCGCCAAATTCAGATAGCAAAGCTCTATTTTAAAAGCGCGTAGCGCAAGTTGTTCTGTAGCTGACACATGGCGCTCTCCCAATAGCGCAACAGCGCGGTTTGGAAGTGCAAAGCACTAAGAATCTTTTAGATTCAAGAACAGAAGTGCAAAGAACTATTTGATTACTTGATCTAATTTAGATCAAAGAAAAGATAAGTTTTTCTTGTTTTTCTTATCTCAAAGAACCAAAGGTTCATAAAAGTGCAAAGCACTATTTTATTATTATTTATTTTTTTTTATTTTTATTAAAGATCATTGATCTTGTTTTTAGATCTATGATCTGTTCATAAGAGAACTTTCTCTTTCTTCAAAAGATTTTTACCTTTTTATTCTTGAGGAGTTCTTCAGAGTTATCTTTCCCTTCTCTTTTTTTTTAGAAAGTGTTGATGCCTTTGAATTGAGGCCTAGGGTCCTTTTTATAGTGCCCATAAATTAGTTAAATTTGTTAAAGAGATCTTTCTCTGAGTGATTTGGGGAATTTTCCCCACCGTTGGATCTTTGATCCAAGGGCTTCTGTTTTACAGAAGAAAATCTTCTTGTTTTAACAAGAACAGAAAGATTTCTTGAAATCTTTATTCTGTTTGGCGCAAACGCTTCTGCGCTGACACTTGTCGCGCAGCGCACAGCGCAGCGCACAGCGCAGCGCAACTGCGCTAGCGCATCTGCGCGAGCGCATATGCGCTGACAAGTGTCGCGCAGCGCAGTGCTTGCGCAACTGAAGCGTTGCTTCCTTTAATTTTGCTTAAAATAGAGCTTTGCTCTGATTGGGCGTGCTGCCTTGGGCGCTGCGCTGATGCATCTGCGCCTGACACGTGGCGCGTTGCACGCAGCGCAAAGAATTTGAAGCGTTGCTTCATTTATTAAAATTTAAATTTTCAAAGAAGAGCTTTGCTCTGATTGGGGGAAGATGAAGCGTTGCTTCATCTCCCGTCTCGGAATTTGAACAGAGCTTTGCTCTGATTGGGGTAAACAAGAAACTTCGCGAAAGCGTTGGAAAACCTCCCTCGAAGTATCGACATTGGCCTGGCTGAAAGGTTAAGCAAGTAGTGTACGGTGAGAATTGTCCTGACTAATTCTTCTTTTATGGTTTGAGGAAGGATTCGAGAAACAGTGGGAGCCATCCTGTTTAGATAAACTTAAAACCAATCTAAACTTGCAACAGCAGCATGCTAAAATGTTTTCTTCTCTCTCTCTTAATTGCAGCGACTTTGTGACCACACCTAGGTTACATCTAGATAACAAATTGACTGAATCTGACTTATATGACTGGCAAAGGTCTGTCCTAATGTCCATTGGCTATGATAAGCTGGACCACCCTATTACTACTCAAGATCTCACCGTCCCAGGTCTAGTTTCCACTGTCGCGGATATGGATATCCGTCAGACAAGGGAAAAGGATAAAGCGAAAGCTAAGTGCCTCGTGTTAGCTTCAGTTGATGGTGTATACCAGAAGCAGCACGAGAAGATGGACTTAGTTTCCATCTTTCTCCATAATAAAGATTTATATGGAGAGTAATCTCATATCACTAGATATGAAACCTCGAATGAATTAATTCAAGCGAGGTTGGCTGTCGGGTCATCTGTAGGGGACAACGTCCTTACAATGACTAGCTCCAGGACCTGAAGACCACGTTGGGAAACAGGTCAGATACTGACTTGATTCTACAGTCTCTACCTTCTACCCTGAAGGAAACCAGGGAAGTGGAAGGAAAGAGAAGGGCAAAACTTTCGGGACTGAATGTAGTAAAAGAGGGTAGTTCCTGTTATTATGGGATTAGGTATAGGCAGAAAGATTGCAGGGCTTTTGAAGCCAGTAGCCAGGATACGAAGCATGTTGTGGCTTCAGCCTCAAGTGTGTTTGTAATTGAAGACTGTATGTCAATAAACTCTACTTCCTGGGTACTGGATACCGGAACTGGATCTCATATCTGTAATTCATTACATGCTTTGAGAAACAGTAGAGTTATAAAGGTAGGTGATTGGTCTGTCAGAGTTGCAAACGGAATGACAGTGAACGCTGAATCCGTGGGAGAATATCGCCTAGGTTTGACAAGTGGGCATATATTGATTTTACGTAACTGTTTATATGTACCTAGTATGACTTGTAATATCATATCAGTGTCCTCACTTTCGAGAGAGGGATATGATTTTACATTCGTAAGCAATGTAGTTAACATCTACCTAAATCAAGTTCTGATTGGGTCCGGTACATTAGATAACGGTATATACGTATTAAGTCAAGCTCAGGTTTTCAATGTCCAGAACACTCTTAAAAGAAAGTCTCCAGAGATAAATCAGGCTTTCTTATGGCATTGTAGACTAGGTCACATCAATGAGAGAAGGCTGACTAAGTTACATAGAGAAGGATATTTGAATCCGTTCGAATATCAATCTTATGCTACTTGTGAATCTTGTCTCAAAGGAAAGATGACAAAGACTCCGTTCACTGGACACGTAGTAAGAGCAAGCGAGCTCTTAGGACTCGTACACAGTGACGTGTGCGGTCCAATGTCTACACATGCGCGAGGTGGTTATTCCTACTTCATTACTTTTACGGATGATTTCTCTAGATATGGATATGTTTTCTTAATGAAGCATAAATCCGAGGCCTTTGAGAAATTCCAAGAATACAAGAATGAAGTGGAAAAACAAACAGGCAAAAGGATAAAGACACTGAGATCTGATCGAGGCGGTGAATACTTAAGTGCCGAGTTCCTGGGTTACTTAAAAGAGAATGGAATTCTCTCTCAGCTTACTCCTCCATACACACCACAATATAACGGTGTATCGGAAAGGAGGAATCGAACCCTATTGGATATGGTTCGTTCCATGATGAGTAACGCTGAGTTACCACGATCTTTCTGGGGATATACACTAGAATCAGCTGGATATCTTTTGAACCAGGTTCCCACCAAGACTGTGCCTACCACAACATATCAGATGTGGAGTGGGAAGAAATCCTATCTTCAGTATCTAAAGATTTGGGGATGTCCGGCTTATGTTAAAAAGCAGCATGCGGACAAACTCGAGGCACGATCAGTACTATGTAAGTTTGTGGGATATCCAAAAAACTCCAGGGAATATATATTCTATTACGCAGAGGAACAAAAGGTTTTTGTTTCTCGTAATACCCATTTTTAGAATATCAGCTTTTAGAAAAGGAAACTAATGGGAGCGAAATAGAACTGGAAGAAATTCCAGAAGCACAAACTACTACTGAAAGTTTGGTAGAACCAGAAGTTCAAGAAGAACAGGACATCCCAACGCCACTCCGCAGAAGTAGTAAGCAATCTCATCCGCTTGAGAGATACTACGGTTTTCTCATAGACGGGGATAGAGAGGATTGCACTATTGACTATGATGAGCCTACTAGCTTCCAGCAAGCCATTCAGAGCGGTGACTCAGTAAAATGGCTGGATGCAATGCGGACCGAAATGGAGTCCATGTACACTAACAATGTATGGACTTTGGACGTTGCCCCAGATGGGGTAAAACCCGTAGGATGCAAATGGATCTTCAAAAATAAGATTGGTGTAGATAGACAGGTTGAAACCTATAAGGCTAGACTTGTTGCAAAGGGTTTCCGTCAAAGACCTGGTTTGGACTATGACGAAACCTTTTCTCCAGTAGCTATGCTTAAATCTATTTGGGTCCTTCTTGCTATTGCTGCCTTCCACGACTATGAAATCTGGCAGATGGACGTAAAGACGGCCTTTCTAAATAGTAATTTGGAAGAAAGCGTCTATATGGATCAGCCAGAGGGATTCATACAGAGTGGGAGCAGCGGTAAAGTATGCAAGCTGCTTAAGTCCATTTATGGACTAAAGCTGGCATCGCGGAGTTGGAACATCTGTTTTGATGATGCTGTCAAAGAATTTGACTTTATCAAAAATCCAGATGAACCTTGCATAAACAGTAAGATTGTAGGGAGAGCTGTAGTATTCCTCGTCTTGTACGTGGATGGCATTCTCCTAATAGGAAATGATATTTCTATGTTACAGTCAGTCAAAAGATTCTTGTCACATAAATTCTCCATGAAAGACCTGGGTGATGCCACCTTCATTCTGGGGATCCGGATCTATCGTGATAGATCAAAGAGGATGTTGGGACTTTCACAGTCCAGGTACATAGACACCATAGTGAAGAGATTCAGTATGGATGATTCTAAGCGCGGTAACCTACCGTCTTGTCACGGAATCACCCTCTCCAAAGAGATGTCTCCCAAGACTTATTTGGAAAGGGATCGCATGTCGATTATACCCTACGCTTCTGCGGTAGGCTCTATAATGTATGCGATGTTATGTACCAGACTAGATGTAGCATACGCATTGAGCGTTGTAAGCCGGGATCAGGCAAACCCACGGGAGAAGCACTGGATAGCAGTAAAGAACATTCTCACTTACCTGAGGAGGACTAAGGAGATGTTCTTGGTATATGGTGGAAAAGACCTCCAGATGGAGGCCTTTGCCGACTCCAGCTTCCAGAGTGACAAAGATGACTCCAAGTCCATGTCGGGTTATGTCTTTACCCTCAATGGAGGGGCGGTCTGTTGGAAGAGTTCCAAGCAGGAGACCGTTGCTGACTCAACAATGGAAGCAGAGTACATAGCTGCTTGCGATGCCGCAGAAGAAGCTGTCTGGATGAAGAAGTTCCACACAGAACTTTAGGTGGTTCCTTCCAGTATTGGTCCAATACCTCTGTATTGTGACAACAACGGCACTATAGCTTTACCGAAGGAACCCAGGTCCCATCAGAAATCTAGACACATCTTAAGGAGGTATCACCTGATCAGGAAGATCGTAGATCGCCAGGAGATCGAGGTGAAAAGAGTAGAGACAGAGAATAACATTGCTGATCTATTCACAAAGGCCCTTCCTCAGACGCAGTTTGAGAGGCTATTCGAGATGATAGGTCTACGATATGCCAGCTCATGGCCCTAGTGTAAGTGGGAGATTGTTAGTGTATATTCCCTAGGGACCATTATTGTATCATACTAGATTGTATATTACTTAATGGAAGCTTGGGATATTCACAGTTGTATATACAGTCTTTCTAAAAATGGAAGTATGCTACTTGGTTTGTGTCTACTTTAGTATGTGCATATGTTTCTTGTAACGTATCACTTATACATATTAGTAGAGCCCATAGGATCTTGATTACCAGCGTTGTGATGGCAGTCACACTAGTGGAGGCTGGGTAGTCTGTAAGCAACATCCTATACGGGTCCCTGGTCATTGGATTATCGAGATAGGGCATCGATATTCCGGAGTAGACTAAGTGTGTACGTTTCTCATCCCAGTTGGGGAGATGGTCTGTCCCACAGCCATCAGTACGTCGTACTGGAGATAGTATGCAGGTGCTCGTTAGGTTACGGGCACACCGGACAGGATTCGCAGGGGAACTGATTGGTTGGTATTATACCCGACGTCAGTTAACAGTTCCCAGGTGACATGAGTACAGCATAGTCTGCAGACTTGACACTGCTACTTCGCCTTGAATGTGTCCCATTGTTCTTAGATTGCTACCCTACCACGGCTCAAAGGAGTCGTGCAAACAGGTAGCAGTTGGGTGCAGTCCCGAGCACTTGGAGGTAGTAGTGGTTAGACAGGATTCGTCTCTCCCGGTATTGGGAGATGATATCGCGCTGTGTCAGAGAGCCATTATGCAAAGTCCCTGGCCAGGGCAAGCGAGATTTACTGGTAGGTACCAGTAGTTTTCTCAGGGTGTAATGGGCTTCGATCCGTCACGACTTATACAGCTATTAGGGGACTGACGCTTGCTGCCCCTAGGCTCGATATGCGATAGTCTTAGACGAACAGACCGGACTGTATGGAGATTGTCACATCAGGCTCAGTGGGAGTACGGATGAGTTTCCTCATCGGCCTTCTTATCGACATCTACCTTGGGACCGTTACGTACAGCTAGTGCCGCTTGCGGTCTGTGGTTAAACCCACCGCCAGCGTAGTGTCTAGTCTTTAGAGTCCCACACAGAGAGTTTCCCTGCTCCAGGAGAAACGATATAGAGGTCGTATGGTTTTACGACAAGGGTTCGGACGCGTACGTGTGTTTACGCACATACGACTTTTCGGACAGTTTTTACTAGCCGGCTTTGGTTTAAGCCAGATTCTAGTATCAGGTTATTGGATTTATACAGTCTAAAGTTTTTCCATGTTTTCACGGATTGGAGGGGCATTCTCGTAATTTGTCGGGAAGCTTCTAGAAGAGTGGTGACTTGGGGGGTAAGGTGGCATTGCATTAAATGAGATTAGTGACTCATTTGTGTGATTCATCCATGTCATTAATGCATCATAAATGCTTAATGACTCATGGAGATGAATCACTCAAAGATATTTATGAAGCATGGTTGTTAATTCTATTATTTCATTTTTGATAAATAAATAATGCTTAATATATATTATGATAGATCATTATCTCATTTCATTATTATCTTCACCATCTCTCTCCTCAAGCTCACTCTCTCTTCAAACCCTAACCCTAACCTCTCATGTGTTGAGAGCAAGGGTTAGCTAGACTAATACATCCATAACCTCACTCTATATCCCCTAGGTAGCTTAGATTAGCATTTTAAGCAATCTAGTTATCTCAAGTTTGAGATCAAGCTTGGCATAGGAGCTTTCGGGTGGATCGTCTTTGATTCGAGGAGGCCGTTGAGGTGTCGATGTTCCAGGGAGCCTACGAGGAGTGGAGGACCACGATGAAGACCCGAAGGACAAGTAACTGTAGGATTGCTATGCACGCGCTCAAGGGTCTACGAGGCATCAACCATGCCCGATTAAAATTTTAGCCGTCCCGAACAACCCGAAGCCGGATCTTTAAACTAGGGTTTAGGAGAAAACAAGCATGTTAAACTCTTTAACACTAAGTGAGAGGGATTACAACCTTTGTAGATCCGGTCCTTCACTTCTTAAGCTTCGTGTTGAGGTCCCTTCGCTGCGATAATCGTGTTCCGGACTCTCGAGAGGCTTCACGAAGAGAATGATGCAACCTTGCTTTCGATCTTCGATAACATAGATGATCTACCTTGAAGTTTCGTTAACACAAGCTATCACTCATGAAATGATGTGAACACTCTCATCTAAATGGCAAGGATAGATGAGGATGATGAAGTAGGATTTTTTCTCTCATTTATTTTCATTTACTCACTCATTTTTCATCACAAATAAAAAGCAAGAAAGCTTTGCAAAAGGAGGAAGAAGAAGAAGAATAGTGATCCATTTCATTTGTGATGAATAATAAAAAGTTATCATAATCATTTATGCAACCATGGTTGTAGTAACCTATGTAGAGAGTTTACTAGGGTTAGGGTTTGGGTTGAGCTATAAGTGATTCACTAGAAAATATCAAGACAAATATCTTCTTCATGACAAAAAGAAATGCTTCTAGAAGCAACAAGAGTGTGCTAACCCAAATCAAACTCTAACCTTATTTAATCTTCACTAATTATGTTGCATTAATAATTATAACATGTTACAATATTATATATCATATATATAATATTTATCGTAACAAAATAAAATAATACATTTAACATATATCGCATATATATCAATGTATTACCCGAGTGAGAAAAAGAATCTTTTAGTGAGCTAATATTAGTTAATGTAATTTAATATATCATATATATTATTATACATTAAATTATCGAATCAACACTTGATCCGACAATCCGGCTATATCGCATATAACCGACTAATTTTTATCTGTACCGATTCATCGAATCAACACTTGATCCGATGACCCGGCTGATATCATATATCGCGAGAATAGAATACGGTATCCCATATCGCATTATCCTCGGTCCCGCACATATCACATATGTGCCCCTACTCCATTTCGCCTGAGCCAAGATACCTCTGTGTAGGACTCTAAAGAATCGTCAATACGCCGGCAGTAGGTGATGATCATATCAAACACCCACAAGCTGCAAGCGGTCAGCTAAACATAACAGCCACCCAGGTATTGAGCGCTCAGAAGATCAACAAGAAAGCCTGTACATTCTCCTGTGAATCCAAACAGTAACACTCCTGTACAGTCCGGTCTCGTCGTCTGATATGTCGCATATCTCGCCTAGGGGTGGTAAACGTCAGACCCCAGTAGCTTGATAAGTCGTGTCGATATAAGGCCTATAACAGTTCGAGAAACTACTGATAACACATACCAGTAGATCTCAGCAACCCTGGCCAGGGATTTCCGGTTATAGCCAATCGAACACAGCACAACATCAACTCCATATACCGGGAGAGACGAATCCCCTCCTATCGCTCATTGCCTCCATGTGATTCGGGACTGTACCCAAAAGCCACCTTTTTGCATGCCCTCTTGGACGTGGTATGATGGAAATCAAAGCACAGTGGGAATCACACAAGACTCTATGACGATCTCGGGTCAACAGACTACTCTGTACCAGTGTCACCGGAGAACTGCCATCTGACGTAAGGTATAATACCATCTGGGAGTTCTCGGCGAGTCCGTCCAGTGTACCCAGTCTCCACTGAGAACCCGTACACCATCCTTGATGTCAAACACCGATGGATATGGGATCATCCATCGCCCATCATATGGGTCAAGATGCGTATACGCTAGTCTACTCTGGTGCATCGATGCCCTGTCTCGATACACCCTCGACTAGGAACAGTTATAGGATGTACTCGTCGACCACTGTGGCCCCACTAGTATGATCTCATCGTAGTCCCAGTAGTCGAGTATGTAAGGTTAGTATAGCACCCAATGAAGAGTTTTGAAGCATCACATGACCCAAAGTTTTAATTTTTAAGGTGCTAAACTAACATGCAAAGGATAGATCCTAGAAAATTAGGGTTTACTAAACTTAAAGCTAACAAAAGTTAGGGTTTGAAGGCTACAACCTTTGTAGCTCCCGTTTTTGCATCGCTCCTTAGGCTCTTTGGTGTTGAAACGAGGTCCTCTTGAACTCCCCTTGTGTCCACGATGATCCACCGCGGAGATATCCGTCAAAGCTCGCTACTTCGTCAAACCGAAGATAACACTCTAAACGAAACGGCTAAGCTTGGGTAGAATGTTGTTGTGGCTTTGGATCTCACTTCAAAAACCTTTCTTTGATTGTGTTTTTCTCACTAGAAAAAACTAGAGAGGAGAAGATGAAGAAGGATGAAAATGGTGGCTATTTTTCTTCAAGAGATAAAAGATAACCATAAGGTTAACTTGCAAAAGAAAATAAATATCACTATATATATTTAATCCTTCTTGACTCCAACCATGATTAAATGATAGATGATTAATTTAACTTGGGTTTAGAATGATAAAGGAAAAGATAACCATGGTTTAGTGGTGGGTGAGAATGGTTAGGTTAAAAGAAGCATGTAGAAACTAGCATAATTATCCTTTCCTTTTCATTTTCTTTTAAAACCAAAATTAAATAATTATCCATTGTTTAATCTATGGTGTGAGGCTTATATTGCCACCATTTCCATATATAATCAACCATGATGGTTTGATGTATGTATGTGTACATGTATGCACATCTTCATGTGCATGAAACTAGAAAAGAAAAATAGAAACACATGCATGCATGCATACATCCATCAAACCCTAGAAAGGTTTTGAGTGAGAAAACTAATGGTTAAATGATAAATCAACACTTGATTTATCAATCCAGTCATATCTCATATGACCCCACCAAAAGCAGTTCACCCGATCAATGTTCGGTATCATATACGCACATTTCAATCGGGTGCATGCGCATATCGCATATGCGCACCACAACGTTTCGCCTGGACTGGGTAACTCCTCTGTGGGACTCTAAGACTCGTCAATACGCCGGCAGAGGGTAATGATCATATCAAGTGCCCTCAAGCCGCAAGAGGTCAGCTAAACGTAACGGCCACCCGGGTATTGAACGATCAGAAGACAACAAGCGAACCTGCTACAACTCCCGTCGAGCCATCCGGCAACACTTCCGTACAGTCCGGTCTCTTCGTCAGATATGCTGCATATCGAGCCTAGGGATGGTCACGTCGACCCCAATAACTCAATAAGTCGCGTCGGTGAATGGTCTATAACAGATCGAGAAACTACTGATAACACTTATCAGCAAATCTCAGCAGCCCTGGCCAGGGACTTGCTGTTATAACCAGTCGAGCACAGCACAGCATCAACTCCCAATACCGGGAGAGACGAAACCCCTCTTATCGCTCATTGCCTTCGTGTGTCTCGGGACTGTACCCAACGGCCACCTGTTTGCACGACTCAGTAGAGCCGTGGTAGGGTGGCAATCAAAGTACAGTGGGAGAACACACAAGGCTCTATGACGATCTCGGGTCTACAGACTAACCTGTACCAGTGTCACCTGAGAACTGCTATCCGACGATAGATATAATTCCATATAGGAGTTCTCGGCGAGTCCATCCAGTGTACCCAGTCACCACTGAGCACCCGTGTATGATCTTGATGTCAAACATCGATGAATGTGGGAACATCCATCGCCCATCGTATGGGTCTAGTATCATATACGCTAGTCTACTCTGGTATATCGATGCCCCATCTCGATATACCTACGACTAGGGACGTTCCAGGATATGCTTATAGACTACAGATGTCCCACTAGTATGATCTCCATCATAATCAGAGTAGTCAAGCCGATATCCTCAGGGCTTTATCAGCATGTATGAATGAATAAAAGCATGATCAAATAAACATGTCAGATAAAGAAGAACCAGATAGCATACTATCATGTCGAGCAAGAATGCAAACTGAATATATATATACATGTATAGATACATCCACTATCACATAATGGCCTCTAGGGCATACATATATCCAACAATCTCCCACTTGCACTAAGGCCAGTTATTGGCGTATCTCATACCCAACATCTCAAAAAGTCGCTCATGCTGCGGCTGAGGGAGAGCCTTGGTGAATTGATCCGCGGCGTTGTTCTTTGTGTCTACTCTCTTAATCTCGATCTCGCGGCGATCTACAATCTCCCGGATCAAATGAAAGCGCCTCAGGATATGTCTGGACCGCTGATGGGATTGGGCTCCTTGGCTAACGCCATTGCCCCATTATTGTCACAATACAAAGGTATTGGATCAATAATGGTTGGAACCACTCCTAGCTCCGAGACGAACTTTTTCATCCAGACAGCTTCCTTGGCGGCATCATTTGCAGCAATGTACTCAGCTTCCTTCGTAGAGTCTGCAACGGTATCTTGTTTGGAACTCTTCCAACTTACCGCCCCTCCATTGAGGGTAAATACAAACCCTGAGATAGATTTGCTGTCATCCTTATCGCTCTGGAAGCTCGAATCGGTAAAGGCCTCCATTTGGAGACCTTTATTACCATACACCAAGAACAATTCTTTAGTCCTTCGTAAGTACTTAAGAATGTTCTTCACAGCTGTCCAGTGGTTCTCTCCTGGGTTGGATTGATACCTGCTTACAACACTAAGTGCATAAGCTACATCTGGGCGTGTACATAACATCGCATACATTATAGATCCTACTGCCGAAGCATAAGGTATAATGCTCATGCGAGCTCTCTCTTCATCGGTCTTTGGACAAGAATCCTTGGAGAGAGTGACTCCATGGCAAGCGGGTAAGGCACCCCGCTTGGAGTCTTCCATACTAAACCTCTTTAGGATGGTGTTGATGTACCTGGTTTGGGACAGTCCCAATAACTTTTTGGATCTATCCCTATAGATCCTTATGCCCAGGATGTATGTGGCATCACCCAGGTCCTACATGGAGAACCTTAGTGATAAGAATGATTTGACCGACTGTAGCATAGGAATATCATTTCCTATCAGAAGAATGTCATCCACGTACAATACGAGGAATGTGACAGCTCTTCCTACAGCCTTCCTATAAACACAAGGTTCATCTGGATTTTTGATGAAATCAAACTCTTTGATAACATCATCGAAACAGATGTTCCAACTCCGAGATGCCTGCTTTAACCCATATATGGATTTAAGCAATCTACATGCTTTCTCGCTGCTCCCACTGTCAATGAAGCCCTCCGGTTGATCCATATAAACACATTCTTCTAAATCTCCATTTAGGAATGCTGTTTTAACGTCCATCTGCCAGATTTCATAGTCGTAGTGAGCAGCAATAGCAAGTAGGATCCGAATAGATTTAATCATGGCTACGGGCGAAAAAGTTTCGTCATAGTCCAAACTTGGTCTTTGACGAAAACCTTTCGCCACAAGTCTTGCCTTATAGGTCTCTACCTGCCCATCCACACCAATCTTTCTTTTAAAGATCCATTTGCACCCTACAGGTTTTACCCCAGGGGGTACAACGTCCAAAGTCCATACTTTGTTGGTGTACATAGACTCCATTTCGGATCTCATGGCATCCAGCCACTTCACAGAGTCACCACTCGTGATAGCTTGCTGAAAACTGGTAGGGTCATCATCTTCCATGATACAGTCTTCTCTGTCACCATCAATGAGGAAACCGTAGTACCTCTCCGGTGGGCGAGAAGTCCTACCAGACCTACGGAGTGGCCGAGGTTCTTCAGTTTCTGTTGCAACAGCCGGTTCAACCAAATCGTCATTTGTAGTTTGTGTCTCCAGAACCTCTTCCAGATCTACTACCTTGCCATCATCTTTATCTGTGAAAAACTCTTTTTCCAAGAATGTGGCATACTGAGAAACAAACACCTTTTGTTCCTCTTTGTGGTAGAACAGATATCCATAAGAATTCTTTGGATATCCCACAAAGTTACACATGACTGACCGTGTCTCGAGTTTGTCCGGATTCTGCTTTTTAACATAGGCCGGGCAACCCCAAATCTTAATTCTCTTAAGAGATGGTCTCTTCCCATTCCATATCTCATATGGCGTGGTAGACACGGCTTTGGTCGGAACCCTGTTTAGCAGAAACGCTGCAGTCTCCAACGCATGCCCCCAAAACGAGACTGGTAACTCAGCATCACTCATCATGGACCGGACCATATCTAATAGGGTCCTATTCCGTCGTTCTGACACACCGTTGTGCTGTGGTGTGTAAGGAGGAGTGAGCTGAGAGAGAATCCCATTCTCTTTTAGGAAGTTTGCAAATTCTGTACTGAGATACTCACCACCTCGATCTGATCGAAGCATCTTAATACTTAAGCCGGTTTGTTTTTCTACTTCTTGTTTATATTCAATGAATTTCTCTAAAGCTTCGGACTTGTGCTTTAATAAAAATACATGACCGAATCTTGAGAAATCGTCGGTGAATGTAATGAAGTATGAAAAACCGCCTCTAGCTTGTGTAGACATTGGCCCACATACATCACTATGTATGAGGCCCAGGAGCTGAGTAGCTCTTTCTCCGTGTCCAGTAAACGGAGTTTTGGTCATTTTACCCTTGATACAAGACTGGCAAGTCGCATAAGATTTATATTCAAAAGAGTTTAAATATCCATCTTTATGTAACTTGTTTAGTCTTGTTTCGTTAATATGACCAAGTCTACAGTGCCAAAGAAAAGCTTCATTTAATTCTGAAAGTTTTCTTTTATTAGTGTGTTGTATACTGAAAACTGTGTGTTGATTTAGGACATATATTCCGTTATTAAGTGTACCATACCCAACCAACATTTGATTTAGGTGAATGTTCATAACATTGTTCTGCAACACAAAATTATATCCTTCATTGTCCAACAAAGATACGGATATTATATTACATAGCATATCAGGTACAAAATAACATGGATTCAAAATCAAAATACATCCAGACGGCAACCCCAAGTGATACTCTCCCACTGCGACTGTATGTACATTAGAACCATTTCCAACGCGGAGAGTATGGTCACCTGTCTTCAAAACCTTGCTATTTCTCAGCCCCTGCATAGAATTGCAAATGTGAGAACCTGAACCGGTATCCAATACCCAGGAAGCAGAGTTTATAGAAAAACAGTTTTCAGTCACAAACGCACCTGAAGCAGAAGCATCACCATGCTTCTTCTTAAGACTTAGGTACTCCGTGCAGTTGCGCTTCCAATGTCCTGTCTTGTGGCAATGAAAACACTCGCCTTTCCCTGGGTCTCCAGCCGTGGACTTTCCCTTTCCCTTCACCTTTTTGACTCCGCCCTTAGGATTAGTGGGTTTCTTCTTTTTCTTTCCCTTGACCTTAGCTTTCGGGCGAGAAGAAGAAGACTGTCCAATCGTCATAACGGGAGTCTTTGCTGACTTCATAGTGCTCTCTGCACTCCTTAACATATTAAGGAGTTCAGGGAGGTCCTTCTCCATGCCATGCATGTTGAAGTTCACTATGAACTGAGCAAAGGTGGAGGGGAGGGACTGCAGAATAATATATACATATTGTTCATTGTCCATAGTCCATCCGAGGTCCTCAAGCTCTTCTATAAGAGCTATCATCTTCAAAACATGGTCTGCTACTGGTGTGCCAGGGGCCATCCGCATGTGAAACAGTTTCTTTGATGCCTCGTATCGTAATACGCGGGCCTTCTCCCCATACAACTCCTTTGTATGGAGCAGTATCCCGTGAATGTCCATGTCCTCGTGCTGCTTTTGATGTGTGTTATCCATCGATGCAAGCGCGAGGCATGTGGCCGTGGCACAGTCAGCGTCCCATGTCTTGCGGACTTCTATGTCCGCAACTGAGGATTTTGGGCCTGGGACGGGCGGGGCTGAAGCCGTGAGGACATATGATACTTTATCATAAGTCAAGGCGATCTTCAGATTCCTTAGCCAGTCTTTATAGTTGGTCCCGTTCAGTTTGTTTTTATCTAGTAGAAGCTTAAGTCCAGTCATTGGTATCTGCCATTAAGAGAGAGAAAAGAATACACTCAGCGAAAGCTCTTGCATAGATTAGATTGGTTTATTATCTTGTCTAATCGATGTTTCCCACTGCTTTTTATCAAGTTTTTCTTTCAAACCTTAAAAAGAAAAACTAGCCAGGATTAATTACAGTCTACAACTTCGCTAACCGTTCAGCCAGGCCAGTGTCGGTACTTTGAGGGAGGTTCCCCGTGCTTTCGCACGGACCTAATTAGAGTAAACCTCGTTTTCCCAGAGGCGGAGCCCCGTTAACACCTTTCTAGACACCTAATGAGTTAGCTAATTGTAAACTGTAAAACTCTCCTAGGAGCAACTATTGCCCACAGTGGGATCGGGATCCAACCATCATATGGAAGGTATGCAATCTCATTGCAAATTTCAACACTTGAAATTCCCGATGTAATTTTTACCCCTAGCACTTATGACCTTAACTATGGTCAACAAATCATAAGTACCAGTCAAGTTCTACCCGTCATTTCTTGATTAATTAGACCCACCCATATGACCCTTAACTATGGTCAACAAAGTCGCATGAATGTCCTAATTAATCTGCATCATATGCAGTGTAGGAAGACATCACTTAGCTACCGTTCACTACGCCTTAACTAAAGTCAACAAACGTAGCACGAATACTAAGTACTCTACTTCCTAAAATGACGGAGGGTTGCGAATGATTTTTAAGAAAATCTTTAACGCTTTGAACTTTGATATCGTTGTAGAATCAAACAGTTTTTCAAAAGGAGTGGCTTAAGCTCCGCAGTTTTGAAATATAGCTTTTTCATAAATAGCCGAGTAGTTTTCAAATCCGATTCTACAACATCTTTTTAGGTTTATTTTCTTTACATTAATCACATTAATGTAATCCCATCATTTAAGTCCTTAAGCCAATCACAGAAAAGAAATGAAAATAACACGTACGCTTATGCCATCCGCATTCGCCGCAATGTTCCGTTATGCACCGTTAGGTTACTTAACTAACGGCATACCGGGACGGGACTAGCGCGGGTGTAAAACATAAGCAACGTCTACTATATATCATATATATAATATGTCATTCGTCTCAGATATCACAGAACACAGGCAGCAGAAATATAGATATAACGTGGGATATACTAGGACGTCCGTATTTAGTATTTAGCCAGAATAGAAAATACGGATTCCACAGTCGCGATGAATAGCCAAGCCCACACCCTGGACCCCTACGAGAGCGGCAAGTGACCCTACCAATCCTGGAGTTTAGGAGACCCGGTCTCGACTCCTCGAGATGGTCTCCCACTGAACCCCAGAACCCGGTCACCTGTGCTCTCCTCCTTGGGTCCATCCTAATGCGGAAAAGTAAATAATATACAACACTGGTGACACAACCGCAACCTTGAAGTGCCCCAAATAAAAGAATATTACATTACATTTGAATTTACATGAATGAAAATACAAAACTCTCATCTCACAAAAACCCCCGGCTATTCGATCGCGACAATCCTGCACATCATATCTCAGCAACACATAATATCACATATCATCAACGTAAGTAAGTATGCGTACCCCGATTGTCGTTGATGTATAGCAACGAAACCGGCGATATTTAACATACTACACTTACGGTCACAGAAAAGAAAGTGTAAAACTACAATATTTGGAATCCAGATTCTCTTTAGACATCATAAATGCGAAATATCACATATTCCGTATTTCATACCTAAACCATATGAATTCCACATATTGTATCACATTCCAGACAAACAGACAGTATTAAAGTTTTCGAACGAACAATCAAGCACCCAAGATTCACTAAAGCTCAACACTTGAGCAGGGTTCAAAAAATTTGGAGTGTGACACAGTAGCGGCGGTCCAGCCGTAGAAGGGTCAAGCCAACGCCTCACATGTGGCACGCCGTACTGCCCCAAACCCGAGGGTTCAAAGGGTAGTTCGAGACGGTCACATAATCGAGTTAAGGTTTGTTGTCTTCTAGAGGGACCACCGCAAAAAGACTTCCACGTATTTCCAAATTATTTAAACCCCGTGAATAGTGAGTAAATGATACTCGTTCAAACACTTCAATACTTTCTAATTTACCCGGAAAGACTACGAAATGAAAGTCCCGATCGAATCGATGAATCCAAAAACATCTCCAGAATTTTTCAAAACTTTATTCAGTTTAAAAATACCCAAAAAATTAAACATGCAGAAAGTAGAATTACTGCAGAAAAAATATACACTAATTCATTTGTACGGCCGCGGAACAGCGGCCTAAGCAAGCTTAGGCCGCGTTTCCGCGGCTGTAACTACTGTTCATTGGATTATTTTTCTGCCGTAATTCTTATATTTTCCTGCTATGATTTTTTTACATATTTTTAATTCTGGAAAATGTCAAGTTTTAGAAAATTTCCAGAGAGCATCAAAAAATACGGTATTTTTGTCCGATCGGGGTTTTCACTTCGTCAAAACGTCGCCTAATGTTCTAGGTCGGCTCTGATACCAATGTAAGGTTAGTATAGCACCCAATGAAGAGTTTTGAAGCATCACATGACCCAAAGTTTTAATTTTTAAGGTGCTAAACTAACATGCAAAGGATAGATCCTAGAAAATTAGGGTTTACTAAAGTTAAAGCTAACAAAAGTTAGGGTTTGAAGGCTACAACCTTTGTAGCTCCCATTTTTGCTTCGCTCCTTAGGCTCTTTGGTGTTGAAACGAGGTCCTCTTGAACTCCCCTTGTGTCCACGATGATCCACCGCGGAGATATCCGTCCAAGCTCGCTACTTCGTCAAACCGAAGATAACACTCTAAACGAAACGGCTAAGCTTGTGTAGAATGTTGTTGTGGCTTTGGATCTCACTTCAAAAACCTTTCTTTGATTGTGTTTTTCTCACTAGAAAAAACTAGAGAGGAGAAGATGAAGAAGGATGAAAATGGTGGCTATTTTTCTTCAAGAGATAAAAGATAACCATAAGGTTAACTTGCAAAAGAAAATAAATATCACTATATATATTTAATCCTTCTTGACTCCAACCATGATTAAATGATAGATGATTAATTTAACTTGGGTTTAGAATGATAAAGGAAAAGATAACCATGGTTTAGTGGTGGGTGAGAATGGTTAGGTTAAAAGAAGCATGTAGAAACTAGCATAATTATCCTTTCCTTTTCATTTTCTTTTAAAACCAAAATTAAATAATTATCCATTGTTTAATCTATGGTGTGAGGCTTATATTGCCACCATTTCCATATATAATCAACCATGATGGTTTGATGTATGTATGTGTACATGTATGCACATCTTCATGTGCATGAAACTAGAAAAGAAAAATAGAAACACATGCATGCATGCATACATCCATCAAACCATAGAAAGGTTTTGAGTGAGAAAACTAATGGTTAAATGATAAATCAACACTTGATTTATCAATCCGGTCATATCTCATATGACCCCACCAAAAGCAGTTCACCCGATCAATGTTCGGTATCATATACGCACATTTCAATCGGGTGCATGCGCATATCGCATATGCGCACCACAACGTTTCGCCTGGACTGGGTAACTCCTCTGTGGGACTCTAAGACTCGTCAATACGCCGGCAGAGGGTAATGATCATATCAAGTGCCCTCAAGCCGCAAGAGGTCAGCTAAACGTAACGGCCACCCGGGTATTGAACGATCAGAAGACAACAAGCGAACCTGCTACAACTCCCGTCGAGCCATCCGGCAACACTTCCGTACAGTCCGGTCTCTTCGTCAGATATGCTGCATATCGAGCCTAGGGATGGTCACGTCGACCCCAATAACTCAATAAGTTGCGTCGGTGAATGGTCTATAACAGATCGAGAAACTACTGATAACACTTATCAGCAAATCTCAGCAGCCCTGGCCAGGGACTTGCTGTTATAACCAGTCGAGCACAGCACAGCATCAACTCCCAATACCGGGAGAGACGAAACCCCTCTTATCGCTCATTGCCTTCGTGTGTCTCGGGACTGTACCCAACGGCCACCTGTTTGCACGACTCAGTAGAGCCGTGGTAGGGTGGCAATCAAAGTACAGTGGGAGAACACACAAGGCTCTATGACGATCTCGGGTCTACAGACTAACCTGTACCAGTGTCACCTGAGAACTGCTATCCGACGATAGATATAATTCCATATAGGAGTTCTCGGCGAGTCCGTCCAGTGTACCCAGTCACCACTGAGCACCCGTGTATGATCTTGATGTCAAACATCGATGAATGTGGGAACATCCATCGCCCATCGTATGGGTCTAGTATCATATACGCTAGTCTACTCTGGTATATCGATGCCCCATCTCGATATACCTACGACTAGGGACGTTCCAGGATATGCTTATAGACTACAGATGTCCCACTAGTATGATCTCCATCATAATCAGAGTAGTCAAGCCGATATCTTCAGGGCTTTATCAGCATGTATGAATGAATAAAAGCATGATCAAATAAACATGTCAGATAAAGAAGAACCAGATAGCATACTATCATGTCGAGCAAGAATGCAAACTGAATATATATATACATGTATAGATACATCCACTATCACATAATGGCCTCTAGGGCATACATATATCCAACAGAGTACGTATCCTAAGGGCTTTATCAACATGTAACATAGAGACAATCAGAGTACATGTTAAGATAAAGTACTACCAGATAGCATACTATCATGCCGAGCAAGAAAGTCCTCCCTATATATGTCTAAGCATCCATTACAATATACATCGTATGTACAGTAATGGCCTCTAGGGCATACATATAACTAAAAATCTCCCACTTGCACTAGGGCCATCTGTTGTGGTATCATATACCCAACAATTAGATGTGGTCGAAGTATCTCATACTCAACCATCTCATAAAAGTCTCTACTGGGAAAAAGGCCTTTGTGAGTGGATCCGCGCTGTCGTCCTCTGTGTCTACTTTCCTAACCTCGATCTCCCTGGAGATCAACTATCTCCATGATCAGGTGATACTGCCTAAGAATTATATATGGATATCAGATGGGATGGGGGTTCCTAGGCAAAAGCCACAACTCCATTATCACACAATGGTAGGAACGAAGTTCATCTCATGAACTTATATATATCCAGACTGCCTCTTTGGTAACGATGTATCTTGCTTTTAATCGTCTAGTATGTCACGGTATCTAGCTTGGAACCCTTCCAACATACCGTCCCTCCACTGAGGGTAAAGACAATGCCTGCGACTGACATTCAGTCGTCCTTATCACCCTGGAACCTTTCCAGTGATACTCCCCAGGATCGATTGATACCATCTCACTACAACTAGTGAGAATCCTAACATCCAATTAGATCTATCACATAGATCCAAAAATCCAGGATTCAGGAGGTATCACTATGATCCTATATGGAGAATCCTTGTGATAAGCGGAGATTGACCGAGCGTAGCATAGGAAACTCCTTCCTTATCAAGAGTATGTCATCCACGTACTCTACGAGGATCACCATCATACTCTCTACTACCTTTTTGTATATACAAGGTTCATCTACCATTTTGATGAAGTCAAACTCTTTGACTACCACATCAAAACAGATGTTCCAACTCCGCGATGCCTGATTTATCACATAAAACATCTTGCTCACGTTTCCGCTGCTCCCACTGACTGCGAAGCCCTCTGGCTATGTACTTATAGACGCTCTCTTCTAAAACATCATTTAGAAAAGCAGTCATGACACCAAACCGCCAGATATCGTAGTCATGATATGTAGCCGTGGCAAGTAGGATCTGGATGGACTTAAGCATAGCTTTGAAAGTCTCAACTTTTCCATGTACACCAAGTAATCTTCTCAAGATATACTTGCTCCTGATGGGGATTTAACCCTTAAGATAAAGCAACCAAAGTCCATACTTTGTTGGTGTATAAGGATTCCATATCAGATCGCTAAGCATCCAGCCATTCTTACAGAGTCTCACTCCTGATGGCCAGCTCGAAACTAGTTGGGTCATCATCTCATGATGCAATCCTCGCTCCTACTGTCATAGAGAAACCGAAGTATCTCTCAGGTGGGTGAGGAACCCTACTAGATCGGCGGAGAGGCTGAGGTTCGTTGGATACTATTGAATCCTTCGGTTCTACCAAATCATCTGCTGTAGTTTGTATAACTGGAACTCTTTCCAGTTCTACCTCATGACCACTAATTTTTCCACAAGAAATTCCCTTTCACAAAGGTGGCATGTTGAGAAATAAAACACTTTTGGTTCTCGGTTTGATAGAAGATATTCCCTTGCGAATGCTTAGGATATCCAAAAAACTTCCACAGATCTGACTTTACCTCGAGCTTGTCCGAATTTTTCTTTTCAGACATAGGCCGGACAACCCCAAATCTTAACATACTTAAGATATGGGCTCTTCCCATTCCATATCACATATGAAGTGGTAGGCAACTGATTTGATTTGAACCCTATTCAATAGGTATGCAGCTTCACAAGTGCATAATTCCCAAAAGGAAATAAGAAACTCAGTAGTACTCATCATAGAGCACGCCATATCAAATAGGGTGCTATTGCTCCGTCCCGATATACCATCATGCTATGGCGTATATGGAGGAGTAATGCTGAGAGAGAATCTCATTCTCCTTTAGAATATTCCAGGAATTCCGTGCTCAAGTATTCTCCTCCCTGATCACATCAAAGGACATAATACTTATACCCGTTTTTGGTTCTCTACTTCTAACTCATATTCTGTGAATATATCAAAAGCTTCGGACTTGAGTTTCAACAGGAACATATGTCTGAATCTTGAGAGATCATCAGAGAATGTAATAAAGTACAAAGAACCGGTCTTGGCATGTGCAGACAGGGGACCTTCATACATCAGCATGTATCAATCCCAAGAGTTCATTAACTCTTTCTCCGTTTCCAATAAACAGAGCTGTGGTCATCTTATCTTTGTGACATGACCGGAAAGTTTCACAAGATGTAAATTCAAACAAATTTAAATATGCATCTAAATGTAACTTAGCAAGTCGGGTCACATTGATATGACCTAGTTTACAATGCCTCAAGAAGGATTCATTCATTTCTGAACTCATCCTCTTGTGTGTGTTCTGTATACTAAGAACTGTGGTTTGATTTAGAGCGTCTATGCGTTTAGATAACGTGCCTGAACCGATCAACTCTTGATATAGGAAATGTTCAAAACATTATCCAACAATACAAAATTATATCCTTTCTTTACTAATAAAGAGACTGATATGATTTTGTATTTTCGGTTCGGTATCTAATAACATTCGTTCAGAATCAATGTATTCTGGTAATACAGGATGATAGTGACCAACGGACTTGGCTTCAACATTTGCACCGTTTCTTTCTCATGAAACTTATCACCCGTTCTCAGTTCTTTACCTATCTGTAGCCCATGTAACAGATTACATATGCGGGATCCTGATCCGGTATCACATAGCCAGGACGTAAAGGATACTGAGAAACAGTTCTCTGTAATGAACACACCCGAAGATGATGCATCAACATGCACTTTCTTCGTTTGGGCGGCACGGGAAATCTGGTATTCCCCAATTTCCTGCTCTGTCTTATAACAATTATATGTTGGAGCGGGACAAACGTTACCCAGCTCAGTATAACAAGCTGGTTCGGTCAATACATCCGTATTATTATCTTGATTAAGGCGTAATATGGTCTCTACCTGGAGAGAGAGAGAAGAAAACACTCAGCGTATTCTCTTGCAAGATTAGATTGGTTATCTAATATATCTAATCAAGATGTCTCCCACTGTTTTTGTCAAATTTACCTTCAAACCCTAAAAGGAAAGACTAGCCGGGATTAATTAAACGCTATAAGTTCGCCAATCTTTCGGCCAGGCCAGTGTCGGTACTTTGAGGGAGGTCCCCCGTGCTTTCGCATGAACCTAATTAAAGTAAAGCTCGTTTTCCCAGGGGCGTAACCCCGTTAACACCTTTCTAGACACCTACTTGATCGGCTAATTGTAATGTGTAAAACTCTCCCAAGTGTAACTCTTACTCGCAGCGGGTATTGGGATCCAACTATCTCATAGAAGGTATGCAATCTCATTGCAAATTTCAACACTTGAAATTCCCAATAATATTTTACCCCTAGCGTCCTATGATCTTGACGGAGGCCAAACTACCCATAGTCCGCTAGTCAAGTTCAATCCGTCATTTCCTGATTGAATTAAACCCACCCGCACGACCCTTGACGGAGGCCAAACAACGCCGTACGAATACCCTAATCCAATCACATTGTATGCTAGCAGATAAGCATTAGTTAGCTACCGTATACTACGCCTTGACGGAGGCCAAACTACCGCAGCACGAATACTAACTAGTACTTATCTGAAATGACGGAGGGCTACGATAGGTTTTTAAGAAAACCCTTTGCGTAATGAACTTGATATCGTTGTAGAATCGAGTGATTTTAAATCGAGTGTTTTTTAGGCTTTTCTAGTTTTGCTAAAGGGGTCACTCCCGGTGAAGGGATTGTCGGCCCTTTCCTCATCGAATAAGGTGCATGGTATATCATATATACCGCTGTGCAAAGCAAGTACTATAGAAGCAATCAAAAGACAAATCGAGTTTGTAGCATCTGCTAGTTTCACTAAAGAGGTCACTCCCGGTGAAGGGATCTCGGCTCTTTCCTTATCGAATAAGGTGCTGGATGTTCTACAAGGAACACCGCTATGCAAAGCAAGAACTAGAGCTACCATTTTTTAAACAAGTTTCTACAACATCTTTAAGTTTCTTTTATTTCATTAATCTCATTAATGAAGTCCCGTTTTAATATGCTTCACAGGCATCACATTTGAAACGAAATCTGCAATATAACATATATCTCATATATATAATATAAACATTCGTCTCAGGCAGTAATATGATCTCATCACAGAACATTGCAGCAGAAGAACATATATGAAATATTTGATATACTAGGACGTCCGTGTTTTCAATACGAGCCAGTATAAAACACGGATTCCACGATCGCGATGAATAGCCAAACCCACATCCCTAGACCCCTACGAGAGCGGCAAGCAACACTGCCAATTCTAGGGTTAGGAGACCCGGTCTCGACTCCTCGAGATGGTCTCCCACTGGACCCTAGAACCCAGTTACTTGTGCTCCCGGCCTTGGGTATACCTAATGCTGAAAAGTAAATAATATACAACGGTGACATCATCCTCAGCCCGGAAGTGCCCCAATAAAAGAATATTACATACAAATGAATTTTACATGAATGAAAAAGAAAAACTCTCATCTCACATAAAACCCCTGGCTATTCAAAACGCGACGATCCAATGGAACATATCACAGCAACACATAATATCTCATATCATCAGCGTAAGCAAGTATGCGTATCCCGATTGTCGTTGATGTATAGCAACGAAGCCGGCGATACACCACATACTACGCTTACGGTCACAGAAAAGAAAGTGTAAAACTACAATAGTTGGAATCCGCAACCTCCTTAGACATCGCATGCCTAACCAAATGAATTCTTTAGACATCGCATGCCTAACAATTATAAACCCTGCATTTTAGTCTCATTATCGAAAACTCTTTTCAATATCAAGTCGGGCAATTTAACAAGATTCCCGACAACCTGAGCGAATGCTCATCGCAAACTTTAGTAGACGGCCGCACCCCCGGATGCCGTCGACGAAGTGCACTAAGGCGAAACACCGCTGCCGCGAGCACCCGAACGGATGCTGTTGGCGACGGGGTTCTCCTACAGTCACTTGGTCGGGGCTATGGGGCGTGGCTGTCTGTTAAGTTTACCCGGCGAGTATCCGCGTACGCTACGTGATTGCGACGGACTTTTGATCACATCAAAATTCCGTAGCAACCGATCATCTGAGACTGAAATGCTAGATTTATAACATTCAAATTAGTTATCTCATAACTACTTGTGGATTCCAAATATTGTATCACATTCCAGATAAATAGACAATGTTAAACTTTCCGATCGAATAATCAAACACCCAAGATTTTCCCAATATATCTCAACACTTGAAATCAGTTTAAAAACATCCATCACATGCCACAGTACCAATGGTCCAGCCGTAGATGGGTCAAGCCAACGCCTCACATGTGGCACGCCGTACTGCCCCAAACCCTAAGGTTTAAAGGCAGTTCAAGACGGTCACATAATCGAGTTAAGATTTGTTGTCTTCTAGAGGGTCCACCGCGTTACTTGCATGACTTAGAACATTCTTAAACTCGAGAAAAAATCCAACTTTTGAAAAAATTTCCGACAGGGGAAAAAATGAGTTATTGATATTCGTTCGAATTTTTTAACAGTTTCTAAAAATTATCCGGACAAAACTAAACAAAGTTAAATTATCTGATCGATTCAACGATTCCCCAATACAAGCCTGGAAAAGTCAACACTTGAGTGGAATTAAAAACTTCCCAGAAAAAAATAACAAGAAAGGACCTAAGAATAATTACATGAAATTCCAGGGACTAAGTCACAATTTGGGCCGCGGAACCGCCGCCAAACCCTTGGTTTGGCCGCGGTTCTGTGGTCAAATTTGCAAATTAGAGGTCCATACTTCTCAGTTATTCTTAGTTTTTCCTGCTTATTTTTCTGAGCATTTTTAATTCATAAAAAACCACATTTTTGAAAAATGTACAGAGAAGGGTAAACATCAGGGTTTTCGGGTTCGATCGGACTTTAAACTTCGTATAGACTTCGCCTAAAGCTCTAGCTTGGCTCTGATACCACTGTAGGGTTGCTATGCACGCGCACAAGGGTCTACGAGGTATCAACCATGCCCGATTAAAATTTTAGCCGTACCGAACAACTCGAAGCCGGATCTTTAAACTAGGGTTTAGGCGAAAACAAGCATGTTAAACTCTTTAACACTAAGTGAGAGGGATTACAACCTTTGTAGATCCGGTCCTTCACTTCTTAAGCTCCGTGTTGAGATCCCTTCGCTGCGATCATCGTGTTCCGGACTCTCGAGAGGCTTCACGAAGAGAATGATGCAACCTTGCTTTCGATCTTCGATAACATAGATGATCTACCTTGAAGTTTCGTTAACACAAGCTATCACTCATGAAATGATGTGAACACCCTCATCTAAATGGCAAGGATAGATGAGAATGATGAAGTAGGATTTTTGCTCTCATTTATTTTCATTTACTCACTCATTTTTCATCACAAATAAAAAGCAAGAAAGCTTTGCAAAAGGAGGAGGAAGAAGAAGAATAGTGATCCATTTCATTTGTGATGAATAATAAAAAGTTATCATAATCATTTATGCAACCATGGTTGTAGTAACCTATGTAGAGAGTTTACTAGGGTTAGGCTTTGGGTTGAGTTATAAGTGAGTCACTAGAAAATATCAAGACAAATATCTTCTTCATGACAAAAAGAAATGCTTCTAGAAGCAACAAGAGTGTGCTAACCCAAATCAAACTCTAACCTTATTTAATCTCCACTAATTATGTTGCATTAATAATTATAACATGTTACAATATTATATATCATATATATAATATTTATCGTAACAAAACAAAATAATACATTTAACATATATCGCATATATATCAATCTATTACCCGAGTGAGAAAAAGAATCTTTTAGTGAGCTAATATTAGTTAATGTAATTTAATATATCATATATATTATTATACATTAAATTATCGAATCAACACTTGATCCGACAATCCGGCTATATCGCATATAACCGACTAATATTTATCCTTACCGATTCATCGAATCAACACTTGATCCGATGACCCGGCTGATATCATATATCGCGAGAATAGAATACGGTATATCGCATTATCCTCGGTCCCGCACATATCACATATGTTCCCTACTCCGTTTCGCCTGAGCCAAGAAACCTCTGTGTAGGACTCTAAAGAATCGTCAATACGCCGGCAGTAGGTGATGATCATATCAAACACCCACAAGCTGCAAGCGGTCAGCTAAACGTAACAGCCACCCAGGTATTGAACGCTCAGAAGATCAACAAGCTGTTAGTTGTATGTATGCCCTAGAGGCCAGTATTGTACAGATGATTTATTTTATATTGGATGCTTGGACATATATAGAGATGACTTTCTTGCTCGATATGATAGTATGCTATCTGGTTGCTCTTTATCTTAACATGTATACTAGTCTCTTTATACTGTCTTATAGTTACATGTTGGTAAAGCCCTTAGGATGTGTACTTGACTACCTGGACTATGATGAGGATCATACTAGTGGGGACATGGTAGTCCATAAGTACATCCTTCAAGGTCCCTAGTCGTAGTTGTATCGAGACGGGGCATCGATATACCAGTGGAGACTAGCGTATACGCTTCTCGACCCATGAGATGGGCGATGGATGATCCCATATCCATTGGTGTTTGACATCAGAGATGGTATACGGATGCTCAGTGGAGACTGGGTACACTTGACGGACTCGCCGAGAACTCCCAAATGGTATTATACCTCACGTCAGATGGCAGTTCTCAGGTGACACTTGTGCAGGTTAGTCTGTAGACCCGAGATCGTTATAGAGTCTTGTGTGATTCCCACTGTGCTTTGATCTCCACCTTACCACGTCCACGAGGGCATGCAAAACGGTGGTTTTTGGGTACTGTCCCGAGTCACATGGAGGCAATGAGCGATAGGAGGGGTTTCGTCTCTCCCGGTATTGGGGGTTGATGTTGCGCTGTGCTCGATTGGCCGTAATAGGGAAGTCCCTGGCCAGGGGTGATTCAGAGATTTGCTGGTAAGTGTTACCAGTAGTTTCTCGACCCGTTATGAGCCTCAAATCAGCACGACTTATCGGTTATTAGGGTCTGACGTTTACCACCCCTAGACTTGATATGGGACATATCAGACGAGGAGACCGGACTGTACGGGAAGTGTTGCCGGTTGGCTCGACGGGAGTTGTAGCAGGTTTGCTTGTTCTCTTCTGATCGCTCAATACCCGGGTGGCCGTTACGTTTAGCTGACCGCTTGCGGCTTGGGGGTGCTTGATATGATCATCACCCACTGTCGGTGTATTGACGAGTCTTAGAGTCCCACAATGGAGTTACCTAGTCTAGGCGAAATGTTGTGGTGCGCGTATGCGATAGGCGCATGGACCCGATTAAAATGCGAGTATGGGATACCGTATATTGATCGGGCGGCTTGCTTTTGGTTAGCGTCATATGTGATATGACCGGATTGATAAATCAAGTGTTGATTTATCATTTAACCATTAGTTTCTCACTAAAAATCCTTTCTTGTATTTGATAGATGTATGCATGCATGTATGTTTTTTTTTTTTGGATTCATGCACTTATGGATGTACATTCTCACATACATACATACATCCTTCATGGTTGTATATATATGGAAATGGTGGCAATATAAGACTCACACCATGGTTTTAAATATGGATTTTATTACATTTGATTTAAAACAAGAAGGAAAAAGAAAATGGTTATGATTGACTTGTTTCTACACTCTTCTTTTGACTTAACCATTCTCACCCACCTTTTAACCTTGGGTAAACTTTGCTTTTGTGTTTTAACTCAAGTTTAATAATATATTCATTGTTTAATCCATAGTTTAAGATGAGAACAAGAAAATATATATTGATATATTTTCTTTTTCCTCGAACAAGGGTTATTTTTTTACTCTTGTTAAAATATAGCCATCATCTTCTTCTTCCTCTCTCATTTGCTCTCTAGATTTTTGTAGTGAGCAATATACTCATCAAGTTAGGATTTTGAAGTGAGAAAGAGAACCACAACACCATTCTACACAAGTCTAGCCCACTTGTTTGGAGTGTTAGCTTCATTTCGTTCTCCTGACCGGGTGAAGTTGCAATCTTGGACAAAGCGGACTCCGGGTGGATCATCGGTGACCAAGAGGAGTTCAAACGGAGCTTTTTCAAATCCCCAGTAGCCGAGGAGTCTAGCGTAGGGAGATACAAAGGTTGTACTCTCTAAACCCAAGCTTTTCTTTCATATGATGATGTGAAAAATTTGAAACCCAAATTTTTCTAGGAACGAATCTATGTTCGTTAACTTAGCACCCTAAAATTTCAGTTTTTGGTTCATGTGATGCTTCCAAACCCTTCATGAGGTGCTAGGCTAACCCAACATTGGTATCAGAGCCGACCTAGAACATTAGGCGACACTTTAACGAAGTTAAAACTCCGATCGAGCCGGAAAACATGGAATTTTAGAGCTCTTTGGTCAATTTTTCAAAACTGCTGTTTTTCAGAATTAAAAATATGTAAAAAATTCAGCAGGTAAATATAAGAATTACTGTATAAAAACGATGCGATGAACGGTTATTATTGCCACGGAAACGCGGCCGTACAGATCAATCAATGCATCATGTTTATCAAGTAATGCTGGATTCTGCTTGTATATTTTTTAGGGTATTTTTAATCTGAATTTAGTGCTGAAAATTCTGGAGATGGTTTTGGACTCAACGATTCGATCGGAATTTTGATTTCGTGACTTTTTCGGGTAAATTAGAAAGTATTGAAGTGTTTGAACGAGTTTCATTTGCTCACTTTTCACGGGGTTTAAATCCTTCGGAGGTTCGTGCAAGTTTTATGGTGGTCCTTCTAGAAGACAACAAACCTTAACTCGATTATGTGACCGTCTTGAACTGCCCTTTGAACCTTAGGGTTTGGGGCAGTACGGCATGCCACATGTGAGGCATTGGCTTGACCCTTCTACGGCTGGACCGCTACTACTGTGTCACACTCCAAGTTTTTGAACTTCGCTCAAGTGTTGAGCTTTAGGGAATCTTGGGTATTTGATCGTTCGTTCGAAAACTTTAATACTGTCTAATTATCTGGAATGTGATGCAATGTGTGGAATTCATATTATAAGACATGAAATACGAGGTATGTGATATTTCGCATTTACGATGTCTAAGGAGAATGTGGATTCCAGATATTGCAGTTTTACACTTTCTTTTCTGTGACCGTAAGTGTAGTATGTAGTGTTATTGCCGATTGTCGTTGCTATACGTCGACGAAAATCGGTGTATGCATACTTACTTACGTTGATGATATGAGATATTATGTGTTGCTGAGATATGATGTGCAGGATTGTCGCGATTGAATAGCCCGGGGGTTTATGTGAGATGAGAGTTTTATATTTTCATTCATGTAATTCAAATGTAATGTAATATTCTTTTATTTGGGGCACTTCCGGGTTGAGGTCGATGCCACCTGTGTTGTATATTATTTACTTTTCTGCATTAGGATGGACCCTAGGAGGGGAGCACGGGTGACCGGGTTCTGGGGTTCTGTGGGAGGCCATCTTGAGGAGTCGAGACCGGGTCTCCTAAACTCCAGAATTGGTAGGCTCGCTTGCCGCTCTTGTAGGGGTCCAGGGTGTGGGCTTGGCTATTCATCGCGACCGTGGAATCCGTATTTTCTATTGTTGGCTAAATACTAAATACGGACGTCCTAGTATATCCCACATTATATCTATGTTTCTGCTGCGATATCTGTGATGTGATTATTTGATATGTTGTGATGGATACAGCATATAGTATATATGATATATTATATAGGCGTTACTTATGTTTTACACCCGCACTAGCCCTACCCTGCTCTGTCGTTAGTTATCTAACCTAACGGTGCACGAGGGGACATCGAGGCGAATGCGGATGGCATAAGTGTACGTTGTATTTATCTGTGATGTTTAGGTGACTTAAATGATGGGACTTCATTAATGTGATTAATGAAAGAAAAGAAACCTAATAGATGTTGTAGAATCAAATTTTTAAATAAAAGGGGTAGCTACAGTTCTTCTTTACATAACGGTATATATGATATACCCTGCACCTTATTCGATGAGGAAAGGGCCGAGATCCCTTCACCGGGAGTGACCCCTTTAGCAATAACTGGCAGATGCTACACACTCGATTTGACTTTTGATTGCTTCTATAGTTTCTGCTTTGCACAGTGATATATATGATATATCCCGCACCTTATTCGATGAGGAAAGGGCCGACGATCCCTTCACCGGGAGTGACCCCTTTAGCAAAACTAGAAAAGCCTCAAGAACACTCCATTTCAAAATTCATTCGATTCTACAATGATATCAAGTTCATTACGCTCATGGTTTTTCTGAAAAACCTGCGTAGCCCTCCGACATTTCAGATAGATATTACTTAGTATTCGTGCTACGGTTGTTTGGCATTCGTCAAGGCGTAGTGTACGGTAGCTATTTACTATTTATCTGCAGCATATGATGCGATTGGATTAGGGTATTCGTACGGCGTTGTTTGGCATTCGTCAAGGGTCGTGCGAATGGGTTTAATTCAATCAAGAAATGTACGGGTTGAACTTGACTAGCGCACTATAGGTTGTTTGGCATTCGTCAAGGTCATAGTACGTTAGAGGCAAAAGCATTATCGAGAATTTCAAGTGTTGAAATTTGCAATGAGATTGCATACCTTCTATGAGATAGTTGGATCCCGATACCCACTGCGAGTAATTGTTACTCCTGAGAGAGTTTTACACAGGACAATTAGCCGATCAAGTAGGTGTCAAGAAAGGTGTCAACGGGGTTACGCCTCTGGGAAAACGAGGTTTACTTTAATTAGGTCCGTGCGAAAGCACGGGGAACCTCCCTCAAAGTACCGACACTGGCCTGGCTGAAAGATCGGCAAAGTTGTAGGGTGTAATTAATCCCGGCTAATCTTTCCTTTTAAGGTTTGAAGGAAGATTTGATAAAAACCAGTGGGAGCCATCCTGATTAGATAAGATAATAACCAATCTGATCTTGCAAGAGCATACGCTAAAGTGTTTTCTTCTCTCTCTCCAGGTAGCGACCATGTCATGCCCTAATCAAGATAATAATATGGATGTATTGACCGAACCCGCATGTTATACTGTGCAGGGGAACGTTGGACCCGTTCTATCTTATAAGTGTTATAAGACTGAACAGGAAACAGGAGAATATCTGGATTCTCACGCCGCCCAAACGGAGAACATGCATGATGATGCACCTTCTTCGGGTGTGTTTGTTATTGAGAACTGTTTTTCAGTTCACCCTACGTCCTGGGTATTAGATATCGGATCAGGATCCCACATATGTAAGAAGTTACATGGGCTACGAAAAGGTAGAGAACTGGGAGAAGGTGATCATTCCGTTCAAGTAGGGAATGAGGCAAATGTTGCAGCCAAAGCAGTTGGCGAATATCACCTTGTATTACCAAGTGGTAATACACTGATTCTAAATGAATGCTATTATATACCAAACATGATGTGCAACATTATATCAGTTTCTTTTTTAAGTAAAGAAGGATATAATTTTGTAGTAAAGGATAATGTTATGCACATATTCCTAGATCAAAAGTTGATTGCATCAGGCTCGTTACATAATGGCATATTCATTCTTAATCAAAATACAGTCCTCAATTTACAAAACACACACAAGAGGAAGAGTTCAGAAATGAACGAATCTTTCTTGTGGCATTGTAGACTTGGTCATATCAATGCGACACGACTCGCTAAGTTACATAAAGATGGATATTTGAAACCGTTCAAACTATCATCTTATGACACTTGCCATTCATGTCTCAAAGGAAAAATGACCAAAACTCCGTTTAGTGGACACGGAGAAAGAGTTACGGAACTCTTAGGGCTGATACATAGTGATGTATGTTGTCCCATGTCTACACATACCAGGGACGGTTCTTCCTACTTCATTACATTCACTGACGATCTCTCTAGATACGGACATGTGTTCCTGATAAAACACAAGTCTGAAGCTTTTGAGAAATTCAAAGAATATAATCATGAAGTAGAAAACCAAACGGGCAAAAGTATTAAGATCCTTCGATCTGATCGAGGAGGAGAATACTTGAGCAATGATTTTCTGGATTATTTAAAAGAGAATGGGATTCTCTCTCAGCTAACTCCTCCATATACACCACAACACAACGGTGTATCAGAACGGAGGAACCGCACCCTATTAGATATGGTACGCTCTATGATGAGCACAGCTGAGTTACCTATTTCCTTCTGGGGGTATGCGCTAGAGACAGCCATACATCTACTGAATATGGTCCCCACCAAATCTGTGCCTACCACTCCATATGAGATATGGAAAGGGAAGAGACCATGTCTTAACTATGTTAAGACATGGGGTTGTCCAGCCTATGTCAAAAGACAAAATCCGGACAAACTCGAGGCAAGGTCAGTCATATGTAAGTTTATTGGATATCCCAAAAATTCACAAGGGTATATCTTCTACCACCCCGAGGAACAAAAGGTGTTTGTTTCTCGACATGCCACTTTCTTAGAAAAAGGTTTTCTCATGAAACAGACAAGTGGCATTGAGGTGGATCTGGAAGAAGTTCCAGCGACACAAACTATAACAGAAGACATGGTAGAACCAGAGGATTCAGTAGTACCTGACGAACCCCAGCCGCTCCGCCGATCTAGCAGGGTTTCTTGTCCGCCTGAGAGATACTACGGTTTTCTCATTGATGGTGGGAGCAAGGATTGCATCATGGAGGATGATGACCCAACTAGCTTCGAGTAGGCCATCACGAGTGGGGACTCAGTGAAATGGCTGGATGCTATGCGGTCCGAGATGGAATCCATGTACACCAACAAAGCATGGACTTTGGAAGATGCTCCTGAAGGGGTAAAACCCATTGGGAGCAAGTGGATCTTCAAGAAAAAACTTGGTGTAGATGGCAAAGTGGAGACTTTCAAAGCTAGACTTGTTGCAAAGGGTTTTCGTCAAAGACCAGGTATGGACTATGACGAGACTTTTTCTCCAGTGGCTATGCTTAAATCCATCCGGATCATGCTTGCCATCGCTGCATATCATGACTATGAAATCTGGCAAATCGATGTTAAGACCGCCTTTCTAAACGGTGATTTAGAAGAGTGCGTGTACATGACTCAGCCAGAGGGCTTCGTAGATAGTGGGAGCAGCGGGAAGGTGTGCAAGCTGCTTAAATCCATTTATGGATTAAAGCAAGCATCGCGGAGTTGGAACATCTGCTTTGACGTCGTTATCAAAGAGTTTGATTTCGTCAAAAACGTAGATGAACCTTGTATCTACAAGAAGGTGGCAGAGAGTAAGGTTGTCTTCCTCATATTGTACGTGGACGACATACTCCTGATAGGAAATGACATTCCTATGCTGCAATCGGTCAAGCTCTCCTTGTCACAAAGATTCTCGATGAAAGATCTTGGTGATGCCTCCTGCATATTGGGGATTAGGATCTATAGAGATAGATCCAAACGGATATTGGGATTGTCCCAATCCAGGTACATTGACACCATACTAAAGAGGTTTAGTATGGAAGAATCCAAGCGTGGGAACTTACCCACAATCTCTGGAGTCACTCTCTCCAAAGAGATGTCTCCCAAGACTGATTTGGAGAGAGCTCGCATGCAAGGGATACCCTATGCTTCGGCTGTAGGCTCTATCATGTATGCGATGCTGTGTACCAGACCCGATGTAGCATACTCACTAAGTGTAGTGAGCAGGTATCAAGCTGATCCTGGAGAGAGTCACTGGACAGCTGTGAAGAGCATTCTCAAGTACTTACGAAGGACTAAAGAGATGCTCTTGGTGTATGGTAATGGAGAACTCCAAGTGGAGTCATTTACCGATTCGAGCTTCCAGAGTGATAAGGACGACTCTAAGTCGCAGTCGGGATTTGACTTTACCCTTTACGGAGGGGAGGTTAGCTGGAAGAGTTCCAAGCAGGAAACCGTGGCAGACTCGACGATGGAGGCTGAATATATCGCTGCCAACGATGCTGCCAAAGAGGCTGTCTGGATCAAGAAGTTCATTACTGAACTTGGAGTGGTTCCATCTATTGAGCATCCAATACCTTTGTATTGCGATAAGAATGGAGCGGTGGCTTTGGCCAAGGAATCTAGGTCCCATCGGCGATCCAGGCATATTCTGAGGCGGTATCACCTGATCCGGGAGATAGTTGATCGCCGGGAGATCGAGGTCAGGAGGGTTGACACAAAGAATAACACAGCGGATCCACTCACGAAGGCCATTCCCCAGATATAGTTTGAGAGACTCTTCGGGATGCTCGGTACGATACTACAGCAGCTCGCTCTAGTGCAAGTGGGAGATTGTTAGTTGTATGTATGCCCTAGAGGCCAGTATTGTACAGATGATGTATATTATATTGGATGCTTAGACATATATAGAGATGACTTTCTTGCTCGATATGATAGTATGCTATCTTGTTGCTCTTTATCTTAACATGTATACTAGTCTCTTTATACTGTCTTATAGTTACATGTTGGTAAAGCCCTTAGGATGTGTACTTGACTACCTGGACTATGATGAGGATCATACTAGTGGGGACATTGTAGTCCATAAGTACATCCTTCAAGGTCCTTAGTCGTAGGTGTATCGAGACGGGACATCGATATACCAGTGTAGACTAGCGTATACGCTTCTCGACCCATGAGATGGGCGATGGATGATCCCATATCCATTGGTGTTTGACATCAGAGATGGTATACGGGTGCTCAGTGGAGACTGGGTACACTGGACGGACTCGCTGAGAACTCCCAGATGGTATTATACCTCATGTCAGATGGCAGTTCTCAGGTGACACTTGTGCAGGTTAGTTTGTAGACCCGAGATCGTCATAGAGTCTTGTGTGATTCCCACTGTGCTTTGATCTCCACCTTACCACGTCCATGAGGGTGTGCAAAACGGTGGTTTTTGGGTACAGTCCCGAGTCACATGGAGGCAATGGGCGATAGGAGGGGTTTCGTCTCTCCCGGTATTGGGGGTTGATGTTGCGTTGTGCTCGATTGGCCGTAATAGGGAAGTCCCTGGCCAGGGCTGATTCAGAGATTTGCTGGTAAGTGTTACCAGTAGTTTCTTGACCCGTTATGAGCCTCACATCGGCACGACTTATCGGTTATTGGGTTCTAACGTTTACCACCCCTAGACTTGATATGCGACATATCAGACGAGAAGACCGGACTGTACGGGAAGTGTTGCCGGTTGGCTCGACGGGAGTTGTAGCAGGTTCGCTTGTTCTCTTCTGATCGCTCAATACCCGGGTGGCCGTTACGTTTAGCTGACTGCTTGCGGCTTGGGGGTGCTTCATATGATCATCACCCACTGCCGGCGTATTGACGAGTTTCAGAGTCCCACAATGGAGTTACCTAGTCCAGGCGAAATGTTGTGGTGCGCGTATGCGATATGCGCTTGGACCCGATTAAAATGCGAGTATGGGATACCGTATATTGATCGGGGCGGCTTGCTTTTGGTTAGCGTCATATGTGATATGACCGGATTGATAAATCAAGTGTTGATTTATTATTTAACCATTAGTTTCTCACTAGAAATACTTTCTTGTATTTGATAGATGTATGCATGCATGTATGTTCTTTTTTTTTGGATTCATGCACATATGGATGTACATTCTCATATACATTCATACATACATCCTTCATGGTTGTATATATATGGAAATTGTGGCAATATAAGACTCACACCATGGTTTTAAATATGGATTTTATTACATTTGATTTTTAAAAAAAAGGAAAAAGAAAATGGTTATGATTGACTTATTTCTACACTCTTCTTTTGACCTAACCATTCTCACCCACCTTTTAACCTTGGGTAAACTTTCCTTTTGTGTTTTAACTCAAGTTTAATAATATATTCATTGTTTAAACCATGGTTTGAGATGAGAACAAGAAAATATATATTGATATATTTTCTTTTTCCTTGAACAAAGGTTATTCTTTTACTCTTGTTAAAATATAGCCATCATCTTCTTCTTCCTCTCTCATTTGCTCTCTAGATTTTTGTAGTGAGCAATATACTCATCAAGTTAGGATTTTGAAGTGAGAAAGAGAACCTCAACACCATTCTACACAAGTCTAGCCCACTTGTTTGGAGTGTTAGCTTCATTTCGTTCTCTTGACCGGGTGATGTTGCAAGCTTGGACAAAGCGGACTCCGGGTGGATCATCGGTGACCTAGAAGAGTTCAAACGGAGCTTTTTCAAACCCTAAGTAGCCGAGGAGTCTAGCGTAGGGAGCTACAAAGGTTGTACTCTCTATACCTTAGCTTTTCTTTCATATGATGATGTGAAAAATTTGAAACCCTAATTTTTCTAGGAACGATTCTATGTTCGTTAACTTAGCACCCTAAAAATTCAGTTTTTGGTTCATGTGATGCTTCCAAACCCTTCATGAGGTGCTAGGCTAACCCAGCACAAGCAAGCCTGTACATTCTCCTGTGAATCCAGACAGTAACACTCCCGTACAGTCCGGTCTCGTCGTCAGATATGTCGCATATCTCGCCTAGGGGTGGTAAACATCAGACCCCAGTAGCTTGATAAGTCGTGTCGACATAAGATCTATAACAGTTCGAGAAACTACTGATAACACTTACCAGTAGATCTCAGCAACCCTGGCCAGGGATTTTCGGTTATAACCAATCGAACACAGCACAACATCAACTCTCTATACCGGGAGAGACGAATCCCCTCCTATCGCTCATTGCCTCCATGTGATTCGGGACTGTACCCAAAAGCCACCTTTTTGCATGCCCTCTTGGACATGGTATGATGGAAATCAAAGCACAGTGGTAATCACACAAGACTCTATGACGATCTCGGGTCAACATACTACTCTGTACCAGTGTCACCGGAGAACTATCATCTGACGTAAGGTATAATACCATCTGGGAGTTCTCGGCGAGTCCGTCCAGTGTACCCAGTCTCCACTGAGCACCCGTACACCATCCTTGATGTCAAACACCGGTGGATATGGGATCATCCATTGCCCATCATATGGGTCAAGATGCGTATACGCTAGTCTACTCTGGTGCATCGATGCCCTGTCTCGATACACCCTCGACTAGGAACAGTTATAGGATGTACTCGTCGACTACCGTGGCCCCATTAGTATGATCTCATCATAGTCCCAGTAGTCGAGTACATATCCTAAAGGCTTTATCAACATGTAACAAAAAGACAATCAGAGTATATATTAAGATAAAGTACAATCAGATAGCATACTATCATGTCGAGCAAGAAAGTCCTCCCTATATATGTCCAAGCATCCATTACAATATACATCGTATGTATAGTAATGGCCTCTCGGGCATACATATAACTAACAGTAACGTGAGGTATAACTTCGTATCCGAGTAGTTAAACCTCTAGTAGTTAGTTAGCAATGGTTTAGATAACGATTCATGTGCTCAAGTCCGTGTTACGAAGCTTTGATAATTGTTTTTCATATATTCCGCCTCCCCGCAAATTCGTGGGGTGCGTGACATGGACTTACACTTTTCTGCGACCATAAGTGTAATATGTGGTATATCGCCGTTTTCGTTGCTATATGTCAAGGACAATTGTGATAGGCATATTTACTTACGTTGATGACATGTGATGTTATGTGTTGATGTGATATGTTATATTGGATCGTCGTATTTTGAATAGCCGGGGTTTTATGTGAGATGAGGACTTTTATTTTCATTCATGTAAAATTCAATTGTATGTAATATTCTTTTATTGGGGCACTTCCGCGTTGAGGATGATGTCACCATTATATATTATTTACTTTTCCGCATTAGGATAGACCTAAGGAGGGGAGCACAAGTAACCGGGTTCTAGAGTCCAGTGGGAGGCCACCCCGAGGAGTCGAGACCGGGTCACCTAGCCCTAGAATTGGTAGGGTTGCTTGCCACTCTCGTAGGGGTCTAGGGTTGTGTGTTTGGCTATTCATCGCGACCGTGGAATCCGTGTTTTATACAGGCTCAAAATAAAACACGGACCTCCTAGTATATCCAATATTTCATATGTTTTTTCTGCTGCCGATATTATATGATGTGGTCATATTATATGCGTGAGACGAATGCTTTATTATTGTATATATGATATATAATAAACGTTGCTTATGTTTTGCACCCGCGCTAGTCCCATCCCGGTATGCCGTTAGTTAAGTAACCAAACGGTGCATAATGGGACACTGTGGCGAATGCGGATGGCATAAGCGTACGTTGTATTTTCATTTCTTCTGTGATGCTTAGGAAGCTTAAATGATGGGAATCATTAATGAGATTAATGAAAGAAAAGAAACCTAAAAGATATTGTAGAATCAAATTTATAAAAAGGGTAGCTCTAGTTTTACTTTGCATAGCGGTATTCCTTGTAGAATATCCAACACCTTATTCGATAAGGGAAGAGCCGAGATCCCTTCACCGGGAGTGACCTCTTTAGTGAAACTAGAAGATGCTACAACTCACTCGGTTTTGTTTTTGATTGCTTCTATAGTTCTTGCTTTGCATAGTGGTATTTGTGAAATATCCTGCACCTTATTCAATAAGGAAAGAACCGAGATCCCTTCACCGGGGGTGACCTCTTTAGCGAAATAGTAAAAGCCTAAAAAACACTCCTTTTTCAAAATCACTTGATTCTACAACGATATCAAGTTCATTACGCTCATGGTTTTCTGAAAAACATGCTTAGCCCTCCGTCATTTCAGATAAGTATTATTTAGTATTCGTGCTATGGTAGTTTGGCTTTCGTCAAGACGTAGTGTGCGGTAGCTATTTACTGCTTATCTGCTGCATATGATGCGATTGGATTAGGATATTCGTACGATGATGTTTGGCTTTCGTCAAAGGTCGTGCGGGTGGGTTTAATTCAATAAATAAATGTACGGGTTGAACTTGACTAGCGGACTATGGGTTGTTTGGCATTCATCAAGGTCATAGCACGTTAGGGGTAAAAGCATTATCGAGAATTTCAAGTGTTGAAATTTGCAATGAGATTGAATACCTTCTATGGAATAGTTGGATCCTGATACCCACTGCGAGTAAGAGTTACTCCTGGGAGAGTTTTACACATAACAATTAGCCGACCAAGTAGGTGTCTAGAAAGTTTTTAACGGGGTTATGCCTCTGGGAAAACGAGGTTTATTTTAATTAGGTCCGTGCAAAAGAACGGGGAACCTCCTTCAAAATACCAACACTGACCTGGCTGAAAGATTGGCGAACTTGTAAGGTGTAATTAATCACGGCTAATCTTACCTTTTAGGGTTTGAAGGAAGATTTGATGAAAACAGTGGGAGCCATCCTGATTAGATAAGATAATAACCAGTTTAATCTTGTAAGAGCATACGCTAAAGTGTTTTCTTCTCTCTCTCTCTCCAGGTAGCGACCATGTCAGGCTTTAATCAAGATAATAATATGAATGTATTGACTGAACTTGCTTATTATACTGAGCAGGGGAACGTTAGTCCCGCTCCAACTTATCAATGTTATAAATTCGAGCAGGGAATAGGAGAATATCCGGATTCTCACGCAGCCCAAACGAAGAACAAATATGCTGATGCATCTTCTTCGGGTCTGTTAGTTATCGAGAATTGTTTCTCAGTTCACTCTACGTCCTGGGTATTAGATACCGGATCGGGATCCCATATATGTAACTGTTGGATATAGTGCCCTCAGAGTCAATTATTGGATCACAGGCATGTGATTGCAATGATTGAGGGAGGACCTATACCGGTAGGACAGTCTTACTCGAGATGATAGTATACTATCTGGTTTATCTTTATCATCATGTACTGATTTAGGTGTCCTTACGAGTCGCTATTACAAGTTGATAGAGCCTCTAGGATTCTTGCTTGACTACCAGCAGTATGAGGGCGATCATATACGTGAGAGATGGAGTCTATAAGCACATCCTTAAAAGGTCCCTAGTCGTGGGAGTTTCGAAACAGGGCATCGATTCTCCAGAGTAGACTAGTGTATACAGTCGAGACCCCGACGAGGGGCGGTGGCCGGTTTCACAAGCCACTGGTGTCAGTTGGTTCACCTAAGATGTATACAGGTGCTCATTGGGTTATGAGTACACCGGACAGGACTCGCCGGGAACCTGCTAGTTGGGATTATACCAGACGTCAGATAGCAGTTCCCAGGTGACATGTGTTCAGGTTAGTTCATCGACCTGAGATTGTCATTTGTCTCGTGTGAGTTCCCACTGTCCTTTGATTACTACCCTACCACGGCTCAAAGGAGTCGTGCAAACAGGTTTTAGTTGGGTACAGTCCCGAGCCACATGGAGGCAGTGAGCGGATCTGCAGGGGTTCGTCTCTCCCGGTATTGGGGGTGAGGTCGCGCTGTGTCTAGGAGAGCCAGTACATGAAAAGTCCTTGGCCAAGGCAGGAGATTTACTGGTAGGTATTCCAGTAGTATCTCAGGGTGTTCTGGGCTACACTCCGACACGACTTGTACCGCTTTTGGGGGTCTGACTCTTACCAATCCCCTAGGCCCGCCATGCGATGCTCATAGATGAACGGAGCGGACTGTACAGATATTGTCACTGACAGGCTCAGTAGGGTGTGTTCAGACTATAATATTGCATTTATCATTCCCCTATTCTTATCCTTTTTATAAATAAACAGGTACTCTTGACGCACGTTTGTTGCATATTACTGGATACAGGTTTCTGGAGCAAATACAGTGAAAAAGACACAAAACAACAGAAAAAGGGACTTTTGACCAACAAGCAGACCGATACTAGTCACGCCTAGTCAGAGAACAGTGCAAGGTCCAAAATGTCATGAGAACGGTTGAAAGATCGCTACAAATATTCACTGAAATATCTGGAGAATACCTAGAAGGCTAACAGAGAAAAGGACCATAGAAACAGAAAGCCAAGAAGCCTAGAAGAAAGCCCACAAAAGCTCACAGCCCAAGTCCACAGTTTGGCCGCGGATCCGCGGCCAAATCCATGCTGGCGCCGCGGATCCGCGGCCGTTAGGAACACGTGTCGGTGGAGATTTCTTCTGTTGCTGCGACGGTTCTGGTGTTGGGATTCTCAGGGGTCAAATCTGTAAATTCACATGTGCGAGAGTCTGTAACCCTAGCTTTCCTATTTTCCTATAAATTGTAATTTTAGATCTGTAAAACCTTATGCCTCTTTTCAATCAATAAAATTCAGAAATTCTGGGAATAAATTTCAGATCTGTTCTTCTTGTTTGGAGGGAGCCGTCAACCTAGTAAGTCTTTTATTTCTTTTAATTATAATGTCTTCTCATCCCCTAATGAGCGAGTAGTCTCCTCGCTTGTTAGGGTTAGCCTTAGGGAAAGGGTTGAGAGATGAAATCTCTCGCCCCTTTCAATGCCACCTTCACCTAATTAATTAGAACTTCACGCATACGAGCACAACCGCTCCCTGCGGCATCCTACCCTTCGAGGTAACGATGAACCGTAGTATAAAGGGCCGGTTCCGCGCGTTTTCCGTGAGGGTTATGATAATTATCAACAAAGGTAGGGTACAAATCTAGAGGAAGAAACATCTTCCCAAAAGATTTATATCCACTTTATTGATAATTAACTTAACACCTAATAGATCTAAAAAAGGAAGGTATTGAAAGCGGTGAGGAAAAACATTAATTTCCCAAAACTTCCCCTAATCCTAACCCTAGCAAGATTCTTAATTAGATTAATTAGATCCAGTCTTTAGATGTTTATAAACCAACCAAAACTACAAATAGAATCAACTCGTTAAAACACTTTAAAGAAATTTACCCGTCTCTGTGGATCGACCCGCACTCACCGGCTAGCTGCGAAGCGACGCCGTTTTCTTGATTGCGGTAATTATATTTTTGATCGTAAAATCTCTCTTAATCAAATGGCGCCGTTGCCGGGGACGGCGTAACCTTTTTTTTTTGTGAATTTTCGGGTTGATATAAATTTTAAAAATTATAAAAATCTGAAAATATAAAAAAAAAAAAAAAAATAATCAAATTTGATCTGTTTGAAGGGTGTATCTTTTGGATCTTACAGGAACAGCGAAGAATCACGGATCTGGAATTTTACAGAGGGCAAATCAAAATTTGGAGCATAAAAACAGAGAGGAATTCAAAGTACAGAACCACAGAAATTTTTTCACAATGCGATCCCACCATTAGACCGCTCTTCCGCCGCATAAGGGGGCAATCCGCCGCGCATCCGCGCTCTCTGTGCCACGTCAGCGCACCAAATTTTTCTGGTTTGATTGTTTTCTCTCTCCTCTGGAATCTCCCATATATCTCTCTGTAAAATGTTTTCTGCAGGATTTCTTTGCGTAAAAATCTTTTTCCTCCTTCTAAATAACAGATTTCTGCAGGTTTCTTTGCACCGCGCTAAAAAATTCTGATTGCAAGTGAAATTTTATTTGTTTTGCATAATTTAACCGGACTCTAAGGGGCTATTTGACCAAACTCAGATTGGGTGGGGATTTCATCACCCTTCCCAGGACCCCAGAAAACACCTAAAGCATTTTGCATCGACCACAATTAATTAAAAAAGATTAGACTCAGACCTAAGGACATCGAGCTCAATAGGAAAAGGACTAGGGTAGGCATCGGCTGTTTATCCTAACCGACATTGCGGTGTCTAGGCTAGTGGTTATTAATTAGGCCCACTGTAGTGGTGGTTCCTTCCCACTTACCTGGCCGTACTTGTCCGTGAAGAGGCGGTTCGAGGTCTATTTCTAGCCCTAGTTAGGAGCTGTCTAGTAGACCTAGGCAACCCTAGATCTAGGTCTGATTGTGCATGTGTGGTTGATTCAGTTGTGTCACGAGTCCATTTTCTAAAACCTTCTTGCAAAACTCTCCAATAAAAAATTAAAGAAAAATCTTTTAAAAAAAAAACTTGCAAAAAAAAATAAAAAAAAAAAAATTTTGTCGCTAAGAAATCCTTGCATTCTTCTATCATGGGTACACCACATCATAAATCTCTTGCCGAATTTTGGTATCCCGAACCTAACTTTGCGTCGTTCGTCAATTGTTTCGGTCAATTTAAAAACGATCCCTCCTTGCCAAAAATTTCGTTGAAAGATCAAATAGAGGCTTCTAGGAGAAATAGTTTGACTTTTCAACCCACTTCGTGTCAACCGAGTCAACCTTTACAACCTACATATGTTGATACCACTTCTTCAAGTCCTTCTGTCACTCCTAGGCCGATGTCCATTGCTGAGCATATTGCTCAATCTCGCAGTCGATCTTTCACCCCTCTCCACTCATCTAGTTTTAGGGATCCGCACGATTATTCACCTTCTTATCCATATGTTGACCCTACTCCTGTCTTACCACCCACTTCTTACCAGTCATACCCGACCTTCCCACCTTCACTAGATGCTGTTTCGACACAGCCATTAGGGAGTTTCACATACTCAACTAATTTTGAATCTTTTACTGAAACCCCCTCACCTCCTAAGTCTAGTTTGGAAGAGTCGTTGGAAGCATATATTGCTGTAACAAATAAAATAATGAGGAATGTGGAAGCATCCATGGCCGCCCTTATGCAACCTAGTGAACCGGTAGCTAGTGTCCCGCTAGCTCCGAATTTTTCAATGTATAAGACGGCAGTTGGACAGAGTGAGAATGAGAGAGGATTTTCAAATCAAACCTACCCTTACCCAATTGAAGCCCACAACTCCGGTTTTCCATCGATTGTTCCAAATGATTCACCAGTTGAAAATAAAAATGAGTTGTGCGATTTTGTAGTGTTTGATTTGCCAAATTGTGAGGAACCCCGTTCGAGTGAAACCGCACCTAATCCTTTTGATCTTTACACCTCCACTCTAGAACCTACATTGATAAATATCCATGCTATGGATGAAGTGTCTAAAGAAATTGATTTTCACTTGATTGAGGATATAGACGCCGGGAATATTTCGGATGATGAACCTGTCGATTTAATAGAAATTTTATGTTCAAATCATCATCCTGAGTTATTAAATGTTTCCCCCGAATCTCATATGCGTCTAGATTTAGATGATAATGGCATGGATGGATTAAATATTGAGGATAGTACTGAGGAGAGTCTTGAGGATAATATCGAGGTTGAACCATTTTTATTGGATGTGTCGGATTTTCCAATTCAGCCTCCTGAACCTTTGACTGTTATATCACCCTCCCTCCTTCCTATTGTTCCGACCGAACAAATGACCGTTACGCTTTCATCTCCTATACCAAGTTCGGCGTACCCATGTTTTCTTGCGAATCTTGAGGGATTTGACCCCATTGCACGACGAGTTGGTAGGTTAGCGCAATCGCTTTTAACACATCGGTCATCACAAATTGCGCTAATTTATTCACTCAATTTACACCCTCAAGATCGCACTCCACATCTTTCTTCTTTCAGTCTTTCTTCTCCCCCACCGAGACCAGATTCTACTATTCTTCTTTCCACACGGTCTCGCGTGCTTTTCATCTCCTTTCTTTCCATCCCATTCTTGCACCAACTCTACCATTACCTTGATAAGATTTTTGAATGGTTGGTGCTAACATTTGGCTTGTGTAAGGCCAAGCTTAACTTTGGGGGGAATCTTGTTGTATATATGTATATATCCTTTTGTTTTCTTTTTCTATAAAAAAAAAATTCAAAACATAAAAAATTTTTTTTTTTTTATAAATAAATAAACAGGGGAGTATCGGTATTTTGACCCTCTTGGTTTAGCATGACAGTGAGGATACTGTCAAGTTCAAGTTTGGGGGTATGCTCGGTACGTCTTCTTCCTTCGCATTCATTTGTACATATTTTTGCATTTGCATACTTATTTGAAAACCCATAAAAATTTGAAAAATTTCAAAAAATATAAAAATAATTGTATTCAATTTTGGCTAATTGACTTGAGTTTGACTAATAGGTTAACTGGTTAGGAACAACTAGATCTTAGACTTAGTGAATTAAAAACCCTAAAAATAACCTTCCTTAAAGTTTAAGGGTAGAAAGTATATGCCTTGTAGTTTATTTAGAAATAGGCATATTTTGGGTTCACTTCTTGGACTAAGTCGAAATGAGGGAAGAGTATTGATGTTCTTATTAGAGTATAAGTTTGAAAAATAGTTCCTAGCTTAAGTCTAAATTCTGAAAATGTATACCCTACAATTTGCACATTCACGCACCTTGAAACTTGGAATAGTAGAAGAGACCTTGAAATGCTCTTGTCTAAAGTCCTTAGTACGAAGAAAATAAAAGAAAAAGTGTGAATAAAGAATAAAAAAATGGACACTGGTTTTTGTGATTACTTAAGGCTGCAAAAATAGAAAAAATATTTAGCGAGGGTGCTTCATCACCTAGTGCCTTAGACCAACTGGTTTGGGAGTCACTGCTAAAGCCTTGGGTGTTGCAAGGACTAGGAAGTACGCTTTAAAGTGCAAACGCATTTTGTAATCGGTCGTTGGTACCTCAAGAAGTATTAACGGTCGCATGAATGATGTGTAAGCTAATTTCATTCACCAACTAATTAGTACTTTGGACAATGGACAAGGGCATGATTGCTTGAATTGAATTTCCAAGTGTAGGGGTGATCTATACACACACGTAGGGGTACATGATTGGAATTTAGATAAAAGAGAGGAATGAAAGATAGAATTTGTATCTTTAATAGAGTTGATAGAAATTCCTGAGTGGAGATGTAACCCTAGAAGGAAAACTTAAGAAATGCCGAAAGGTAAGTAAGTCTACATAACATATATAATCTTAAGTTAAATAATGAGGAAGTGTGAAGAATATGGGTGGATAATTTACAAGTATAAGATAATAGAATTCCTTATTAGAAGACCTAATTGGAGAACAAAAGTCAATGGGCCAAGTTGATTGGATTTTGTGGGTGTAATCCGCTGAAAACCCTTAGGAGACAACACTCCTCCTACTAGGGACACCTAGAGGTTTAACGGCTTGTTGCACGTGCTCAGTGCAATCGCGTTTCCCTGCGAAAGTGCGGTTAGGATTTTAGTGAATAAATAATAAGTTTGCTCGAGGACGAGCAAAAGGTAAGTTTGGGGGTATTTGTTCAGACTATAATATTGCATTTATCATTCCCCTATTCTTATCCTTTTTATAAATAAACAGGTACTCTTGACGCACGTTTGTTGCATATTACAGGATACAGGTTTCTGGAGCAAATACAGTGAAAAAGACACAAAACAACAGAAAAAGGGACTTTTGACCAAAAAGCAGACTGATACTAGTCACGCCTAGTCAGAGAACAGTGCAAGGTCCAAAATGTCATGAGAACGGTTGAAAGATCGCTATAAATATTCACTGAAATATCTGGAGAATACCTAGAAGGCTAACAGAGAAAAGGACCATAGAAACAGAAAGCCAAGAAGCCCAGAAGAAAGCCCGCAAAAGCTCACAGCCCAAGTCCACAGTTTGGCCGCGGATCCGCGGCCAAATCCATGCTGGCGCCGCGGATCCGCGGCCGTTAGGAACACGTGTCGGTGGAGATTTCTTCTGTTGCTGCGACGGTTCTGGTGTTGGGATTCTCAGGGGTCAAATCTGTAAATTCACGTGTGCGAGAGTCTGTAACCCTAGCTTTCCTATTTTCCTATAAATTGTAATTTTAGATCTGTAAAACCTTATGCCTCTTTTCAATCAATAAAATTCAGAAATTCTGGGAATAAATTTCAGATCTGTTCTTCTTGTTTGGAGGGAGCCGTCAACCTAGTAAGTCTTTTATTTCTTTTAATTATAATGTCTTCTCATCCCCTAATGAGCGAGTAGTCTCCTCGCTTGTTAGGGTTAGCCTTAGGGAAAGGGTTGAGAGATGAAATCTCTCGCCCCTTTCAATGCCACCTTCACCTAATTAATTAGAACTTCACGCATACGAGCACAACCGCTCCCTGCGGCATCCTACCCTTCGAGGTAATGATGAACCGTAGTATAAAGGGCCGGTTCCGCGCGTTTTCCGTGAGGGTTATGATAATTATCAACAAAGGTAGGGTACAAATCTAGAGGAAGAAACATCTTCCCAAAAGATTTATATCCACTTTATTGATAATTAACTTAACACCTAATAGATCTAAAAAAGGAAGGTATTGAAAGCGGTGAGGAAAAACATTAATTTCCCAAAACTTCCCCTAATCCTAACCCTAGCAAGATTCTTAATTAGATTAATTAGATCCAGTCTTTAGATTTTTATAAACCAACCAAAACTACAAATAGAATCAACTCGTTAAAACACTTTAAAGAAATTTACCCATCTCTGTGGATCGACCCGCACTCACCGGCTAGCTGCGAAGCGACGCCGTTTTCTTGATTGCGGTAAACTCATATTTTTGAATTAATCAGGGTGTCAGGATGAGTTCGCTTATCGACGTCCCTTTTGGTCAATAGCTGGTGGCCCGTCACGTATGGCTGATACCTCTGACGTGCTAGTGGTTAAATCCACAGCCATAGTATTGACGAGTCTTTAGAGTCCACCACACTCAGTTACTCAGGTTTCGGGCAAACGCTGTAGAGGCCGTATGGAGATATGGCAGGGTTCGATCAGATACGTGCGGTATTGCACGGATCGTGATCGGACGGTTTTTACTAGCCGGCTTTAGCTTAAGCCGGATCCTAGTATTAGATAGTGTAGTTTTGTCTCTTTGCATTTGTGTTCAGTGGGAATACAAATGCGGGCATGTATTTGCAGTAGCGGGGTTTTCCTGTAATTTATTACGGGATCAGTTTTTTGAAGTTGCCAGTTTGCATTACGTTCCGGCCGGTTTTCTTTTATTCCTTCACGGCTGGACTTTCCGTTGGAAGGGGTTATTTGCACATTTGTAAATAACTTTTGTGGAGGGGTTTTCTTGCATATTTGTGGCCTCTTCATCATGAGATGCTTTTTGAGTCCATTCATTTGCTTTTCTTGTGATGGTTTGTGAGTGGATTGAATAGGGAAGTTGGTGTGACCTTTTTCTTTCATTATCTTTTCACTTCTTCTCTTGATAATTACATGGTTTTCTCTCTCCACCACCATTCTACAATGGCCGGCCACTTCATGAGTGAGGAAGAGAGAAGTTCATTTTTGCATGTGTGGCATTTTTGCTTCATCTCATTTCTAGCTAGGAAAAATGAAAGCATCATTTTTCTTAACTTCATTCCTACACAACTTCATCCATGGCAACTTCTAAAACCCTAAAGAGACAACCCACTACACTATATCTACAGCAAATCTTGGACGCGTCGGCTAGCCAACTTCGCGCCCGAGTTGCCTCGGTCCAGAGGTGGGAGCCAGTAAAAGTATCCGGCTTCGTGGTGCCCTTTCCGACGAGGAGGAGATGAACGGAGATTCCGAGGAGATCGGAGTGGAGACGAAGACCAAAGGACACGGGTCGCTTGGTATACTTCTCTAGTCATCTATTACTTTGCTAGTAGCTAGGTTAATGGCCCAATCCGGGTGAAAAGTGCACGGTGGTGCCGGTTTGCTAGTTTGCAAAGTTTTTTGTTTCCGCGTTTCAGGCGTCGTATCGACGGCCGGGGCGCCGCCGCGGACTTACAGTAACATGTTACATGGGCTACGTAAAGGTAGAGAACTGGAAGAGGGTGATCATTCCATAAGAGTAGGGAATGGTGCAAATGTTGCAGCCAAGGCTGTTGGCAAATATCACCTTGTATTACCAAATGGTAATACAATGATTCTGAACGAATGCTATTACATTCTGATCCTGATATGCAATCTTATATCAGTTTCTTTATTATGTAAAGAAGGATATAGTTTTGTAGTACAGGATAATATTATGAACATCTTCCTGAATCAAAAGTTTATAGGATTAGGCTCGTTAAATGATGGCATATACGTTCTAAATCAAACTACGGTTCTTAATATACAAAATACAAACAAGAGGAAGAGTTCAGAAATGAACGAATCCTTCTTATGGCATTGTAGACTAGGTCATATCAATGCGACACGACTAGCTAAGTTACATAAGGATGGATATTTGAATCCGTTCGAATTTTCATCTTATGACACTTGTTAGTCATGTCTCAAAAGCAAAATGACCAAAACTCCGTTTAGTAGACACGGAGAAAGAGTTATGGAACTCTTAGGAATGATACATAGTGATGTATGTGGTCCCATGTCTACACATGCCAGGGATGGTTCCTCGTACTTCATTACATTCACTGACGATCTCTCAAGATACGGACATGTGTTCCTGTTGAAACACAAGTCTGAAGCTTTTAAGAAATTCAAAGAATATAAACACGAAGTCGAAAACCAAAAGGGTAAAAGTATTTGGATCCTTCGATCTGATCAAGGAGGAGAATACTTGACCAATGAGTTTCTAGACTATCTAAAAGAGAATGGGATTCTCCCTCAGCATACTCCTCCCTATACACCATAGAACAATGGTGTATCGGAGCGGAGGAATCACACCCTATTAGAAATGGTGCTCTCTATGATGAGCACTGCTGAGTTGCCTATTTCTTTTTGGGGGTATGCGCTTGAGACAGCCATACACCTATTAAATATGGTTCCTACCAAATCAGTGCTTACCACTCCATATGAGATATGAAAAGGGAAGAGACCATCACATAATTATGTTAAGATATGGGGTTGTCCGGCCTATGTCAAAAGGCACAATCTGGACAAACTCGAGGCAAGGTTTGTCCTGTGCAAGTTTGTAGGATATCCCAAAAACTAGCAAGGGTATATCTTCTACCACTCCGAGGAACAAAAAGTGTTTGTTTCTCATCATGCCACCTTCTTAGAAAATGGTTTTCTTATGAAACAAATTAGTGGTAATGTAACGTTTTAGAAATCGTTTTGTGAATTTTTCCGTTTTAAGGCAAAATAGTCGGTATTTTCCGTTTTAACCCGATTTTGATCAAACTTCAATATAGACTTGCCGGTACCTAGTTTAGCTAAAATAATGCTAGTGCGCGAACTTTGGGGGTAAATGGGAAGTTTTGGTTCAGATAGAATTTTTTCCTAATAAAATATTATTTTAAGTGGTAAATTATACATGTAAAATGTGGAAATTACTTCTTATGAGAGTATTTGCTAATCTAATTATAAGAAATAGTTTGAAGCTTCTTTTTAAAATATCTAGATATTTTTTTGATGACTAATGGTTTCTATTTTAAAAAGAAAAGAAAAGGTGAAAAGGTGGCAATTTGGCATTAAATGGCATTTATTACAAATTCTAGCTAGAAAACTCCACACTTTCACAAAAATCCCACCATTTTTCATGCCTTGGTCGAGCCCTCCCCACTTCTGTCCCAATTTGTTCTTGCCCCATTTTCTACAATTCCAAGATCATTAAATCATTAAAAATCCTTAAATAATCCCACAAAACTCCTAAGCAAATAAAAACCCATCATTCTTCTTTACAAATCTCACTTTGATTTTCATGAAAACATCACTTTTGGAGGCTAAAATGATGGATCTAGTTTCATTTTGGTGTTCTTGAGGAGCTATAATTTCTAACATAAATCTTTAATTGTTATGTTTAAATCATTGAATTAGCTATTTAATTGGTTAATATAGCTTTTAATTCTTGATTAATGCATTCATGATAATTTTAAATAATTTCAAGTTAGGGTTTGTGATGGTAATGGTTAAAAATGAGGACTTTGGAAACTTAATCTTGTGAATGATGATTATTGATAATTCCTAATTTGATTAAAGAAGATTTGCTTTCTAGGTTTTAATAAAACCTAATAGCGTGGGTTTAAAATTATGGAAATAGTTTGGATAGCATAGTTATGCCGCTTTGCAATGTTTGGAATCGCCAGTTATGTGTTAGCTTTGAACTTGTGCAAAATATTGCGATAAGTTGCTACTAGGTTTCGGGGTTTTTTCGATGTGGGTTCAATTGACCGTTGCGAGCTTATATCTATTATATTCCTCGTATTTGTTTGTGTTGTGTTGCGCGATCGGGACGATCGGAGTCTAGACTTGGTGTTTCGTAGTTTAGCGACCCTAGTTAGGGTTTTTGCCGATGTCGTGTGCGTTTTGTGCGCTAGGTGCGCAGCGTAATTTTCTGGGCGTTATCCTTGCGTTTCGGTATATTTACATCGACTTAGGATATTTAGCTTATGTGATGTGTTTGTGAAATTTTAGGATCGCAAGTGGGGACTTCGGGCGCTGCGAACAAAGGGAAGCAGGTGGTCGGATTTTCATAGCTCGAGACCATCGGTGAGTAGATTTAATATCTACGGGGAAATCGCCCGTATGGCGTTATGCGTCGGGGCTGATATAATTTGATAGCTACATATTATTGAATATTAGTTGATTTTATATGAACGTTATTGCATAGTATTACCTGTTGTACCCTGACTTGTACCTATTGGACATAACACATTACTGACGGTTCATGTTGCACGAGCACTAATTTGTATGCTACACCCACACCGTCAATGATTGACATGACACGCACAACCCACATACATACGTGATATTCTAGTGGATAGGGATAATTGAGGTAGTGACTCTATTCCATTGTGCATATGAAATACTGTTGACACATACATACGTGATATTGTTTCGGACATGGATAGTTGTGGTAGTGACTCTTATTCCATTTTATGTATACCTTGCTATAGCTACTTGTACATCATGCATACACAGTGACATGTACACCCACATACTCGGTTACAGCTACATGTACATCATGCACATATACTGACATGTATACCCACATATTTTTCTATAGTTGCATATACCCTAAGTGGTATGGTTTTGACATGTGATATTGAGACGTTGACTATTGCGCTTATGAAATGCATCATACTCACTTGCTTACATGTAGATACTTAAACCTTGCTACAATTACATGTACACCTCATATGATACTGCACTTGTTTTCGGAGGATTTGGGAACCGCATGATATATTTTAAAACTGGATTCATTTAAAAGAGCGGCTTTTCCTTAATATTCTCATATTGTTGTTTTATTTTGCATATATCAGTTTTCATGGATTTACGCATTGAGATATGGATTTCATATGATTTATGGATTTGAGAACCGTGGGGGTATTTCAAGAAAACTATGTATTGTTTGAAAACCCGGATTCTCTTGATATGATATTTCAGTGCGTCCACCATGTGATTTCTCGGTACTGAGATTTAGCTTGTGATACCCGATTCGAGGAGTAGGATGCACAGTCTACGGGTACATGGTGGACCCGGTATGGTACCCCGGGGCGAGTGGTGATTTCGTGGAGTAGACGATAAGCCTGACAGAGGGACCACTACCTACCGGTGATTGTATTTGGACTCGGCAGATATCGTGGGGATACCGACCGGAGTGATGTATGACATATCGTCAGGGCCAGTCGTGGTGACAGCGCCGGAGTTATGAGGATTTACGTGTCGATGCTAGACACGGGTTTCATGAGGTTTCGAGTGTCGGTGTTTGACACTCAGGTTTCCATGATTTTTACGTATCCTCGATGGACATACGTGGATGATATCCTCATACATACATACATACATACATACATACATACATACATACATACATATATATATATATATATATATATATATATTCATACAGGTATATGGATTCATGATGTTTCGGGTGTCGATGTTAGACACTCAGGTTCCATGAGACTTACAGGATGTGATGGCCGATCTGAGGATGCGGTGCCTGAGGATGTTGGGATTTGATGTGTCAGTGAGGGACACTGGGGTTTTTCCATGCTGATGATTTTTTATTGCATGAGGTTTTATTATATCATCCCACACTCAGGATTATTTTGATATGCATTGCTTCATGTAGTTATAGTACTATGATGATGTACCTTTACATAATTATAGCATATAAATATTACCATACTCATGCTATCAGATTTTATGTGATAGATTAATCGCTATTCGTGCATACTTGCGATTACAGTATGATGTTAATTACTATTCACGAGTTGGCAACTCACCCCCGTTGTGCCACAGTGTTTTGCAAGACTTACCCTCAAAGTAGTCGCGGCAGGGCGTCTTATTATCTCTACTTTTACGGATACCGCTACGGTTGGCTGTGAGGCCTTTGCTTTTAGGTGGGTTTGCGGTTATCCGTTTGTACATTGTATATCTTTTTGTTGGATCTAGTATTCTCCATCTACCTCTTCTTGTATTTGACTTAGAGACGATTTGTAAGGATTCGGTGTTGTACTATTATTTTGGTGACTTTGGATGCCGTGCTCGTGGGAGCCTGTTTTGTTGAAAAGTTTTACTTCTTTATGGTGTTTTCTTTTATATTTCTTTGCTTCGGCTTCGTATATATGTTTGTGGTGGTTGTCTCCGCCGTTGGGCGTGATTTTCTCCCGTTTGGGATGCTTTATATATTATCTATGTTGTACCCGTTTTCGGGGCTAGTTTTTACAAAGGAGGTGCTGCCGAAATTTTCAAGAAAGAAAACTAAAATTAAAGATTTTTCTTAAGATTTTCCGAATGTTTTAAACTATGTTTTTCTCCATTTATCCAGTTTTGGGTGGTTTAGATTTCTGGGTTTCGGTTTGCATAAGTTGCGTTTGCCTGTAGACGATACGTAGCTTAAGTGCCGCTTTTGGGCCAAATTTTGGGTCGTGACAAAGTTGGTATCAGAGCGCTAGGTTTTACCTTTCGGAGTGTAGGAGGACCTTGGTATGATGGAGTAGGTAGCTTAAGCAGAGTGCGTAGCGTGTGTATCTTCCGCGGCATATTTACGACACAATACTCCGCCTAAGTGACCTTAGGATTTGTTGATTGAAATTCCTTCCGCGATTTATATACATCCTTGTGATTCGATTTCTGTATCCTTATCGAATCTTGTTTCAATTTGCAGCTTATATACTGCCGAAGACTACGAGGGCACAGAGAGCGGCCGCGAGGGCCGAGGTCAGAGTGGACTCGTCCGAGGCGAGTGTTAGTTATATGTATGCCCTAGAGGCCATTACTGTACATACGATGTATATTGTAATGGATGCTTGGACATATATAGGGAGGACTTCTTGCTCGACATGATAGTATGCTATCTGGTTGTACTTTATCTTAACATGTACTCTGATTGTCTCTATGTTACATGTTGATAAAGCCCTTAGGATATGTACTCGACTACTGGGACTATGATGAGATCATACTAGTGGGGCCATGATAGTCAACGAGTACTTCCTATAACAGTTCCTAGTCGAGGGTGTATCGAGACAGGGCATCGATACACCAGAGTAGACTAGCGTATACACATCTTGACCCATATGATGGGCGATGGATGATCCCATATCCATCGGTGTTTGACATCAAGGATGGTGTACGGGTGCTCAGTAGAGACTGGGTACACTGGACGGACTCGCCGAGAACTCCCAAATGGTATTATACCTCACATCAAATGGCAGTTCTCCGGTGACACTGGTACAGAGTAGTCTGTTGACCCGAGATCGTCATAGAGTCTTGTGTGATTCTCACTGTGCTTTGATTTCCATCATACCACGTCCAAGAGGGCGTGCAAAAAGGTAGCTTTTGGGTACAGTCCCGAATCACATGGAGGCAATGAGCGATAGGAGGGGATTCGTCTCTCCCGGTATAGGGAGTTGATGTTGTGCTGTGTTCGATTGGCTATAACCGGAAATCCCTGGCCAGGGTTGCTGAGATTTACTGGTAAGTGTTATCAGTAGTTTCTCGAACTGTTATAGACCTCATATCGACACGACTTATCGAGCTACTGGGGTCTGACGTTTACCACCCCTAGGCGAGATATGCGACATATCAGACGACGAGACCGGACTGTAAGGGAGTGTTACAGATTGGATTCACAGGAGAATGTACAGGCTTGCTTGTTGATCTTCTGAGCGCTCAATACCTGGGTGGCTGTTACGTTTAGCTGACCGCTTGCAGCTTGTGGGTGTTTGATATGATCATCACCTACTGCCGGCGTATTGACGATTCTTTAGAGTCCTACATAGAGGTTTCTTGGCTCAGGCAAAATGGAGTAGGGGCACATATGTGATATGTGCGGGACCGAGGATAATACGATATGAGATACCATATTCTATTCTCGCGATATTTGATATCAGCCGGGTCATCGGATCAAGTGTTGATTCGATGAATCGTTACGGATAAATATTAGTCGGTTATATGCGATATAGCTGGATTGTCTGATCAAGTGTTGATTCGATAATTTAATGTATAATAATATATATGATATATTAAATTACATTAACTAATATTTGCTCACTAAAAGATTCTTTTTCTCACTCGGGTAATACATTGATATATATGCGATATATGTTAAATGTATTATTTTATTTTATTACGATAAATATTATATATGTGATATATAATATTGTAACATGATATGATAACTAATGCAACATGTTTAGTGGAGTTTAAACATGATTAGGGTTTGGATCAGGGTTAAGACTTCTAGTTTATTCTAGAAGCTTTTCTTTTGTCATGATAAAGATATTTGTGTTGATTTTTATCTATGACTCATACTTAACCCAACCCAAACCCTAGCCCTTGGTTAATTCTCTACAATGGTTTGCTCAACCATGGTTGCATTATTCATCATATTAATCCATTCATTATTCATCACAAAAGGATTCCCTTCTTCTTCTTCCTTGAGTTCATTCTTGAAAAAACTTTCTAGTTTTGCTTTTGTGATGAAAGTGAGTGAGAAAAAGATTATAAATGAGAGCAAAAATCCTACTTCATCATCCTCATCTATCCTTGCCATTTAGATGAGGGTGTTCACATCATTTCATGAGTGATAGCTTGTGTTAACGAAACTTCAAGGTAGATCATATATGTTATCGAAGATCGAAAGTAAGGTTGCATCATTCTCTTCGTGAAGCCTCTCGAGAGTCCGGAACACGATGATCGCAGCGAAGGGACCTAAACACGGAGCTTAAGAAGTGAAGGACCAGATCTACAAAGGTTGTAATTCCTCTCACTTAGTGTTAAAGTGTTTAACATGTTTGTTTTCGCCTAAACCCTAGTTTAAAGATCCGGCTTCGGGTTGTTCGGCACGGCTAATTTTTTTTAATCGGGCATGGTTGATGCCTCGTAGACCCTTGTGCGCGTGCATAGCAACCCTACAGTGGTATCAGAGCCAAGATAAAGCTTTAGGCGAACTCTAGACGAAGTTTAAAGTCTGATCGAACCCGAAAACCCCGATGTTTACCCTTCTCTGTACATTTTTCAAAAATGTGGTTTTTTATGAATTAAAAATGCTCAGAAAAATAATCAGGAAAAACTAAGAATAACTGTGAAGTACGGACCTCTAATTCGCAAATTTGACCGCGGAACCGCGGCCAAACCAAGGGTTTGGCGGCGGTTCCGCGGCCTAAATTATGACTTAGTCCCTGGAATTTCATGTAATTATTCTTAGGTCCTTTCTTGTTATTTTTTCTGGGAAGTTTTTAATTCCACTCAAGTGTTGACTTTTATAGGGTTGTATTGGGGAATCGTTGATTCGATCAGATAATTTAACTTTGTTTAGCTTTGTCCAGATAATTTTTAGAAACTGTTAAAAAGTTCGAACGGAAATCAATAACTCACTTTTTCCCCTGTCGGAAAATTTTTCAAAAGTTGGATTTTTTTCTCGAGTTTAAGAACGTTCTAAGTCATGCAAGTAACGCGGTGGACCCTCTAGAAGACAACAAACCTTAACTCGATTATGTGACCGTCTTGAACTGCCTTTAAACCTTAGGGTTTGGGGCAGTACGGCGTGCCACAAGTGAGGCGTTGGCTTGACCCTTCTACAGCTGGACCATCGGTACTGTAGCATGTGATGGATGTTTTTAAACTGATTTCAAGTGTTGAGATATATTTGGGAAATCTTGGGTGTTTGATTATTCGATCGGAAAGTTTAACATTGTCTTTTTATCTAGAATGTGATATAATATTTGGAATCCACAAGTAGTTATGAGATAACTAATTTGAATGTTATAAACATAGCAGTTTAGTCTCAGATGATCGGTTGTCACGGAATTTTGATGTGATCAAAAGTCCGTCGCAATCACGTAGCGTACACGGATACTCGCCGGGTAAACTTAATAAACAGCCATGCCCCATAGCCCCGACCAAGTGACTGTAGGAGAACCCCGTCGCCAAAAGCATCTGTTCGGGTGCTCGCGGCAGCAGTGTTCTGCCTTAGTGCACTTCGTCGACGGCATCTGGGAGTACGGCCGTCTACTAATGTTTGCGACGAGCATTCGATCAGGATGTCGGGAATCTTGTTGAATTGCCCGACTTGATATTGAAAAGAGTTTTCGATAATGAGACTAAAATGCGGAGTTTATAATTGTTAGGCATGCGATGTCTAAGGAATTCATTTGGTTAGGCATGCGATGTCTAAGAAGGTTGCGGATTCCAACTGTTGTAGTTTTATACTTTCTTTTTTGTGACCGTAAGCGTAGTATGTGGTGTATCGCCGGCTTCGTTGCTATACATCAACGATAATCGGGATACGCATACTTGCTTACGTTGATGATATGAGATATTATGTGTTGCTGTGATATGTTATATTGGATCGTCGCGTTTTGAATAGCCGGGGGTTTTATGTGAGATGAGAGTTTTTTCTTTTTCATTCATGTAAAATTCATTTGTATGTAATATTCTTTTATTGGGGCACTTCCGGGCTGAGGATGATGTCACCATTGTATATTATTTACTTTTCCGCATTAGGTAGACCCAAGGCGGGGAGCACAAGTAACCGGATTCTGGGGTCCAGTGGGAGACCATCTCGAGGAGTCGGGACCGGGTCTCCTAACCCTAGAATTGGCAGTGTTGCTTGCCGCTCTCATAGGGGTCTAAGGATGTGGGTTTGGCTATTCCTCACGACTGTGGAATCCGTGTTTTATACAGGCTCGTATTGAAAACACGGACGTGCTAGTATATCCAATATTTCATATATGTTCTTCTGTTGCAATGTTCTGTGATGAGATCATATTACTGCCTGAGACGAATGCTTATATTATATATATGAGATATATGTTATATTGCAGATTTCGTTTCCAAAGTGATGCTTGTGAAGCAAAATAAAATGGGACTTCATTAATGAGATTAATGAAACTAAATGAAACTTAAAGATGTTGTAGAAACTTGTTTAAAAACTGGTAGCTCTAGTTCTTGCTCTGCATAGCGGTGTTCCTTGTAGAACATCCAGCACCTTATTCGATAAGGAAAGAGCCGAGATCCCTTCACCGGGAGTGACCTCTTTAGCGAAACTAGAAGATGCTACAAACTCGTTTTATCTTTTGATTGCTTCTATAGTTCTTGCTTTGCATAGTGGTATATATGATATACCATGCACCTTATTCGATGAGGAAAGGGCCGACGATCCCTTCACCGGGAGTGACCCCTTTAGCAAAACTAGAAAAGCCTCAAAAACACTCCAATTAAAAAATCACTCGATTCTACAACGATATCAAGTTCATTACGCAAAGGGTTTTCTTAAAAACCCGTCGTTGCCCTTCGTCATTTCAGATAAGTAGTATTTAGAATTCGTGCTACGTTTGTTGACCTCTGTCAAGGCGTAGTGTGCGGTAGCTGATTAGTGCTTATCTGTATGAACATATGATGTGATTTATTTAGGGTAGTCGTGCGACCTTGTTGACCTCTGTCAAGGGTCGTGCGGGTGGGTTTACTTCAATCAGGAAATGACGGGTTGAACTTGACTAGCGGCCTATGGTTTGTTGACCTCAGTCAAGGTCATAGGACGCTAGGGGTAAAATATTATTGGGAATTTCAGGTGTTGAAATTTGCAATGAGATTGCATACCTTCTATGAGATAGTTGGATCCCGATACCCGCTGCGAGTAAGAGTTACTCATGGGATAGTTTTACACATTACAATTAGCCGATCAAGTAGGTGTCTAGAAAGGTGTTAACGGGGTTACGTCTCTGGGAAAACGAGGTTTACTTTAATTAGGTCCGTGCGAAAGCACGGGGAACCTCCCTCAAAGTACCGACACTGGCCAGGCTGAAAGAATGGCGAACTTGTAGCGTGTAATTAATCCCGGCTAGTCTTTCCTTTTAGGGTTTGAAGGAAGATTTGATTAAAACAGTGGGAGACATCCTGATTAGATATACTAGATAACCAATCTAATCTTGCAAGAGCATACACTGAGTGTTTTCTTCTCTCTCTCTCTAGGTAGCGACCATATCACGCCTTAATCAAGATAATAAAACGGATATATTGACTGAACCCGCTTGTTATACTGAGCTGGGGAACGTTGGTCTCGCTCCAACTTATAATTGTTATAAGACAGAGCAGAAAATTGGGGAATACCAGATTTCCCGTGCCGCCCAAACGAAGAAAGTGCATGTTGATGCATCATCTTCGGGTGTGTTCATTACAGAGAACTGTTTCTCAGTATCCTTTACGTCCTGGGCATGTGATACCGGATCAGAATCCCGCATATGTAATCTGTTACATGTGCTACAGATAGGTAGAGAACTGAGAACGGGAGATAAGTTTCATGAGATAGAAACGGTGCAAGTGTTGCAACCAAGTCTGTTGGTCACTATCACCCTGTATTACCAGAATACATTGATTCTGAACAAATGTTATTAGATACCGAACCTGATATACAACATCATATCAGTCTCTTTATTAGTAAAGAAAGTATATAATTTTGTATTGTTGGATAATGTTTTGAACATTTCTTATATCAAGAGTTGATCGGTTCAGGTACGTTATCTAAAAGCATTGATGTTCTAAATCAAACTACAATTTTTGGTATACAAAACACACACAAGAGAAAGAGTTCAGAAATGAACGAATCCTTCTTGAGGCATTGTAGACTAGATCATATCAATGCGACCCGACTATCTAAGTTACATTTAGATGCATATTTAAATCTGTTTGAATTTACATCTTGTGAAACTTGCCGGTCATGTCACGAAGATAAGATGACCATAGCTCTGTTTATTGGAAACAGAGAAAGAGTTAGTGAACTCTTAGGATTGATACATGCTGATGTATGTAAGTCCCCTGTCTACACATGCCAAGACCGGTTCTTTGTACTTCATTACATTCTCTGATAATCTCTCAAGATTCAGACGTATGTTCCTGTTGAAACACAAGTCTGAACCTTTTGAGATATTCACAGAATATAAGTTAGAAGTAAAGAACCAACAACGGGTATAAGTATTATATCCTTTGATGAGATCAAGGAGGAGAATACTTGAGCACAGAATTCCTGGACTATTCTAAAGGAGAATAAGATTCTCTCTCAGCATTACTCCTCCGTATACACCACATCACGTCGGTGTATCGGGGCAGAGCAATAGCACCCTATGTGATATGGTGTGCTCTATTATGAGTACTACTGAGTTTTCTATTTTCTTTTGGGAGTTATGCGCTTGAGAAGCTGCATACCTATTGAATAGGGTTCAAATCAAATCAGTTGCCTACCACTTCATATGTGATATGGAAAGGGAAGAGCCCATATCTTAAGTTTGTTAAGATTTGGGGTTGTCCGGACTATGTCTAAAAGCAAAATACGGACAAGCTCGAGGCAAGGTCTGTTATGTAGAACTGGAAAGGTTCCAGCTATACAAAGTGCAGCTGATGATTTGGTAGAACACGAAGGATTCAATAATTTCCAACGATCCTCAGCCTCTCCGCCGATCTAGTAGGTTTCCTCACCCACCTAGTGATACTTCGGTTTCTCTATGACAGTGGGAGCGAGGATTGCATCATTAGATGATGACCCAACTAGTTTTGAGCTGGCCATCAGGAGTGGGACTCTGTAAGAATGGCTGGATGCTTAGTGATCTGAGATGGAATCCTTATACACCAACAAAGTATGGACTTTTGTTGCTTTATCTGAAGGGTTAAATCCGCATCAGGAGTAAGTATATCTTGAGAAGATTACTTGGTGTACATGGAAAAGTTGAGACTTTCAAAGCTATGCTTAAGTCCATCCAGATCCTACTTGCCACGGCTACATACCATGACTATGATATCTGGCGGTTGGGTGTCATGACTGCTTTTCTAAATGATGTTTTAGAAGATAGCGTCTATAAGTACACAGCCAGAGGGCTTCGTAGACAGTGGGAGCAGCGGAAACGTGTGCAAGATGTTTTATGTGATAAAACAGGCACCGCGGAGTTGGAACGTCTGTTTTGATGTGGTAGTCAAAGAGTTTGACTTCATCAAAATGGTAGATGAACCTTGTATATACAAAAAGGTAGTGGGGAGTATAGTGGTGATCCTCGTAGAGTACGTGGATGACACACTCTTGATAGGGCAGGAGTTTCCTATGCTACGATCGGTCAATCTCCGCTTATCACAAAGATTCTCCATATAGGATCAGAGTAATACCTCCTAAATCCTGGGTTTTGATCTATGAGATAGATCTAATTGGATGTTAGGATACTAACTAGTTATAGCGAGAAGGTATCAATCGATCCTGGGGAGAACCACTGGAAAGGTTCCAGTGTGATAAGGACGACTGAATGTCAGTCGCAGGCATTGTCTTTACCCTTAGTGGAGGGACGGTATGTTGGAAGAGTTCCAAGATAGATACCGTGACTTACTAGACGATTAAAGGCAAGATGCATCGTTACCAAAGATGCTACCAAAGAGGCAGTCTGGATACATATAAGTTCATGAGATGAACTTCGTTCCTACCATTGTGTGACAATGGAGTTGTGGCTTTTCCCAAGGAACCCCCCGTCCCATCAGAAATCCAGATATAATTCTTAGGCAGTATCACCTGATCATGGAGATGGTTGATCTCCAGGGAGATCGAGGTTAGGAGAGTAGACACAGAGGACAACAGCACGGATCCACTCACAAAGTCCTTTTACCCAGTAGATACATTTATGGGAAGGTTAAGTATGAGATACTTCAACCACAGCTAATTGTTGGGTATGTGATACCACAACAGATGGCCCTAGTGCAAGTGGGAGATTGTTAGTTATATGTATGCCCTAGAGGCCATTACTATACATACGATGTATATTGTAATGGATGCTTGGACATATATAGGGAGGACTTCTTGCTCGACATGATAGTATGCTATCTGGTTGTATTTTATCTTAACATGAACTCTGATTGTCTCTATATTACATGTTGATAAAGCCCTTAGGATATGTACTCGACTACTGGGACTATGATGAGATCATACTAGTGGGGCCACGATAGTCGACGAGTACTTCCTATAACAGTTCCTAGTCGAGGGTGTATCGAGACAGGGCATCGATACACCAGAGTAGACTAGCGTATACGCATCTTGACCCATATGATGGGCGATGGATGATCCCATATCCATCGGTGTTTGACATCAAGGATGGTGTACTGGTGCTCAGTAGAGACTGGGTACACTGGACGGACTCGCCGAGAACTCCCAGATGGTATTATACCTCACGTCAGATGGCAGTTCTCCGGTGACACTGGTACAGAGTAGTCTGTTGACCCGAGATCGTCATAGAGTCTTGTGTGATTCCCACTGTGCTTTGATTTCCATCATACCACGTCCAAGAGGGCATGCAAAAAGGTAGCTTTTGGGTACAGTCCCAAATCACATGGAGGCAATGAGCGATAGGAGGGGATTCGTCTCTCCCGATATAGGGAGTTGATGTTGTGCTGTGTTCGATTGGCTATAACCGGAAATCCCTGACCAGGATTGCTGAGATTTACTGGTAAGTGTTATCAGTAGTTTCTCGAACTGTTATAGACCTCATATCGACACGACTAATCGAGCTACTAGGGTCTGACGTTTACCACCCCTAGGCGAGATATGCGACATATCAGACGACGAGACCGGGCTATACGGGAGTGTTACTGATTGGATTCACAGGAGAATGTACAGGCTTTCTTGTTGATCTTCTGTGCACTCAATACCTGGGTGGCTGTTAAGTTTAGCTGACCGCTTGCAGCTTGTGGGAGTTTGATATGATCATCACCTATTGCCGGCGTATTGACGATTCTTTAGAGTCCTACACAGAGGTTTCTTGGCTCAGGCAAAACGGAGTAGGGGCACATATGTGATATGCGGGACCGAGGATAATACGATATGAGATACCGTATTCTATTCTCGCGATATTTGATATCAGCCGGGTCATCGGATCAAGTGTTGATTCGATGAATCAGTACGGATAAATATTAGTCGGTTATATGCGATATAGCTGGATTGTCGGATCAAGTGTTGATTCGATAATTTAATTTATAATAATATATATGATATATTAAATTACATTAACTAATATTTGCTCACTAAAAGATTCTTTTTCTCACTCGGGTAATACATTGATATATATGCGATATATGTTAATTGTATTATTTTATTTTGTTACGATAAATATTATATATGTGATATATAATATTGTAACATGATATGATAACTAATGCAACATGTTTAGTGGAGTTTAAACATGATTAGGGTTTGGATTAGGGTTAAGACTTCTAGTTTATTCTAGAAGCTTTTCTTTTGTCATGATAAAGATATTTGTGTTGATTTTTATCTATGACTCATACTTAACCCAACCCAAACCCTAGTCCTTGGTTAATTCTCTACAATGGTTTGCTCAACCATGGTTGCATTATTCATCATATTAATCCATTCATTATTCATCACAAAAGGATTCCCTTCTTCTTCTTCCTTGAGTTCATTCTTGAAAAAGCTTTCTAGTTTTGCTTTTTTGATGAAAGTGAGTGAGAAAAAGATTATAAATGAGAGCAAAAATCCTACTTCATCATCCTCATCTATCCTTGCCATTTAGATGAGGGTGTTCACATCATTTCATGAGTGATAGCTTGTGTTAACGAAACTTCAAGGTAGATCATATATGTTATCGAAGATCGAAAGCAATGTTGCGTCATTCTCTTCGTGAAGACTCTCGAGAGTCCGGAACACGATGATCGCAGCGAAAGGACCTCAACACGGAGCTTAAGAAGTGAAGGACCAGATCTACAACGGTTGTAATTCCTGTCACTTAGTGTTAAAGTGTTTAACATGTTTGTTTTCGCCTAAACACTAGTTTAAAGATCCGGCTTCGGGTTGTTCGGCACGGCTAATTTTTTTTAATCGGACATGGTTGATGCCTCGTAGACCCATGTGCGCGTGCATAGCAACCCTACAGCGATGACTGACCAGGGCGTTACGCCTGGTGTACCGGAGCACATTGCTATGTTTGGGGCTGGTATGCAGGACCTGCGCCAGATGATGGGGACTTTAGTAGAGGCCATTCGAGCGCAGAGGCAGGCGGTTGTTCCACCCGTTGCTGGGACCATGATGGTACCTACAGTTCCGGCAGTCGCAGTTACAGCTCCGGAGGTTATTACTGTGTCACTGACCGAGTTCATGAGGCTGAGGCCTCCGGTGTTCATTGGCACAGATGCTACTGAGGATCCGCAGTCATTTATTGACCGGATGGCCAAGATTTGTCGTTCGCTCCGATGCTCCGACGAGAGATAGGTGGAGTTCGCTAGTTTTCATCTGGAGGGTCTGGTCCAGAAGTGGCGTGAGTCTTTGGAGAGGGGCAAAGCCGCGGGTCTTGCCCCTATGACCTGGACTGAGTTTGTGACGGCATTTCTCGCCCGTTTTCTTCCACCGAGCGTTAGGGATGCGCGAGCGTGCATATTTGAGTCGTTACGCCAGACTCCGGGGATGACGGTGTCTGAGTATGATGTATTGTTTACCGAGCTGTCTGTGTATGCTCCGTACTTGGTGGCGACTGAGGAGATGAGGGTGAAGAGGTTTGTTCGAGGCCTGCTTATCCAGTTGTTCATAGCCATCAGCATTCAGCATTGCGACACATATGCAGCAGCTTTGGATGCAGCCCTTTTAGTGGAGGAGCGTCTTTCTGAGTCATCGGTTGTTCCGGAACCGAAGAGGACTTGTATGGATGTATCGGCACAGAGATGGAGGTTTGCACGCCGAGACAGAGTTCCTTCAGACTCTGGGTGCAGCAAAGACATTGGATGGGGACAGTTATTCAGCTTTTATTCCCAGGAGGGTCAGCGGTTGTCTTATGGGTGCTTTGGGTGTGGCAGTCTACATCACCTTGTTCGGGATTGTACCGTGGTACGTCAGAGAGGGTCAGCTGTACCCCAAGTTACCTTACCACCTTCTCCGCCTCAGAGAGCGTTGCCTCTTATTCCTGTTGTTGCACCGCGTCAGACTCCTTCTTAGAGAGGTCGTGGTCGCGGTGGTTTTGTACCGAGAGGACGAGGTGGCCGAGGCAGAGGGCAGCCAGTTTCCGGTAGAGGGCAGGCTCGGGTGTTTGCCTTGACTCATCAGGACGCGCAGGCGTCCAATGCTGTAGTTTCAGGTACCCTTTCTGTATGTTCTTATGATGCACATGTTCTTTTCGATCTGGGATCTACGCACTCGTATTTTTCGACGCACTTCGTGCCGAGGTTAGGCCGAGAGTCGTGTTTGCTTGATCAGCCGCTTGTCGTGACTACTCCTGTTGGAGAGTCATTTTTTGCGCGACACGTGTTCCGGTCGTGTGCTGTCCGTATTGGTGATAGAGATCTATCCATCGACTTGATCCTTCTTGAGATGTTGGACTTCGACGTTTTGCTGGGCATGGACTGGTTAGCTACTTGCTACGCATCCGTGGACTGCCGCGAGAAGACAGTTAGGTTTTGTTTTCCCGGCGAGTCAGTGTTTGTTGTGCAGGGGGGCCATGGTGCCGCCCCTCACAGTTTGATTTCTGTCCTTTGCGCTAGTCGGCTTTTGAGGAGAGGATGTCGGGGATTCTTAGATTTCATTCATGATACTGGAGCCACAGTGGTGTCGTTGGACCAGGTTCCTACCGTGCGAGAGTTTCCCGACGTTTTTCCAGATGAGTTACCTGGGTTGCCACTAGAGCGCGATATTGAGTTCTGTATTGATCTGATTCCTGGCACGAAGCCTATTTCTATACCATCTTATCGGATGCTCCAGCAGAGCTTAGAGAGCTTAAACATCAATTGCAAGATTTGCTTGATAGGGGACTTGTGCGTCCGAGTGTTTCGCCGTAGGGAGCTCCTGTTCTGTTCGTCAAGAAGAAGGACGGCAGTTTGAGGTTGTGTATGGATTATCGTCAATTGAACCGAATTACGGTGCGGAATAGGTATCCTTTACCTCGCATTGACAATTTATTGGATCAGCTCCAGGGTGCGAAACATTTTTCAAAGATTAATTTGCATTCTGGTTATCATCAGTTGCGAGTTCGGAATGATGACATTCCGAAGACTGCTTTTCGTACGTGTTATGGGCATTATGAGTTTCTGCTGATGTCGTTCGGACTCACCAATGCGCCAGCAGCGTTCATGGATCTGATGAACCGGATTTTCAGGCCGTTCCTCGACCAGTTTATTATTGTGTTTATTGATGACATACTGGTCTACTCTAGGAGTCATGAAGAGCATGAGCAGCATTTGAGGATCGCTTTGCAGATATTGAAAGAGCACCAACTGTATGATAAATTCTCAAAGTGCGCATTTTGGCTTGATAGAGTTGACTTCCTGGGTCATGTGGTGACTGGTGACGGTATTCTTGTGGACCCGAGGAAGATCGAGGCTGTGCAGCTTTGGCCCAGACCTGTATCGGTGACCGAGGTCCACAACTTTTTGGGCTTAGCTAGTTATTATCACCGTTTTGTGCAGAATTTCTCGAGTATCGCTGCACCGCCGACTGGGCTGACCCGGAAGGGAGTTCCTTTTCTTTGGACTGATGCGTGCGAGCAGAGTTTTCAGCAGTTGAATACTCGGTTGACGACAGCACCAGTTCTATCTTTGCCTTCTGGATGGGGCGGCTATGTTGTTTACTGTGATGTTTCTCGAGTGGGGCTCGGTTGTGTTCTTATGCAGCATGATAGAGTGATTGCTTATGCTTCTAGGCAGCTGAAGAAGCATGAGCAGAATTACCTCACTCACGATCTTGAGATGGCCGCGGTGCTCTTTGCGTTGAAGATTTGGAGACATTACTTGTATGGGGAGTCGTGTCAGATCTTCACGGATCACAAGATCTTGAAGTACATCTTCCAGCAGCGGGATCTAAATCTGAGACAGCGCCGTTGGATGGAGCTAGTGAAGGATTATGATTGTGAGATCCTTTATCACCCGGACAAGACGAATGTGGTGGCTGATGCTTTGAGTCGTAGGCCCAGGGGTAGGTTGTCCCAGTTGAGCGCGGTTCAGCGGCAGTCATCTGCAGATTAGCAGCTCTTGTGTGATGGTAGAGTGTTGTTCGAGTTCACTTCCGCTGCGGGACAGCTTGCTCATGTCCGTGCCCGTCCACTATTACTTGATCGTATCCGTGAGGCGCAACCCAGTGATGCCCGTTTATCTAAGATTCTTGAGCTTGCTCGGCAGGGTACAATTTCGGAGTTCATGATTGATGACCAGGGTGTGCTACGATGCGGGACTCACTTGTTTATACCAGATGCTGATGGGTTGAGACGCGAGATCCTAGAGCAGGCACATCAGTCAGCCTTTAACGTTCATCCAGGTTCCACCAAGATGTACCGTGACTTGAGAGACTTTTACTGGTGGGAAGGGATGAAGCGCGATATTTCGGACTTTGTTTCGAGGTGCCTGACTTGTCAGCAAGTCAAGGCTGAGCATTAGAGACCGGCTGGAGAGTTGCAGCCTTTACCCATTCCAGAGTTGAAATGGGATCAGATTTCCATGGACTTCATTGTGGGTCTACCTAGGACCAGTTGAGGGTATGACTCCATTTGGGTGATTGTAGACCGGTTGACGAAAACGGCTTACTTTCTTCCAGTGAAGACCACTTTCGGTTATGCTCGGTATACTCAGTTGTACATAGATGAGATTGTGCGTTTGCACGGTGTTCCCACATGCATAGTATCCGACAGAGGCACCCAGTTTACTAGCCGTCTTTGGCAGAAGCTTCAGGAAGCTTTGGGTACCCGGTTGAGTTTTAGCACTGCTTTTCATCCACATACCGATGGTCAGTCAGTGCGGACTATACAGACTCTGGAGGATATGCTCCTTGCATGTGTGCTTGATTTTGGTGGCAGTTGGGATCGTCAGTTGCCGTTGATTGAGTTCTCCTACAACAACAACTTTCAGGAGACTATTCAGATGGAACCTTTTGAGGCTTTGTATGGTAGGAAGTGTCGATCGCCAGTCTGTTGGACCGAACTCAGTGAGAGTCTGGTTTTAGGACCCCAGCTAGTTCAGGAGACTACGGAGAAGATCCAGCTGATTCAGGACAGGATGAGAGCAGCCCAGTGCAGGCAGAAGTCTTATGCCGACCGTCGTCGTCGCAGACTTGAGTTCGCAGTGGGGGATCATGTATTCCTGAGGATTTCTCCGATGAAGGGCGTTATACGATTCGGGAGGAAAGGGAAGCTCAGTTCTAGATTTGTAGGTCCTTTCGAGATCTTTGAGCGAGTGGGTTCTGTTGCTTATCGTTTGGAGCTCCCGCCTAGTTTTCTGGATGTTCACCCCGTTTTTCATGTGTCGATGCTTCGTAGATACCTTCATGAACCTTCTCACATGATTCAACATAAGACCGTTCAGCTTGAGCGCGATTTTTCGTTCACCGAGCAGCCGGTAGTTATTTTGGATCGGCAGGTGAAGAAACTTCGGTCAAAGGTCTTGCCATCTATGAAGGTTCTTTGGCATAGCCCTACCAGTGAAGAGATCACTTGGGAGGGCGAGAGCGAGATGCGGAAGAAGTTCCCTCATCTTTTCAAAGGTACGCGTAGTTAAATTTTAATTCGGGGACCGAATTTCTATAAGGGGGAGATTGTAACGTTTTAGAAATCGTTTTGGGAATTTTTTCTGTTTTAGGGCAAAATAGTTGGTATTTTCCGTTTTAACCCGATTTTGATCAAACTTCCGTATAGACTTGCCGGCACATAGTTTAGCTAAAATAAAGCTAGTGCGCGAACTTTGGGGGTAAATGGGAAGTTTTGGTTCAGATAGAATTTTTCCCTAATAAAATATTATTTTAAGTGGTAAATTATACATGTAAAATGTGGAAATTACTTCTTATTAGAATATTTGCTAATATAATTATAAGAAGTAGTTAGAAGCTTCTTTTTAAAATATCTAGATATTTTTTTGATGTCTAATGGTTTCTATTTTAAAAAGAAAAGAAAAGGTGAAAAGGTGGCAATTTGGCATTAAATGGCATTTATTACAAATTTTAGCTAGAAAACTCCACACTTTCACAAAAATCCCACCATTTTTCATGTCTTGGCCGAGCCCTCCCCACTTCTGTCCCAATTGGTTCTTGCCCCATTTTCTACAATTCCAAGATCATTAAATCGTTAAAATTCCTTAAATAATCCCACAAAACTCCTAAGAAAATAAAAACCTATCATTCTTCTGTACAAATCTCACTTCGATCTTCATGAAAACATCACTTTTGGAGGCTAAAATGATGGATCTAGTTTCATTTTGGTGTTCTTGAGGAGGTATAATTTCTAACACAAATCTTTAATTGTTATGTTTAAATCATTGAATTAGCTATTTAATTGGTTAATATAGCTTTAATTCTTGATTAATGCATTCATGATAATTTTAAATAATTTCAAGTTAGGGTTTGTGATGGTAATGGTTAAAAATGAAGACTTTGGAAACTTTACCTTGTGAATAATGATTATTGATAACTCCTAATTTGATTAATGAAGATTTGCTTGCTAGGTTTTAATAAAACCTAATTGGGTAGGTTTAAAATTGTGGAAACAGTTTGGATAGAATAGTTATGCCGCTTTGCGATGTTTGGAATCGCTAGTTATGTGTTAGCTTTGAACTTGTGCAAAATATTGCGATAAGTTGCTACTAGGTTTCGGGGTTTTTCCGATGTGGGTTCAATTGATCGTTGAGAGCTTATATCTATTATATTCCTCGTATTTGTTTGTCTTGTGTTGCGCGATCAGGACGATCAGAGTCTAGACTTGGTGTTTTGTAGTTTAGTGACCCTAGCTAGGGTTTTTGCCGATGTCGTGCGCGTTTTGTGCACTAGGTGCGCAGTGTAATTTTCGGGGCGTTATCATCGACGTAGGATATTTAGCTTATGTGATGTGTTTGTGAAATTTTAAGATCGCAAGCGGGGACTTCGGGCACTGCGAACAAAGGGAAGCAGGTGGTCGGATTTTCATAGCTCGAGACCATCGGTGAGTAGATTTAACGTCTACGGGAAAATCCCCCGTATGGCGTTATTCGTCGGGGCTGATATTGTAAGTCTATGGTAGCGCCCCGGCAGTCATTTTGACGCCAAACGCGGAACAAAAACTTTTATAACTGGCGCTATCGCATACTATAACCCGGATCTTGCCATTAACGCTAAACTAACAAATTGTAAAGAGGTAAAAAGGCTATACCGATCGATCCGAGTCCTTCAGTCTTTAACCATCATCCCACGCTCCTCACGACAACAACGATCTCTTTGCTTCTCGTCTAGGTGGCACCACATCTACGGATCTTTAAACGGGCTCCCGCCTCTATACCGAGGCAACTTGGTCATCAAGTCTGCTAAAAGAGATGACCAAGATGAAGTAGAGAACGAGTAGAATACTTTGTCTCAAAACACTCTTTGGTTCTCATCACATAGTGAACTCAAGAAACACTAGTGATCAAAAGAAAATCAAGCCCATAAACTTGTGTTCTATCATCATTCTCTTGTGAATAGATATGAGAGGATATATATTCAAAATCATAAACAAATATCTAATGAAAATATCTCCTCAAATATCCAAACCCAAAACAAAACACATTTAATTCTTCATGACTCACTTAGTGACTCATTAGCATGAGTCACTAATGAACATGCTAGAATAATGTGTCATCCATAATGAGTCACCATTTTCAAAACCAAATAATCATTGAAACCAAAATGATTAATCCAAAAATAAATGTATCTTCTAAAATATTCTCGTAACGGATTACGAAAATACCCCTCACTTGTATATACAAACCTGTATCCGTATTCCGACCGAATACGAATACGAGAGACTAAAATATTCCAACTCAATATAATACATGGATCCGGTTTAAACCAAAGCCCACCAGTATTATCTGCCCGAAATATGACACATGCATAAATGCACGTGCATTTTCCGAACCCTGCCATAAAACCATACGGCATCTACAAAGTTTCGCCCGAACTTGGGAAACTATCTGTGGGGGACTCTAATGACTCATCAGTACCCTGGCAGTGGGTTTAACCACAAGCACGTCAGCGGCACTAGCAGTGCGTAACGGCTGCCCATGTACTGACCTCAAGGGAAGCCGATGAGCGAACTCATACTGGAACCCTACTGAGCCTAACAGTGACAATATACATACAGTCCGGTCCGTTCGTCTATGAGTATCGCATATCGGGCCTAGGGGGCTGGTAACGTCAGACCCCCAATAGCGGTATAAGTCATGTCGAAGACAATCCCTGAACACCTTGAGAAACTACTGGAATACTTACCAGTAATTCTCACATGCCTTGGCCAAGGACTTGGTGTAATGGCTCTCCTAGACACATCACGATCTCACCCCCAATACCGGGAGAGACGAATCCCCTGCCGATCCGCTCCTTTGCCTCAATGTGGCTCGGGACTGTACCCAAAAAATACCTGTTTGCACAACTCCTTTGAGCCGTGGTAGGGTAGAAATCAAAGCACAGTGGGAACTCACACGAGACAAATGATAACCTCAGGTCAATGAACTAACCTGTACACATGTCACCAGGGAACTGCTATCTGACGCTAGGTATAAATACCAACTAGCAGGTTCCCGGCGAGTCATGTCCGGTGTACTCATAACCCAATGAGCACCTGTATACATCTTAGGTGATCCAACTGACACCAGTGGCTTGTGAGACCGGCCAGCGCCCCTCGTCGGGGTCTCGACTGTATACACTAGTCTACTCCGGAGTCTCGATGCCCTATTTCGAAACTCCCACGACTAGGGACCACGTTTAAGGATGTGCTTATAGACTACCCAACTCTCACGTATATGATCGCCATCATACTTTTCGTAGTCAAGCAGGATCCTAGGTGCTCTATCAACGTGTAATAGTGATCAGTCACCTGAACCTGTACACGACTGATAAAGGTAAACCAGATAGCATACTATCATCTCGAGTAAGACAGTGCTACCGGTATAGGTCCTCCTCAATCATTACAATCACGTACCTGGGATCCAATAATTGACTTTTAGGTCACTACATCCAACAATCTCCCACTTGCATTTAAGTCTAATTATTCCGATGTCACATACTCACAGCCCGTGTGATACTGAACACCCAACTCCTCTACTAATCAGTTTCACAAAGCCCGTTTGTAAAACTCTTGTGTTCGAGAAATAGCCTCAATGAGTGGATCCGCCCCGATGTTTCTTTCTATGTCTCTCTTAATCTCAAGTTCGCGGAGAAAGCCATCTCCCGAATTGAGTAATACCTGTCGTAGAGTATGTCTAGATATCTGATGGGACCTAGTTCATAAATGAACTCCAAATCCAAACTTCTTAGACTGTATCGATAACTGAACCTAATCAGTATCCTGCACCATACCTCCCACAGTATCCTCTTGGACCACCTGTCCATAATACTGTCCCCTTCGTCAGAGGGAAAACTATAACTCTGACAATCACTCTGTCATCCATATTACCTTTGAAGCCTGGAATGATAACCGTCCCCCGAAGGAGGCTGCCGTCATTAAATCCGTAGAACATGCACTTTTGTTCTAAAACTGCTTCCGTATGTTTCTTTAGGATTGAATTAATATAAACTTATCGTATCTAGTGCAAAAACAACATCTGGTGTGGTACTTGACATCTCACGATTGACTCAATTGCCTAAGTAAGTGATATGCCAATCATGCACATCCCTCTCCCCTTTAGTCTGTAAGATACCTTTAGAGAGGGTGACTCCACCACCTGCAGGTACACCACCATGCCAGGATTCATCTATTCTAAATACCTTTAGAATACTGTCAAAGTACCCACATTGGAAAACTACCCAAATCTAGATCTAAAACCATAGATCTAGAAACCAGAATGTCAGATATTATATCCATAACCTTTGTGGAGAAACATCTGTGTGACAACCACAGTATAACCGATCGTAGTATAGGAATTTTACTTCCTACTCTGTGTATGTCATCCAAATACCAGGGCATCACACCCTACTATCTTCTTAACATATCCATCCCCTATTTTAATGAAGTCAAACCTATGACTGTCACATCAAAATTAGATGATCTATCTCCGCTATATCTGCTTAAGTCTATAAATAGACATAAGCTACTTGCCCACTATACTTCCGCTGCTCCCACTAACCATAACAACCCTCTGGCAGAATAATATATACGTGCACTTCTAAAGCTAGTTTAGAACAACGCTATACTTAACCTCCTGCCGGGTCTCATAGCCTGGAACAACAGTAGTGTCAAGTCTGGGTAAACAAGAACTCCCTGTCACCGTCCTTGAGGCTACCAGAGTACCTCTCGGGTGCCTGAGGTTACCCACCACATCTGCGGAGTGGCTAATGGAATGTCAAACCTGATTGAATCTTTATGCTCTATTAAATTTTCCGTAATCGTTTGCGGTTCTGGAATCACTCCCAGTTCTACCATACTCCCACTACTGTTTTTTGAAAAAATCTATTTTACTAAAACTGTGGCGAGTCAAGAACAATATCACTATTGATCTTCCAGATGGTAGAAAGTCAACCCTCGACATAGCCCAGGTCAACCCACAAACTGCCATTACAGAAACGTGCCTTGAGTTATCCAGAGTCTGGTTTTAAGCATAAGCTGGACAACTCCCCGTACCCTAATATCGTTAAGATATAAACCATTCTATATCCAATATAGAAACTTTGGCACTTATTTAATTGGAACCAGATTCAAATCATGCAGCTGTCTCCAGTGCATATCAACTTAATGGAGAGAGGCTAATCAGCATTACTCAACTTAGGAATACATCCAATTATGAGTAACCTGAAAGAGAAACAAGTTTCTCAAAACCATTACTATCATCTGAATACCAATCACAAGTATCTACATTTTCGATCTCTTTGAAGAATCCCGATACTTGCGACATCTGGTTCTCTACTTTATTCTTATACCTATAACTTCTCAAAACTTAGACATTGTATTTCTATAAAACACTTGTCTAAAAACTAGAGAAGTCATAAGTAAACAGAACATAATACGAGGACCAACCCCTCTGTCCTGATGGACACTGGACAGCATACAATACTTTGTATGAGTCCGCTGAGTTGAATAACTCAAAACCTGTGCATCGTAGGTTGAAAACTGTACTTATGGTTAAGAACTACTCCGTTGTTCAATGCTCCTTACCCAATCGTCAACTGATATAGGTAAATGTCACGGACATAATTTCAAAAAGTTATATCTCACTTTATAAAATAAACGTATAGGTATATCATTTTGAAATTGGTGCACAACAACGGATACTCGAAACAAAATACTTGCCATCCGGCAAAAACCCAGGCGATTTCCTCAAATATCACCAATTACAATGAATTCTGATATAATGAGGATGATCACCTTATTCCCAATAACTTACTCCCACTCATCATCTGTAAAACCATACAGATGTGAGAATCATACCTAGTAAATACATACCCTAGAGTAAGTATCTAACCGGGAAATCAGTTTTCTTTAACAATACACAGTGAAACTGAAACATGAAAATGTTTCGTAGGGGTATCCTGGTATTCCTAGTAAAGCCTCTTCCATAATCCAATTCTTGACTTTAACCGTATATTTCTTTGCCATCTCTCCAAATCCCTTTATTTGTCTTTTTTCATTACCTTCTGTACACCCCTTTAGGCTAAGTGGTATTCTTCCTTCCCTACCGTTCGGCACCAGCATATGGTTTGGAAGAAGACTATCCAGTAAGCATAATAGGTGTACTCTCCTAAACTAAGGAGTACTCGCAACTTGAGAGAAAGTGATGATAAAAGACAACTGAATAATACCTTACTTTATTTCTCTCGAACTGATGAAAAAAGCAAAGGTGAAGTAGGAGTGGCCATGAAGTACACGGTTTGGTCCTGAATGATAGCAGTCGCAATTTACTTTTCCCTCTTTCAAATCCCTTTATTTTGTCTTTACATATTACCTTCTGTACACCCTACTTAGGCTAAGTGGTTTTCTTCATTCCCTACCTTTCGGCACCTGCCTATGGTTTGGAAGAAGACTATCCAATAAGCGTAATAGGTGTACTCTCCTAAACCAAGGAGCCCTCACAACCTGAGAGAAGGTGATAATAAAAGACAATTGAATAAACCAATTCTATTTCTCCTGAACCTGGATCCATCCTCGAAGAAGTCCTTCGAGTTCGTATATAACCATACGATGGAACTATCCAATGGAAGTGGATGTTCGTAGTGATATGAGGTGTTCTGAGAAATGCAAAGGGTAAAAGAAGGAGCGGCAATGACTTATGCAACTTAGACAATCCAAAAGCCAGTATTTTAAGAAGGTTCAGTCAACTTGGTCAATGAGTCATAGTCTAGGGTCGGTCAAAAGTCGCTGCCAAAGAGAGAGAGAAAAGAAATACTCTGCGTGCACTGTAACCTAGATCAGAATGGTTATCACTTTATCTAATCAGGAAATCTCCCACTCTACTGTCAAATTCTCCTCCAAACCTGAAAGATGAATCAATCGGGATCACCCGAAGAGTAAACTAACTCATCAGTGGGAATCGGGATCCAACTCTCATCGCATGATAACGTGAAAGTATCCACTCATGTTATCACACTCCAGAAGGTATGCGCATGCCTGGCAAGTTTCAGTTTCTTTAGAAACTCCCGATATTATTTTTACCCCATGCTCTTATGACCTTGACTAAGGGCCAACAAATCATAAGTCGTATGTCAAGTTCTTCCCATCATTATCTTGTTAATTTGAACCCACCCGTACTCGCCCTTGACTAAGGGCCAACAAGGTTGTATGGCTGTCACAAACCAAAGCATCTATCTATGCAACATGTGAACACCCCAGCAGCTACCAATCACTATGTCTTGACTAAGGGCCAAACCAACATAGCTTGAATACTATTGACCATTCATATGAAATGACGGAGGGCTACGGTGGGTTTTTGGCGAAAAAACATTAACGTAATGAACTTGATCTCGTTGAAGGAACCTGATAGCTTTTTATAAAAATATAGTGGCGAAAACCTTTGCTAAAGAGGTCACTCCCGGTGAAAGGATCTCGGCTCTTTCCTCGTGGAATGAGGTGCAGGATATTCCAACTGAATACCGCGATGCAAAGCAACAAGTAATAGACTATAGTGAAGTTATTACCCTGACGCAAACTTCTGCCCAAGGGGTCACTCCCGGTGAAGGGATATCGGCCCTTGCCTTGTCGAATGAGGTGCAGGATATTCCAACTGAATACCACTGTGCAAAACAAAAGAAAACGCCTTTGTAATAACACTTTTTAAAACTGTTCCAACAACATCCAAACAGGTTTGTTTTATTTGCATTGATTAAAATCAACGAAGTCCCATCAATTAATCACACAAAAAAAGAACAAAAATAAAATGTACGTATATGTCATCCGCATTCGCCACTGGGTCCCGTCATCACCCGTTAAGTTACTTAACTAACGACAGAGCGGGGACTGGACTAGCGCGGGTGTAAAACATATACAACATCTACTAGTATATATACCAATATACAATAATCGTTCCAGGCGTGATAATATGCAACATTACAGAAAAGTAATAAGCATCACAGAACAATACAGATAATCTGGGATCCCCGGGTTTCACAGAGCCGCTGCTGAAACCCGACGTTCCCCTGGTCGTGTGGATAGCCTGTGCAATGAAACCTAGACCCCTACGGGTGCGGCAAGTTACCCACCAAAACCTGAAGCGAGGCAGCCCCCTACAGCAAAGTGAATGGACCACCCTGCACTTCACGGAATCCGGTAACATGAGCACCCCTCCTTAGGTCAACCTGTACCCCCTACGAGTGCGGTGAATAGTCTGCCAATTCTAGAGTGAGGCCCCCTCTGCCTCTTAAAGCCATGAGATGTGGACCCGTTGCCCTCCAGAACCCGGCTATCTGTGCACTCCGTCGCGGGGTAAACCTAGTACGGAAATGAAAAATATGTGCAACGGGTACATCGACCTCAGCCCGGTCGTGCCCTAAAAGAATATTATACAAACAGGCAGTGACGGCAGTCCACATGTTGGACGCTCGCCCCGCAATATCAAATGTACAAATAACTCCAAACTGCACTACCATTGCACACTGCTATCCACTACGACAAATCCGCAACTTCACAGCACAACACAGAACATCAACGCGAATGTCACGTTCGCAAACCCGTCTAAAAGGACTATATCAATTAGACGCAATTTACCGCTCGAATGACATTCACGGTCAGAGATATTATGTAAGTACTGTAAACTAACAAGTTTAAAATTTCGATTGACAAAACTTCCCGAAGTGGGCCCCACGTACATCTGCAGTACACAAACAAAATCTGGGCCAAAAAGAAATATTCCAGAAACCACAATTTTCTATGCAGGAGGTTACTGTAGAAAAATTGTACTCTGTGGCTCCAAACCTGCGGCGGAACCGCGGCCAAACCATGGTTTGTGCGGCGGTTCCGTGGCAGTACTGTGGAGTCATTGAACCAAATTTCTACAGTATCCTTAAAAAATCCTGCACGATTTTCTGAGATGCTCAAAATGATTTTTAGACCTATTTTAAAAATCGACAGAAACTTTAGCCTGAAAAATACGGTTTCGGAAATTTCGTTCGATCGATATTTTAAACGCGTTAGAAAAAGCTAGTAAAGGTTAATGGTGTGGCTTTGATACCATGTAAGTCTACGGTAGTGCCTCGGCCGTCATTCGGAGGCCAAACGCGGAACAAAAACTTTTATAATTGGCGCTATCGCATACTATAACCCGGATCTTTCCATTAACGCTAAACTAACAAACTATAAAGAGGTAGAAAGGCTATACCGATTGATCCGAGTCCTTCGGTCTTTAGCCATCATCCCATGCTCCTCGCGGCAACTCCAATATCTTTGCTCCTCGTCGAGGTGGCACTACGTCTACGGATCTTTAAATGGGCTCCCGCCTCTATACCGAGGCAACTCGGTCATCAAGTTTGCTAAAAGAGATGACCAAGATGAAGTAGAGAACGAGTAGAATACTTTGTCTCAAAAAACTCTTTGGTTCTCATCACATGAGAGGGTAAGAGTGGAGGTTGAAGAAGATGCTAGGGTTTGGAAATGGTGAACTCAAGAAACACTAGTGAGCAAAAGAAAATCAAGCCCATAAACTTGTGTTCTATCATCATTCCCTTGTGAATAGATATGAGAGGATATATATTCAAAACCATAAACGAATATCTAATGAAAATATCTCCTCAAATATCCAAACCCAAAACAAAACACATTTAATTCTTCATGACTCACTTAGTGACTCATTAGCATGAGTCACTAATGAACATGCTAGAATAATATGCCATCCATAATGAGTCACCATTTCCAAAACCAAATAATCATTTAAACCAAAATGATTATCCAAAAAGAAATGCATCTTCTAAAATATTCTCGTAACGGATTATGAAAATACCCCTCACTTGTATATACATACCTGTATCCCTATTCCGACCGAATACGAATACGAGAGACTAAAATATTCCGACTCAATATAACACATGGATCCGACTTAAACCAAAGCCCACGAGTATTATCTGCCTGAAATATGACACGTGCATAAATGCACGTGCATTTGCCGAACCTTGCCATAAAACCATACGGCCTCTACAATGTTTCGCCCGAACTTAGGAAACAATCTGTGGGGGACTCTAATGACTCATCAGTAACCTGGCAGTGGGTTTAACCACAAGCACATCAGCGGCACTAGCAGTGCGTAACGGCTGCCCATGTACTGACCTCAAGGGAAGCCGATGAGCGAACTCATCCTGGAACCCTATTGAGCCTAACAGTGACAATATACATACAGTCCGGTCCGTTCGTCTATGAGTATCGCATATCGGGCCTAGGGGGCTGGTAACGTCAGACCCCCAATAGCGGTATAAGTCGTGTCTGAGACAAGCCCTGAACACCCTGAGAAACTACTGGAATACTTACCAGTAATTCTCACCTGCCTTGGCCAAGGACTTGGTGTAATGGCTCTCCTAGACACAGCACGATCTCACCCCCAATACCGGGAGAGACGAATCCCCGGCCGATCCGCTCACTTGCCACCATGTGGCTCGGGACTGTATCCAAAAAAGACATGTTTGCACGACTCCTTTGAGCCGTAGTAGGGTAGAAATCAAAGCACAGTGGGAACTCACATGAGAAAAATGACGACCTAAGGTCGATGAACTAACCTGTACACATGTCACCAGGGAACTGCTATCTGACGCTAGGTATAAATACCAACTAGCAGGTTCCCGGCGAGTCCTGTCCGGTGTACTCATAACCCAATGAGCACCTGTATATATCTTAGGTGATCCAACTAACACCAGTGGCTTGTGAGACCGGCCACCGCACCTCGTCGGGGTCTCGACTGTATACACTAGTCTACTCCGGAGTATCGATGCCCTGTCTCGAAACTCCCACGACTAGGGACCACGTTTAAGGATGTGCTTATAGACTACCCAACTCTCAAGTATATGATCGCCATCATACTGTTGGTAGTCAAGCAGGATCCTAGGGGCTCTATCAACGTGTAATAGTGATCAGTCACCTGAACCTGTACATGACTGATAAAGGTAAACCAGATAGCATACTATCATCTCTAGTAAGACTGTGCTACCGGTATGGGTCCTTCTCAATCATTGCAATCACGTACCTGCAATCCAATAATTGACTTTGAGGGCACTACATCCAACAGATATAATATGATAGCTGCATGTTATTGCATATTAGTTGATTTCATATGAACGTCATTACATAGTATTGCCTGTTGTACCTTGACTTGTACCTATTGGACATAACACATTACTGACGGTTCATGTTGCACGAGCACTAATTTGTATGCTACACCCACACCGTCAGTGATTGACATGACACTCACAGCCTACATACATACATGATATTGTAGTGGATAAGGATAATTGAGGTAGTGACTCTTATTCCATTGTGCATATGAAATACTGTTGACACATACATACGTGATATTGTATCGGACAGGGATAGTTGAGGTAGTGATTCTTATTCCATTTCACGTATACCTTGCTATAGCTACTTGTACATCATGCATACACATTGACATGTACACCCACATACTCGGTTACAGCTACATGTACATCATGCACACATACTGACATGTACACCAACATATTTTGCTATAGTTGTATATACCCTAAGTGGTATGGTTTTGACATGTGATATTGAGACGTTGACTATTGCGCTTATGAAATGCATCATACTCACTTGCTTACATGTAGATACTTAAACCTTGCTACAATTACATGTACACCTCATATGATGCTGCACTTGTTTACGGAGGATTTAGGAACCGCATGATATATTTTAAAGCTGGATTCATTTAAAAGAGCGGCTTTTCTTTAATATGCTCATATTGTTGTTTTATGTTGCATATATCAGTTTTCATGGATTTACACATTGAGATATGGATTTCATATGATTTATGGATTTGAGAACCGTGGGCGTACTTCAAGAAAACTATGTATTGTTTGAAAACCCGGTTTCTCTTGATATGATATTTCAGTGCGTCCACCATGTGATTTCTCGGTTCTGAGATTTGGCTTGTGATACCCGATTCGAGGAGCGGGAGGCACCGTCTGCGGGTACATGGTGGACCAAGTATGGTACCCCGGGGCGAGTGGTGATTTTGTGGAGTAGACGATAAGCCTGACAGAGGGACCACTACTTACCGGTGATTGTATTTAGACTCGGAAGTTATCGTGGGGATACCGACCGGAGTGATGTACGACATATCGTCAGGGCCAGTCGTGGTGACAGCGCCTGAGTTATGAGGATTTACGTGTCGATACTAGACATGGGTTTCATGAGGTTTCGAGTGTCGGTGTTTGACACTCAGGTTTCCATGAATTTTACGTATCGTCGGTAGAAATACGTGGATGATGTCCTCACACATACATACATACATACATACATAGATACATACAGGTATATGTTTTCATGATGTTTTGGGTGTCGATGTTAGACACTCAGGTTTCATGAGACTTACAGGATGTGAGGGCCGATCTGAGGATACGGTGCCTGAGGATGTTGGGATTTAATGTGTCAGTGAGGGACACTAGGGTTTTTCCATGCGGATGATTTTTTATTGCATGAGGTTTTATTATATCATCCCACACTCAGGAATATTTTGATATGGATTGCTTCATGTAGTTGTAGTACCATGATGATGTGCCTTTACATGATTATTGCATATTCATATTACCATACTCATGCTATCAGATTACATGTGATATGTTAATCGCTATTCGTGCATACTTGCGATTACAGTATGATGTTAATTACTATTCATGAGTTGGCAACTCACCTCCGTTGTGCCACAGTGTTTTGCACGACTTACCCTCTGAGTAGTCGCGGCAGGGCGTTCTATCATCTCTACTTTTGCGGATACCGCTACGGTTGGCTGTGAGGCCTTTGCTTTTAGGTGGATTTGCGGTTATCCGTTTGTACATTGTATAATTTTTTGTTGGATCAAGTATTCTCCATCTACCTCTTCTTGTATTTGACTTAGAGACGAGTTGTGAGGATTCGGTGTTGTACTATTATTTTGGTGAGTTTGGGTGCCGTGCTCGTGGGAGCCGGTTTTGTTGAAAAGTTTTACTTCTTTATGCAGTTTTCTTTTATATTTCTTTGCTTCGGCGTCGTATATATGTTTGTGGTGGTTGTCTCCGCCGTTGGGCGTGATTTGCTCCCGTTTGGGATGCTTTATATATTATCTATGTTGTACCTATTTTCGGGGCTAGTTTTTACAAAGGAGGTGCTGCCTAAATTTTCAAGAAAGAAAACTAAAGTTAAAGATTTTTCTTAAGATTTTCCGAATGTTTTAAACTATGTTTTTCTCCGTTTATCCAGTTTTGGGTGGTTTCGATTTCTGGGTTTCGACTTAATTTACGTACGCATGTAGACGTTACGTAGCTTAAGTGCCGGTTACGGGCCAAATTTTGGGTCGTGACAGGTAATGAGGTAGAACTGGAAGAAATTCCAGCTACACAAACTACAACAGAAGATTTTGTAGAACCAGAGAATTCAGTAGTTCCTGACGAACCCCAGCCTCTCCGCCGATCTTGTAGGGTTCCTCATCCACCTGAGAGATACTACGGTTTTCTCATTAATGGTGGGAGCGAGGATTGCATCATGGAAGATGATGACCCGACTAGCTTCAAGAAGGCCATCACGAGTGGAGACTCTGTGAAGTGGCTGGATGCAATACGATCTGAGATGGAATCCATGTACACCTATTAGTGTATATTTCCTAGAGGCCATTAATGTATCATACTAACTTGTATATTACTTAATGGATGCTTGGGATATTCATAGTTGTATTGACAGTTTTGCTCAAAATGGTAGTATGCTACTTGGTTTGTTTCTACCTCAATATGTGCATGTGTTTCTTTTAGCATATTGCTTATACATATTAGTGGAGCCCTTAGGATCTTTGCTTGATTACCAGCGTTGTGATGGCAGTCGCACTAGTGGGGTTAAGTAATCTACAAGCACATCCTTATACAGGTCCCTAGTCGTAGGATTAACGAGACGGGGCATTGATATTCCGGAGTAGACTAATGTATACGCTTCTCATCCCAGCAAGGGAGATGGTCTGTCCCACAGCCATTAGTATGTCGTACTGGAGATAGTGTGCAGGTGCTCGTTAGGTTATGAGTACACTGGACAGGACTCGTCGGGAGCTGCTGGTTGGTACTATACCTATCGTCAGACAGCAGTTCCCAGGTGACATGAGTACAGCTTAGTTCTTCGATTTAACACTGCTACTTCGCCTCGAGTGTGTTCCCACTGTACTTTGATTATTACCCTACCACGGCTCAAAGGATTCGTGCAAACAGGTAACAGTTGGGTGCAGTCCCGAAGCACTTGATGGAAGTGGCGGTTAGACAGGATTCGTTTCTCCCGGTATTGGGGGTTGATATCACGCTGTGTTTAGGAGAGCCATTACATAAAGTCCCTGGCCAGGGCAAGCAAGATTTACTGGTAGTGTTTCCAGTAGTTTCTCAGGGTGTTCTGGGCTACACTCCGACATGACTTGTACCGCTATTAGGGGTCTGACGTTTACCGCCCCCTAAGCCCGACATGAGATACTCTTAGACGAACAGACTGGACTGTACGAAGATTGTCACATTCAAGCTCAGTAGGAGCTCGACTGGGTTTTCCTCATCGGCCTTCTTATCGACATCTACCTGGGGACCGTTACATACAGCTAGCACCGCTTGCGGCCTGTGGTTAAACCCATTGCCAGTGTAGTGTCGAGTCTTTAGAGTTCCACACAGAGGGTTGTTCACCTTTGGGCGATATGAGTAGATGTCGTATGGTTTTACGACAGGGTTCGTACACATACGCGCACTTGTGCGTGTTCGGTGTTCGAGCAGTAGATACTAGTGGGCTTTGGTTTAAGCCGGATCCTAGTATTGGATTTTGGATTGGTTTGGTCTCATTGTATTCCTGTTTCTCGGAACACGGATACGGGTATTTACATACAGTTGACAGAGGCAGAGGAGGAGACACCTCATTAGGGCTTTAACCATTGACTTGATCAAAACCATAATGAGAAGGTGGAAATTGATTAATAGTTTTAATTAGAGATAATTGTATCATGGCTAATGTTGGTTTGACCATTTGACTTGTTGACCCATGTTGACTTAGATATTTTTGTTAAGCATGAGATATTTTCTTTGAGCTTGCTTAGCATTAATTGTGATATGATAAAGGTCAAATCAATACACCATCACAATTATCTTAATTAATATTATTATTATTATCATATTTCCTCATATGAGAGCTTTATCCTCTCATTCTCATCTTATCTTTCTCTCTCATGGTTTGCTCTCTCCTCTTCCTCTTTCAAAGCTTTAATCTTTCATGAGTTGAAAATCAAAAGCTTTTGAGACAAAACCACCAAAATACTTCTCTACTCACTCTAGGGTTCTTAGTCTAGCAAGCCAAGCACTCTAGTTACTTCATTGTTGAGGTTGGAGCCCAAGATAGAGGCCTTCGGGTGGATCTTCTTCGATATAGAGAAGCCGGTGAGGAGGAGCCATCTACATCATTCTAAGGAGCTCACAACAAGGAGAAGAAGAAGTTCAAGACCAAGGTATAATCATTTAACCTAGTAGTTAAAACTCTAAGTTAGTTTGTTAGTTATTGTTTAGCAAAGATCCTTATAGCTAGTTCATGTTCCTTAGTAAAGAAAAATTTGATTTTTACCTATTCCGCCTCCCCACAAACTACCGAGGTTCGTAACATGGACTTACAGTGGTATCAGAGCCTGGCTAAACAACAACTAACATGTTAGCGATGTCTTTAGAACTTCGATCCATGAAAAATCGCAAAATACATCAAAAATTTGTGTTTTCTGCCGATTTTCAAAACAGGTCTAAAAATATTTTCAGAGGCCTGAAAAATACGTGCAGGCTTTTTTAGGGACACCTTAGAAAAACGAGCTCGTGACTCGGTCAGACTGCCGTGGAAGCGCGGCGAAACCATGCGTTTCGCCGCGGATCCGCGGCCGAGTCAACTCGTTTTTCCTGCAGAATGTCCAGCTTGATGTTTTGTGATTTTTCTGATATTTTGTTTCTGCCCAGAATCTTTTGAGTATAGTGTCGTATTTTGGGTAGTTTCAAATTTGGTTATCAATCGAAATTCTATAAACTTTAGCTAATCGGATTATATATGTGTTATATGTTCTGAACGTCTACTAATCGCTATACGTCGATTAGTGGGGGTTGTACATTTCTGTGATCTGTGCTATTGGTTTGTGTATATGAACTTGTTGGATCGTCGTGATGAATAGCCAGGGATGTGAGATGAGAGTTTTCATTTTTCATTTGATGTAAATTTGTAAATTGATGTAATATTTTTTTATGGTCGCACATCCGGGTTGAGGTTGTAGCCACCATTGTATATTATTTCTTTTACTGTTTTTGCTCCTAGGATAGACCCAAGGTGGGGTGCACAAACTACCGGGTACTTTGAAGTGCTAAGTGGCCTACTCACGTTGTTGAGGGAGGCAGCTTCTCTTCGGGTATTTGGCGGGTAGTTTACCGCACCCGTAGGTGTCTAGGGTGGGGTTTGGGTATTCATCGCGACCGTGTAATCCGTCTTTTGTTGTAGGCTCAAACGAAACTCGGATTTCTAGTATATCCAATGTGTTCATTTGTGATCTGGAATGATTATCATTTCGTTTGACGAATGTATATATATATATATATATATATATCTATATATGATATCTAGTAGGCGTTGCTTATGTTTTGCATCCGTGCTAGTCCAACCCCTGCACTGTCGTTAGTTAAGTAACCTAACGGCTGATGATAGGGCCCAGTGGCGAATGCGGATGGCATAAGCGTACATCATATTTTCGTTGTTTTCTGCAATGGTAGGATTAATTTATGGGACGCATTATATTAATGCAAAGAAAACAAACCAAAGTTGAATCGTCGGAACAATTTGAAAACCACTCGGTTTTTTCAAAACAGCAAAACTCTTAAAATGCGGAGCTTAAACCACTCCTTTTAAAAGCTATCAGGTTCCTTCGATTATATCAAGTTCACTACATTCACGGTTTCGCCAAAACCATTCGTAGCCCTCCGTCATTTCAGTTAAATATTCAGTAGTATTCAAGCTATGTATTTTGAATTTCGCCAAGGCATATTGATTGGTAGCTACCGAATATTTATCTATTGCATAGATAGATGCGTTGGTTTGGGACAGTCGTATTGCTATTTTGGCCTTCGTCAAGGGTATTTACGTGTGGGTTCAAATTAACCTGGATAATGACGTGTAGAACTTGACATGTGACTTATGATATGTTGGCCTTCGTCAAGGTCATAAGAGCATGGGGCAAAAATCCACATCGGGAGTTTCTAAAAAACTGAAACTTGCTAGTATTGCATACCATTTGGAGTGTGATAATTTTGGTAGGATTCCTTCAACTTTATCACAATGATATTTGGATCCCGATCCTACTGTGAGTATATGCTACTCCTCGGGAATTTTTCTCACTTAACAATCAAATCTATAAACTAAGTAGGTGTCTAGAAAGGTGTTAGCGGGGCTACGCCTACAGGGAAAAGAGGTTATTTAATTAAGGAACTTCGCGAAAGAGTCGTAAAACCTCCCTCGAAGTATCGACACTCACCTGGCTGAACGGTTAAGCAAGTGTTGTACGGTGAGATTAATCCTGACTAATTCTTCTTTTATGGTTTGAGGAAGGATTCGAGAAATAGTGGCAGCCATCCTGTTTAGATAAACTAAAAACCAATCTAAACTTGCAAGAGCATCATGCTAAGTATTTTCTTCTCTCTCTCTTAATTACAGCGACCCAGTGACCAAACATAGGTTATATCTATATAATAAAATGACTGAATCTGACTATAATGACTGGAAAAGGTCTGTCCAGATGTCCATTACACATGACAAGCTGGGATACCTCTTCACTACTCAAAACCCTTCCGTATCAGGTTCAGTTTCCACCGTCATAGATATTGATATCCATAAGAAATCGGAAGGGGATTGTGCGAATGCCAAGTGCCTCGTGTTGGCCTCAGTTGATGGTGTATACCAGAGGCAGCACGAGAAGATGAACTTAGCTTCCATCTTCCTCCATAACAAAAATTTATATGGAGAGCAATCTCGTATCGCAAGATATGAGATCTCGAAGGAATTGCTTCATGCGAGGTTGGCTGTCGGGTCATCTGTAGGGGACAATGTCCTTACAGTGACTAGCTGTATTGATCTGCTCATGGACCTGAAGACCACGTTGGGAAACATGTCATATTCTGACTTGTTTCTACAGTCCCTACCTTCTACTTGCATCCTGAAGGAAACCAGGGAGGTAGAAAGAAAGGGAAGGGCAAAAGTTTAGGGACTAGATATAGGAAAGGAAGGACGTCCCTATTGTTACGGGAAAGGGCATTGGCAGAGAGATTGCAGGGCTTGCAAAGCCAGTAGCCAAGATTCGAAGCATGTTCTGGCTTCGGCTTCGGGTATGTTTGTAATGGAAAACTGTATGTCAATTAACCCTACTTCCTGGGTACTAGATACCGGATCAAGGTCTCATATCTGTAATTCATTACAGGCTTTGAGAAACCGTAGAGTTATCAGGTTAGGTGATATAACTCTCAGAGTTGTGAACGGAATGAGAGTGGACGCTGAATCCATAGGGGAATATCATCTAGGATTGACAAGTGGGCAAATATTGATTCTATATAACTGTTTGTATGTGCCTAGTATGGCTTGTAATATCACATCTATATCCTTACTTTCTAAGGAAGGATATGATTTCACGATGTGGTCTACATCCAACTTAATCAAGTTCTGATTGGGTCAGGTACATTAGATAACGGTATATAGGTACTAAATCAAGCTCAGGTTTTCAGTATCCAGAATACACTTAAAAGAAAGTCTCTGGAATTAAATCAGGCTTTCCTATGGCATTGTAGACTGAGTCACATCAATGAAACACGATTGATGAAGTTACATAGAGAGGGATATTTGAATCCATTCGAATATCAGTCTTATGCTACTTGTGAATCTTGTCTCATGGGAAAGATGACAAAGACTCCGTTTACTGGACACGGGATGAGAGCGAGCGAGCGAGCTCTTGGGACTCATACACAGTGATGTGTGTGGTCCAATATCTACACATGCGTAAGGTGATTATTCCTATTTCATTACTTTTACGGATGATTTCTCTAGGTATGGACATGTCTTCTTGATGAAGCATAAATCCGAGGCTTTTGAGAAATTCCGGGAATACAAGAATGAAGCGGAAAAACAAACAGGCAAAAGTATCAAGACACTGAGATCCGATCGAGGTGGTGAATACTTAAGTGCCGAGTTCCTGGGATACTTAAAAGAGAACGGTATTCTCTCTTAGCTTGCTCCTCCATACACACTACAACACAACGGTGTATCGGAATGGTGGAATCGAATTCTATTGGATATGGTTCATTCCATGATGAGTAAGGCTGAGTTACCGCGATCCTTCTGGAGTTATGCACTAGAATCAGCTGCATATCTTTTGAACCAGGTTCCTACTAAGTCAGTGCCTACCACACCATATCAGATGTAGAGTGGAAAGAAACCCTATCTTATACATTTTAAGACTTGGGGATGTCCAGCTTTTGTTAAAAAGCAGCATACGGACAAGCTCGAGGCATGCTCAGTACAGTGTAAGTTTATGGGATACCCAAAGAACTCTAAGGGATATCTTTTGTATTACGCAGAGGAGCAAAAGGTCTTTGTTTCTCGTCATGCCCGCTTCTTGGAAACTGAATTTTTAGAAAATCAGATAAGTAGGAGTGCAATAGAACAGGAAGAAATTCCAGAACCACAAGCTATTACTGAAATCTTGGTAGAACCAGAGGTTTCAGAAGAACCGGACATCCCAGCGCCACTCCGCAGGAGTAGTAGGCAGTCTCACCCGTCCGAGAGATACTACGGTTTTCTCATAGATGGGGATCGAGAGGATTGCATCATTGAAACTGATGAGCCTATTAGCTTCCAGCAAGCTATTCAGAGCAGTGACTCGGTAAAATGGTTGGATGCAATGCGGGCCGAAATGGAGTCCATGTACACCAACAAAGTTTGGACTTTGGACATTGCTCCAGAAGGGGTAAAACCTGTAGGCTGCAAATGGATCTTCAGAAAGAAGATTGGTGTAGATGGGCAGGTTGAAACCTATAAAGCTAGACTTGTTGCAAAGGGTTTTCATCAAAGACCTAGTTTGGACTATGACGAAACCTTTTCTCCAGTGGCTATGCTCAAATCCATTCGGATCCTTCTTACCATTGCTGCCTTCCATGATTATGAGATCTGGCAGATGGACTTAAAGACGGCTTTTCTAAATGGAAATTTGGAAGAGTGCGTCTATATGGATCAGCCGGGGGGTTTCATTCAGAGTGGGAGCAGCGGTAAAGTATGCAAGTTGCTTAAGTCCATTTATGGACTAGAGCAGGCATCACGGAGTTGGAACATCTGCTTTGATGATACTGTCAAAGAATTCGACTTTATCAAAAATCCAGATGAACCATGCATTTACAGTAAGATTGTAGGGAGAACTGTTGTATTCCTCGTCTTGTACGTGGATGACATTCTCTTAATAGGAAATGAAATTCCTATGCTACAGTCAGTCAAAGGATTCTTGTCACAGAGGTTCTCCATGAAAGACCTGGGTGATGCCTCCTATATTCTGGGGATCCAGATCTATCGTGATAGATTTAAGAGGATGTTGGGACTTTCACAGTCCAGGTACATCGATACCATACTGAAATGATTCAGTATGGAAGATTCAAAGCATGGTAATCTACCGGCTTGTCACGGAATCACCCTCTCCAAAGAGATATCTCCCAAGACTGATTTGGAAAGGGCTCGCATGTCATCTATAACCTACACATCTACGGTAGGCTCTATAATGTATGCGATGTTGTGTACCAGATCATATGTAGCATACGCATTAAGCGTTGTAAGCCGATATTAGTCGGACCCAGGGGAGAAGCACTGGATAGTAGTAAAGAACAATCTCAAGTACCTGAGAAGGACTAAGGAGATGTTCTTGGTGTATGATAGAAAAGACCTCCAGATCGAGGCCTTTGCTGACTCCAGCTTCCGAAGTGAAAAGGATGACTCCAAGTCCATGTCGGGTTATGTCTTTATGCTCAACGGAGGGGCGGTCTGTTGGAAGAGCTCCAAACAGAACATCGTTGCTGACTCGACGATGGAAGCGGAGTACATAGTTGCTTGCGATGCCGCAAAAGAGGCTGTTTGGATGAAGAAGTTCCTCATAGAACTTTAGGTGCTTCCAACCTTTGTTGATCCAAAACCGCTGTATTGTGACAACAATGGCGCTATAGCCTTAGCGAAGGAACCCAGTTCCGATCAAAAGTCCAGGCACATCTTGAGGCGGTACCACCTGATCAGAGAGATCGTAGATCGCCGGGAGATCGAGGTGAGGAGAGTAGATTCGGAGAATAACACTGCAGATCCACTCACGAAGGCCATGCCCCAGACTCAGTTCGAGCGGCTGATCGAGATGATAGGTCTTCGATACGCCAGTACATGGCCCTAGTGCAAGTGGGAGATTGTTAGTGATATGCCCTTGAGGCTATTACTGTAACATACTAGCTTGTATATTACTTAATGGATGCTTGGGATATTCACAGTTGTATTAACAGTCTTGCTCAAAATGGTAGTATGCTACTTGGTTTGTTTCTACTTCAATATGTGCATGCGTTTCTTTTAGCATATTGCTTATACATATTAGTGGAGCCCTTAGGATCTTTGCTTGATTACCAGCGTTGTGATGGCAGTCGCACTAGTGGGGGCTGGGTAATCTACAAGCACATCCTTATACAGGTCCTTAGTCGTAGGATTATCGAGACGGGGCAACAATATTCCGGAGTAGACTAGTGTATACGCTTCTCATCTGTAACATTTCAGAAAAAATAAAATATTATTTTTGGGGATTTTTTTATAATTAAATAATATTATATTGAATATTTTGATCATGCGGTCTAATTAAATACCGATAAATTGGGAAAAATTTAGAAAATTATAGAAATTACTAAAAAGAGGGTGCTTTATATGATTTATGCAAATTATAAAATTTTATGATTTATTATGCACTTTTTTAGTTCTAATCGCGATTAAATATCGCTAATCGTGTTTTAAGCCGAATTTGTGCATATGGCACGCACTGTGTCATATTCTACACTTTTCATCTTTTCAACCATGGCTTTTATTTTTGATTTGCTTGGATTTGTTTAAATGGGAAAGAAAAGAAAAGAAAAGAAAAGAAAAAGGAAAACAATAAAAAAAGGGGCATGGGCAAGAGAGAGAGAGGGTGAGGGGTCAAACCTTGGGCATGGCTCATCTCCCATTCCTTCATCTCTTCATCTTCTTCTCTCCTCTTCATTTCCATGGCAGCACTCTCTCCTCCCTCCTATTCAAACTCACAAAACACCATCAAAACAACCTCGAAACCTCAGCCCCACTTCATTAAAAATGTGCATAAGCTCACAAGCTACATTTTGGACAAAAAAAAATTTGATTTTGGTGCCCTAGGGGATTTATGAGTGCAAAATGAAGTAATTATTCCATCATTGGTGTAGAATTTCCAATGATTTTGCATCCATGTTAACATAAAACAGATATAGTGATGTTTCGTGAGGTTTGGAAATTCCAAGTTAGGGTTTGAGAAATCCTTGAGTTGTGAAGTGCAATTGAGTGTAGTAGTGACCTTAAAACCCCCTTAGTGATAGCTTTTTGGACTAAAACAGAGACTTAAACCTCTATTAGCGAACATAGAAATCCCCGATATCCGTATTTTGTGGAATTCTGTAGGGAATATGAAATCTGCTATCACTCGGGGACCTGGAAATTTAATTAGCAAACACTGAGAGATAAGCAGGCACCCAGAAAGCTAACCTCAAAACCTGAGCCACCCCTCCATGTTCTTGCCGCAATTTTAATCAATCTGGATGCAATTTGCGGCCAGGGTGGGATCATTTGGGTTCGTATTTGTTCTGTGGCTTTATCTCCAGTAAACTAGACCCTCCACATGTGCAAAATTGGCTAATTTGACTTAAGATAAAATCTGGAGCATGTTTTCAAAGTTGCTGCTTTATGTTTGCGATGTTTATGAATTGGAGTTTTGATATTTGTGTTTGGTATCGATCACTTGACGTTTGTACGTCTATATCGAGTGTTATTTGGTTTGTTTGCGAGAGCAAACTATAGGTTTTGACCTATGCGAGTTCCGCGTGTCGTTTTGGTTTCGATTTGGATTTTAATGCGATACGATACGTTGTGACATGTAGGTAACCCATGTGGACTTCGAGACGACAAGCAAAAGAGTGGCGATGTTGGCATCGACAAACGAAGATCAAGGTGAGTAGATATATATCAACGGGGGAAGTCAGGTGGATGACGCATAGCACCCCCGCAGTTTCGTAATGGAACGCGAATGCGTTATATCTATATTATATGTACTTATACGGATGTGATATGGAATGACTTTGGATTAGTATAGTGTACTTGTAAGTTAGTGTTTAGTCGCGAACCTTAGGGTAGTGATTTGCATACACGCACAAACACACATACATTCATTTTATTTACCTGTGCTTATACAGGGATATGTATATATATATACACACACATGGGTATGGGACTATGTATATATATATACGTATACATATACAAGGATTATGAGGATTGTACTTGGGATTGAGATGAGTCGATTGAGATTGGGCTGGATGCCATGAGATCGGTGATATGACATGGTTCATATTATGAGATACGGCACGATGTTTAGCAGGTCCTTTAGGCATGGTGATTTCATACATACGCATGCATATATGTAGATGGTATCAGTATGTACTAGGCGTAGATCATTACCCCCAGATCATGAGGTAATGATAAGGATACCAAGAGAATAAATAGATAAATGTGATTTTGACCCGTACCCAGGTTTGGGATGCCGTACGATGGATTTACCGTACGTGCTATATTGATGATAGATCTACACTCTTGACTCGAGAATGTCATATTATATAGGGTATCGTACGGGATACTATTGAGGCGGGATCACCGACTATTATATATATGTATCGACTCAGATTTAGGTAGTTTCCTTACATTTTTATTTGCCTGCTAGCTCAGACCTGTAGTTACCTGTCTGACTCATTTACATTATTGCATATTCTTTATCGTTGTGTTTATTATTTAGCTCCCGCATATTTCTGCTGCTCGCATCGCATTGCATGCTTATATCGTGTTTTCATATGCTTGTATTGAAATTATGCCGTCAGGACACCAGCACCATTACCGATGATGCGTATGTTCCACATACACTTACTCGCCGGCTCACACACATCATCATCGGTAATTGCCATGTCACGTACACTTAGAGAATATTGCTCATTTGACATCGTTGTTAGCTGGAAGTTTCGATATATTATTACTGTGCTAGTTTAGATATCGCATTCATTACTGTTGTACTTCATGCGTATTTATTATTCATTGTGATGCGTTGTTATTTAAGGGCCAGTCCGGATTGCCGGAGCCCAATGCTTTTAAATTCATTGCTATTTATTCTCGAGATTTGGGATTCCCATGAGATTTATGGATTTGGAGATACTGCAAGAATTTATAAAACTGATTATCATTTTGAAATGAAAGTTGCGGTTTTCTCATGATATGATTTGAGATTGTCCACCATGAGTTTTCTCGGCTCTTGAGCGATATCATACACCCAATTCAATGGGTAGTAGAGTCCGTCTGTTGGTGCATGGTGGACCCGGTGCGGTACCCCGGGGCAAGAAGATCGCAGATATAGGCGTTGAGCCAGCGACAGGGGAGCATTGCTGACCGGTTATTGTATTAGGACTCGACGGATATCCGGAGGATACCGATCGGAGTCAGGCCAGTACAGATAGCCGGAGCCCAGGGGCTAGTCCGGATAGCCGGAGCCCCAGATATTGATATTGAGGTATTGAGATATTATGATATGGGCCAGTCCGGATAGCCGGAGCCCTAGATATTGAGATATTGGGATTTATGTTTTGTGTCGATGCTAGACACTGATTTATGTTGATTTCATTGATGATACCTCATTTTAAATTACAGAAAGCTCACTAAATTAATAAAACAGTTTCTCGTTTATTTGTATTCTGTTTTCATGCATTCATACCTCTTATTGTGATATATTGCTACCTGAGGCACTGACACGAGCACATGAGATTACACTTATGTATAGATGTTTACCCTTTCCACCTTATCATGCTTCAGACTTTATCATTTTGAGGTTATATATATATATTGATCGTATTGACCTAGGATTGAGTCATACATACGATTTCTGCTCGGTGATGTTTTTTACTCACGAGTTGGCAACTCACCCCCGTTTTGCCACAGTTTCTTGCAGGTTTTGCCGTACAGGTTTAAATACGACTTTGCTGGCACACTGCTTCCATTCCGGGTGATTTGCTTTAGTAGGTGGGTTCACTTGTTTCGTGACCACTATTGTACTTATTTTATTCAGTTGTATCTAGTAACTCCATCAACTAGACTGTACTATTTATTTGACTTAGAGACTTGTTGTATATTATTTCAACCTTAGCGTCGCACGTTGTATTATTATGGATTTCATGTTGTTTGAGTTTCCTTTTGAGTTTTTATCCTCGCCCTTCGGCATTGTATATTATATTGCTTGTGTGGTTGTGGCCATCGATTGACGAAGAGCTAGCTCCTGCTTGGGGATGCCTTTTATCATTTTTGTATATATTATTCATATTGTACCCCGTTCGGGGCCTGCATTTACAAAGGAAACTCTGCCGAAATTTTCAGAAAAGACTTGGGATTCAAAAATGCATAATTCGGCTTATGCTATTAAAAACCTCTTGCTTTTAAACAAGTTTTTCTTCATTTATTCTTGAAAATGGTTTTAGATTTCTGGGCTTTTGGATTACTTGAATTAGATGTGGTCCTATAGACTTCATACAATTCAAGTGCCAGTCACGTGCTATTTCGGTTCATGACAAAGTTGGTAGCAGAGCGCTAGGTTAACCTTAGTTCGAGTCTATGTTTGACTATGCGGAGCCTAGGGCGTTTAGATATATACGGAATCTAGGCTTGATCTTACGGAACGTAGACTTAGTCGAGGGGGTAATAGACCCGAACATTCGTCGCATAGGTTGACCTTGGTTGATGGAGTAGGTGACTTAAGGAGAGTGACGTACCGTGTGTATGTTCCACGGCATACTTACGATACGCTACTCCGCTTAAGAAATCTTAGGATGTACAATTCCTTACACAGCATTATATTCATTCATGATCTATCCTCATCGATATTGGTTTATGTTTTGCTTCCATGATTATACGGGCAGAGAGAGCTACGGCTAGAGTTGCGGTCAGCACGAGCTCGTCACGGACGAAGACTGACCAAGGCGTGATTCCAGGGACATACGATTGCATAGAGAGGCGTCGTCTTATTGTGTTTTCGTGCCATGAGCGTTTGATGGATCGCTTTTACGAGATTACTTAGACGTGCAGATCAGCGCCAGAGGATTGGGCCACTGATAGAGGCCAGCCAGAATGTGATGACCGTTGATGTATCGACTATTCTTGATTATTGAGGCACTGTTTAGCGTGCAGATGAATGAGCCAGTTGCTGCTGCGAATGATGAGATATTGCCCAGATGGTTGGAGCTGTTGCAGCACGAGTTTATACATAGAGATATCATAGAAGATCGCTAGTCACCCGAGGATGAATGACTAGGACATGTGGTTCGTTCACTTACCCCGATGCGAGGTCATCAGATTGATTGATTCCAGCTAGAGACGACTTCGTACAGATACGTTGGGAGTCGATAGAGACGATTGAATGTCAGAAACCCATTTTTCTAAGTTTAATGTATTTGGAGAAAACATGCAAGTGATTCTACGGACCCTCTAGAAGAATGAAACCCAAACTCGACATAATGACCATGAGAACGCCTTTAAACCTTAGGGTTTGCGGCAGTTCAGCGGTGCCATTAATGAGGCTTGGGTTTGCCCTTATACGGTTGGTCCATAGGTGCTGTGGCATGTACTCAATATTATTAAACTGTACCCAAGATGTTGAGCTCTTGGGGGATTATGAGGTTTTGATGAATCGATCGAATAGTTCGACATCTTTCGGATATCATGTGATGGAATGCATTGCTTGGGAGACTGCAGATACGAGTACAGCCATTGGAGCACAGTCCATGCAGCCACGAAGAGACGAGTCCGAATCTGTCGACATTAGAGAAAAGTGGAGTAAGAGGTTCGTACGAGATCTTGATGAGATGACGTTCCACTCCGCCGACATCAGAGATGTGATACGCATGCAGAGGCGTTGTATATGGATATATCTTCCAGAAGGAGTCGCGATGAGTATGCAGCCATTCCGGAACAAGAACCAGATATAGTAAAGGGTGATAACCTCTGGACAGTTCGGCAGAGACGAGATTTGGGAGAGACTTCGACATGACCTTTCTGGAATATTATACGAGGAGACTTGGACCAGGAGTGGTCATATTACGCACACCCGGCAGGATAGAGTTCGGCATCGTCGACGAGACATGTTATGAATGACCACGAAAGGTAGCCAGAGATTTTTATAGGATATGCTTGAGCGGGACTATTCCGCCATACTTGATTTCGGTATTTTGGGAAATCTATTCGCTTGATTGAGTTTTGATGACTGAGTTTCATGATATTTGTTTTCGTGCACCATGGTTGCACCTACTGGGTATTTATATTTTATGCATAGTTATTACACTTGAGATATGCTTTATACACTGTTGTGTTGATTTATGATTTATGCACAGTATTGCACTTGATATCGTTTTGTGCCTTGGCTGGACATGTTTATGATTTCATGGATTTCATACAGTTGGGTTGATTTTGTGTATATGGTACGTACGCGATTTGGTTTTGCACTTGGTATAGTTCACATATGCTTGCAGTGCATTGATACGTATTTTGTGCACCACAGTTGCACTGACTTCGTTTTGATATCATTCGAGACATTGATTTTGTTTTCATGCCTAGGGCATGCATATGATTTGGCTTATGCTTTCAGCATAGTCTTCATGCTTTTTTAGTATTTTGAATTGATTTTGTGCATGTTGATGCACATGGTTGTGAGATTATATGCCACGGTATACCTGATTTGGATTTGGATTTAAGATGTGTTATATACCGTCGATTTCGATAGTGATACTCGATATTGTTTTGTACACCTTGTGCACCTGATTGGATTCTTGTGCATATTTGGCGCGCATGGATTGGATTTTGCGCATGTTCGGCGCTTGATATTGGATTTTGTGCATATTGGATGCACATGATTTAGATTTTATTCATGCATGATGGATGTGCCTGATTTGGATTTTCACGCATGTTGGGTGCAAGATATTAGATGCGATTTTGGTGCACACTAGATGCATTAAATCGGGATTCTTTGTGCACATCAGATGCACCTGATGTTGCTGTCAGGCACGCCCGTTGCCCTTGACAGGTGTTTCCTGCACACCCATTGCACTTAGATTTTGTTTCTGTGCACATGTATGGCACATTCATGGATTTCGATTTCCGTGCGCACCTGACGCACGGGACATTCTTATGTGTTTTGGGAGTGATTCCCTTTGAGCAGCATGTTTTATTATATTTACTATTTGATATAGTAGCTGAGCAGGACTAGTCCGAGGACAACACCTGAACATATTTTTGCATGCATTGATAGTTATCGAAAGGATTTCCAAAAAGGGAGCTATAGTCTCAGTATTTACCTACGTGTCTGAGATGACATGAAACGTTTAAAACAAGGAAACCCTTCTAAATTGTTTTCAAAACGGCGGGACGGGCATATTAAACAAAAGTTATATACATATATGGTTATTTTCTTACAATAGACGTCCGCCACTATGCAGTGTTATGCGCATCGCACAGCGACTTAAATAGGTTTAGCATGCATTTCCTTCAGAGGTTTACATGTACAGTTCAATATATATATCATGTTGGTTTTCGTATTGGATTTAGACATTGATGTCTTCCCCATGACTCCGATGATGGCGAAATGTTTGATGGAGTTTTGCTTTTGATTGATATACTCGTTTTTCATGCGCATGCATTGCGCTACGATGTGTTTTATGTATTTATGATTTCGGAGCCCTGACGACATGATCTTTTTACTGAAATGTTTTAGTATTTGAGGGGTTTAAATTTAAATTCGGGACCGAGTTTCTTTAAGGGGGGAAGACTGTAACATTTCAGAAAAAATAAAATATTATTTTTGGGGATTTTTTTATAATTAAATAATATTATATTGAATATTTTGATAATGCGGTATAATTAAATACCGAAAAATTGGGAAAATTTTGGAAAATTTTAGAAATTACTAAAAAGAGGGTGCTTTATGTGATTTATACAAATTATAAAATTTTAAGATTTATTATACTCTATTTTAGTGCTAATCACGATTAAATATCGCTAATCGTGTTTTAAGCCGAATTTGTGCACATGACACGCACCGTGTCATATTCTACACTTTTTCATCTTTTCTACCATGGATCTTCTTTTTGATTTGCCTGTATTTGTTTTGAATGGGAAAGAAAAGAAAAGAAAAGAAAAAGGAAAACAATAAAAAATGGGGCAAGGGCAAGAGAGAGAGAGGGTGAGGGGTCAAACCTTAGGCATGACTCGTCTCCCATTCCTTCATCTCTTCATCTTCTTCTCTCCTCTTCATTTCCATGGAAGCACTCTCTCCTCCCTCCTCTTCAAAGTTACAAAACACCAACAAAATAACCTCAAAAGCTCATCCCCACTTCATTAAAAATGTGCACAAGCTCATAAACTACACTTTGGACAAAGAAAATTTTGACTTTGGTGCCCTAGGGGATTATTGAGTGCAAAATAAGGTAATTATTCCATCATTACTGTAGAATTTCCATTGATTTTGCATCCATGTTAACTTAAAACCGATATAATGATGTTTGGTGAGGTTTGGAAATTCAAAGTTAGGGTTTGAGAAATCCTTGAGTTGTGAAGTGCAATTGAGTGTAGTAGTGACTTTAAAACCCCCTTTGTGATAACTTTTTGGATTAATACTGAGACTTAAACCCATATTACCGAACTTAGAAATCCCTGATATCCGTATTTTGTGGAATTCTGTAGGGAATATGAAATCTGCTATCACTCGGGGACCTGGAAATTTAATTAGCAAACACTGAAAGATAAGCAGGCACCAAGGAAGCTAGCCCCAAAACCTGAGCCACCCCTCCATTTTCTGACCGCAATTTTAATCAATCTGGCCACAATTTGCGGCCAAGGTGGGATCATTTGGGTTCATATTTGTTCTATGGCTTTATCTCCAGTAAACTAAACCCTCCACATGTGCAAAATTGGCTAATTTGACTTAGGGTAAAATCTGGAGCATGTTTTTAAAGTTGTTGCTTTATGTTTGCGATGTTTATGAATTGGACTTTTGATATTTTTGTTTAGTATCGATCACTTGACGTTTGTACATCTATATCGAGTGTTATTTGGTTGGTTTGCGAGAGCAAACTATAGGTTTTGACCTTTGTGAGTTCAGCGTGTCGTTTTGGTTTTGATTTGGATTTTAATGCGATACGATACGTTGTGACATGTAGGTACCCCATGTGGACTTCGAGACGGCAAGCAAGCGAGTGGCGATGTCGGCAACGACAAACGAAGATCAAGGTGAGTAGATATATATCTACGGGGGAAGTCGGGTGGATGGCGTATAGCACCCTCGCAGTTTCGTAATAGAACGCGAATGCATTATATCTATATTATATATACATATACGGATATGATATGGAATGACTTTGGATTAGTATAGTGTACTTTTAAGTTAGTGTTTAGTCGCGAACCCTAGGGTAATGATTTGCATACATGCACACACGCACATACATTCATTTTATTTACCTGTACGTATATGGGGATATGTATACACACACACACACATGGGTATGGGACTGTGTGTGTGTGTGTGTGTATGTACACATATACATGGATTATGAGGATAGTCCTTGGGATTGGAGATGAGTCGATTGAGATTGGGCTGGATGCCATGAGGTCGGTGATATGACGTGGTTCGTATTATGAGATACGATACGATGTTTAGCGGTTCCTTTTGGCGTGGAGTTTTCATACATACGCATGCATAAATGTAGATGGTATCAGTATGTACTAGATGTAGATCAGTACCCCCAGATCACGAGGTAATGATAAGGATACTAAGAGAATAAAGAGATAAATGTGATTTTGACCCGTACCCAGGTTTGGGATGCCATACGATGGATTTACCGTACGTGCTATAATGATGATAGATCAACACTCCTGACTCAAGGATGTCATATTATATAGGGTATCGTACGTGATACTATTGAGGCGGGATCACCGACTATTATATATATATATATATATGTGTGTGTGTGTGTGTGTCGACTCAGATTTAGGTGGTTTCCTTACCTTTTTATTTGCCTGCTAGCTCAGACCTATAGTTACCTGTATGACTCGTTTACATTACTGCATGTTATTTATCGTTGTGTTTACTATTCAGCTCCGGCATATTTCTGCCGCTCGCATCGCATTGCATGCTTATATCGTGTTTTCATATGCTAGTATTGAAATTATGCTGTCAGGATACCAGCACCATTACCGATGATGCATATGTTCCACATACACTTACTCGCCGGCTCACACACATCATCATCGGAAATTGCCATGTCACGTATACTTAGAGAATATTGCTCATTTGACATTGCTGTTAGCTAGTAATTTCAACATATTATTACTGTGCTAGTTTAGATATCGCATTCATTACTGCTGTATTTCATGCATAATTATTATTCATTGTCATGCATTGTTATTTAAGGGCCAGTCTGGATTGCCGGAGCCCAATACTTTTAAATTCATTGTTATTTATTCTCGAGATTTGGGATTTCAATGAGATTTGTGGATTTGGAGAAACCGTAAGAATTTATAAAACTGATTATCATTTTAAAATGAAAGTTGCGGTTTTCTCATGATATGATTTGAGATTGTCCACCATGAGTTTTCTCGGATCTTGAGCGATATCATACACCCAATTCATGGAGGAGTAGAGTCCGTCTGTGGGTGCATGGTAGACCCGGTGCAGTACCCCGGGGCAAGAAGATCGCAGATATAGGCGTTGAGCCTGTGATAGGCGAGCATTGTTGACCGGTGATTGTATTAGGACTCGACGGATATCCGGAGGATACTGATCGGAGTCGGGCCATTCCGGATAGCGGAAGCCCCAGATATTGATATTGAAGTATTGAGATATTATGATATGGGCCAGTCCGGATAGCTGGAGCCCTAGATATTGAGATATTGGGATTTATGTTTTGTGTCGATGCTAGACACTGATTTATGTTGATTTCATTGATGATACCTCATTTTAAATTACAGAAAGCTCACTAAATTAAGAAAACAGTTTCTCATTTATTTGTATTCTGTTTTCATGCATTCATACCTCTTATTGTGATATATTGCTACCTGAGGCACTGACACGAACACATGGGATTACACTTATGTATAGATATTTACCCTTGCCACCTTATCATGCTTCAGACTTTATCATTTTGAGGTTATATATATATTGATCGTATTGACCTAGGATTGAGTCATACATACGATTTCTGCTCGGTGATATTTTCTACTCACGAGTTGGCAACTCACCCCCATTGTGCCATAATTTCTTGCAGGTTTTGCCATACAGGTTTCGTTACGACTTTGCTGGCACACTGCTTCTATTCTGGTGATTTGCTTTGGTAGGTGGGTTCACTTGTATCGTGACCACCATTGTACTTATTTTATTCAGTTGTATCTAGTAACTCCATCAACCAGAATGTATTATTTATTTGACTTCGAGACTTGTTGTATATTATTTCAACCTTAGAATCGTGCGTTGTATTATTATGGGTTTCATGTTGTTTGAGTTTCCTTTTGAGTTTTGATCCTCGCCTTTCGGCGTTGTATGTTATATTGCTTGCGTAGTTGTGGCCATCGATTGACAAAGAGCTAGCTCCCGCTTGGGGATGGCTTTTATCATTTTTGTATATATTATTCATGTTGTACCCTGTTCGGGGCCTGCATTTACATAGAAAACTCTGCCGAAATTTTCAGAAAAGACTTGGGATTTAAAAACGCATAATTCGTCTTATGCTATTAAAAACCACTTGCTTTTAAACAAGTTTTCCTTCATTTATTCTTTAAAATGGTTTTAGATTTCTGGGCTTTTGGCTTACATGAATTAGATGTGGTCCTATAGATTTCATACGATTCAAGTGCCAGTCACGTGCTATTTCGGGTCGTGACATCATCCTAGCAGGGGAGATGGTCTGTTCCATAGCCATTAGTATGTCGTACTAGAGATAGTGTGCAGGTGCTCGTTAGGTTACGAGTACACTGGACAGGACTCGTCGGGAACTGCTGGTTGGTACTATACCTATCGTCAGCTAGCAGTTCCCAGGTGACATGAGTACAGCTTAGTTCGTCGACTTAACACTGCTACTTCGCCTCGAGTGTGTTCCCACTGTACTTTTATTATTACCCTACCATGGCTGAAAGGATTCATGCAAACAGGTAGCAGTTGGGTGCAGTCCCGAAGCACTTGGAGGCAGTGGCGATTAGACATGATTCGTCTCTCCCGGTATTGGGGGTTGATATCGTGCTGTTTCTAGGAGAGCCATTACATAAAGTCTCTGGCCAGGGAAAGCGAGATTTATTGGTAGTATTTCCAGTAGTTTCTCAGGGTGTTCTGGGTTACACTTCGACACGACTTGTACCGCTATTAGGGGTCTGACGTTTACCGCCCCCTAGGCCCGACATGCGATACTCTTAGACGAACAGATCGGACTGTACGGAGATTGTCACATTTAGGCTCAGTAGGAGTTCGGATGGGTTTTCCTCATCGGCCTTCTTATCGACATCTACTTAGGGACTGTTACATATAGCTAGTACCGCTTGCGGCCTGTGGTTAAACCCACTGCCAATGTAGTGTCGAGTCTTTAGAGTCCCATACAGAGAGTTGTTCACCTTTGGGCGATATGAGTAGATGTCGTATGGTTTTACGACAGGGTTCGTACATATACGCGCACTTGTGCGTGTTCGGTGTTCGGGCAGTAGATACTAGTGGGTTTTGGGTTAAGCCGGATCCTAGTATCGGATTTTGGATTGGTTTAGTCTCATTCTATTCGTGTTTTTCGGAACACGGATACGGGTATTTACATACAGTTGACAGAGGCAGAGGAGGAGACACCTCATTAAGGTTTTGACCATTGACTTGATCAAAACCAGAATGAGAAGGAGGAAATTGATTAATAGTTTTAATTAGAGATAATTGTATCATGGCTAATATTGGTTTGACCATTTGACTTGTTGACCCATGTTGACTTAGATATTTTTGTTAAGCATGAGATATTTTTTTTGAGCATGCTTAGCATTAATTGTGACATGATAAAGGTCAAATCAATACACCATCACAATTATCTTAATTAATATTATTATTATCATATTTCCTCATATGAGAGCTTTGTCCTTTTATTCTCATCTTATCTTTCTCTCTCATGGTTTGCTCTCTCCTCTTCCTCTCTCAAAGCTTTAATCATTCATGAGTTGAAAATCAAAAGCTTTTGAGACAAAACCACCAAAATACTTCTCTACTCACTCTAGGGTTCTTAGTCTAGCAAGACAAGCACTCTTGTTACTTCATTGTTGAGGTAGGAGCCCAAGATAGAGGCCTTCGAGTGGATCTTCTTAGATATAGAGAAGCCGGTGAGGAGGAGCCATCTACAACATTCCAAGGAGCTCACAATAAGGAGAAGAAGGAGTTCAAGACCAAGGTATAATCATCTAACCTAGTAGTTAAAACTCTAAGTTAATTTGTTAGTTATTGTTTAGCAAAGATCCTTATGGCTGGTTCATGTTACTTAGTAAAGAAAATTTTGATTTTTACCTATTCTGCCTCCCCGCAAACTACCGGGGTGCATAACATGGACTTACAACACCAACAAAGTATGGACTTTGGAAGTTGCTCTTGAAGGGGTAAAACCTATTGGGAGCAAATGGATCTTTAAGATGAAACTTGGTGTAGATGGAAAAGTTGAGATTTTCAAAACTAGACTTGTTGCAAAGGGTTTTCTTCAACGACCAGGTGTGGATTATGACGAAATCTTTTCTCCAGTGGCTATGCTTAAGTCCATCCGGATCCTACTTGCCACTACTGCATACCATGACTACGAAATCTGGAAAATGGATGTTAAGACCGCCTTTCTAAATGGTGATTTTGGGGAGTGTGTGTACATGACTCAGCCAGAGGGCTTCGTAGACAGTGAGAGCAGCGGAAAGGTGTGCAAGCTGCTTAAATCCATTTATAGGTTAAAGCAGGCATCGCGGAGTTGGAACATCTGTTTTGATGTGGTAGTCAAAGAGTTTGACTTCATCAAGAACGTAGATGAACCTTGTATTTACAAGAAGGTTGCAGAGAGTAAGTTTGTCTTCCTCGTATTGTACGTGGATGGTATACTCTTGATAGGAAATGATGTTCCTATGCTGCACTCGTTCAAGCTCTTCTTATCACATAGATTCTCAATGAATGATCTAGGTGATGCCTCCTGCATTTTGGGGATTAAGATCTATAGAGATAGATCTAAACGGATACTGGGATTGTCCCAATCCAGGTACATTGACACCATACTAAAGAGGTTTAGTATGGAAGAATCCAAGCGTAGGTATTTACCCACGATCTCTGGACTCACTCTCTCCAAAGAGATGTCTCCTAAGACTGATTTGGAGAGAGCTCACAAGCAAGGGATACCCTATGCTTCGGCAGTTGGCTCTATCATGTACGCGATACTATATACCAGACCCGATGTAGCATACTCATTAAGTGTAGTGAGTAGGTATCAAGCAGATCTAGAAGAGAGTCACTGGACAGCTGTGAAGAACCTTATTAAGTACTTGAGAAGGACTAACGAGATGTTCTTGGTGTATGGTAACGGAGAACTCCAGGTGGAGTCCTTTACCGATTCGAGCTTCCAAAGTGATAAGGACGACTCTAAGTCGCACTCGGGATTTGTCTTTACCCTAAATGGAGGGGCGGTTTGTTGGAAGAGTTCCAAGCAAGAAACCGTGACTGACTCGACGATGGAAGCTGAATACATCGCTGCCAACAATTCTGCCAAAGAGGCTATCTGGATGAAGAAGTTCATCACTGAACTTGGTGTGGTTCCGTCCAGTGAGCATCTGATTGAAATGAGATGTTTTATGCGTGCGTGCATTTTTAAAAGATAAATCAAAGAATTAACCGCAGTCAAGACGGTGTCGCTTGGTAGCTAGCCGGTTGAGTACGGGTCGGTCTACAGGGAGATGGATTCCTTATCTTTGTGTTCTAACAAGTTAAGTCCAAAAAATGGTGTTTTTATTTTAAGACCTAAGAATGAGATAAAAGTTTACAAAATGCTTGCTAGGGTTAGGATTAGGTTAAGTTTGGAAAGTCAATTATTTCTCACCGCTTTCTATGCCCTAATTAAGAACTATTTAGGTGTTAAGGTAATAGTTAATAAAGTGGATTAGTACCATCGGGAAGAAACTATGTTTCTTCCTCTAGGTCCTTGTCAGTCCTTTCTTAACTCTTACCCTAACCTCCATGGGAAACAATCACAACCGGTCTTTAACTATGGTATCATCGCTACCTCGTGGGATAGGATGCCGTAGTGAGCGGTTTGTGTATGTATGCATAGAGTCTTATTAAAAATGAATGATGGGCAAGAAAGGGGTGAGAGATTTTCATCTCTCAAATCTTCCCCAAACCTAACCCTAACAAGTGAGGAACTACTCACTCATTAGGTAATTAATAAAAGAGTTCATTTTTATGATTTTAATTTAACACCTACGGCATATAAATAAAATTTATGACTATGGCAGATAAAGAATTTATAACTAGGGCTGAAAAGAAATTAAACTAACTAGGGCAGAAAAGAAATTAAACTAAGGCAAGATAAAAAAACTTACTTCTTTATTGATGCACTCTTTGACGATTACATTGAATTGAAAATCTAAGATTTAGAAATTAAAAGAGGCATCTCAAAAGAGGCACCCAAAAAGAGGCACACCTCAAAAGAGGCTGTAGGGTTCCTATTTATAGATAATAGAAACCCTAGGGTCTACATCTGATCCATATCTAGAATTACAAAAATACCCTTAAGAAAACCGATTCAATGTACCGACACGCACCGACATGCGCTTAGCACGGCTGCGGATCCATGGCCATAAGAATGGTTTGGCCACGGTTCTGCAGCCATTTGATGGTCTTGATGCATCATTTTTTCAAGGCTTCATTCTGTTGCTTTTTCCTTCTATTTTATTCACTTGATTCTTCAGAATGTCTTCTAGTTTCTTCCAGATTTCCACAGTGCAGAATGTTGTGGACTTTTACAGTTCGCTTCGTGTTGAAATCTTGAATCTTGCACTGCCTTTGTACTTTGTGAAATTGTTCATCGATCTTCGTTTGTTCTTCAAACTGTAGGCATGATAAAGATTCTTCTTTTTGTTGGTCGTAGTCTCACTTTTGCAGCGTCTTTTCATCATTTTCACTATTTTGTTCCGAGAACCTGTAACCTGCAACTATTCAACAGACATGGATCAAAAGAACCTATTTATTTGCAAAATGAATAAGAATGGGGAATATAATAATGCAAAATTATGATATGAACAAATACCCCCAAACTTATCTTTTGCTCGTCCTCGAGCAAAATTAGTTTATTCTCGAAAAAGCCTAACCTCACTTTCACAGGGAAACGCGATTGCACTGAGCTCGTGCAACAAGCTGTTAAACCTCTAGGTGTCCCTAGCAGGAGGAGTGTTGTCTCCTGATGGTTTTCAGCGGATACTATCCACAAAATCCTATCAATTCGGCCTATTGACTTTTATTCTCCAATTCGGTTTTCTAACAAGAAATTCTATTATCTTCAACTCAGAAACTATCCACCCATATTTTTAACGCTTCCTTATCATTTAACTTAAAATTATACATGTTCTGCAAATTTACTTAGCTTTTAGCATCTTTTGAATTTTCGTTCTAAGGTTCCATCTCAACTTAGGAATTTCTGTCATCTCTACTGAAGATATAAGTCCTATTTTTCATTTCTATCTCTCATCCAAACCCCAATCATATACCCTTACGTGTGTGTATATATCACCCCTACACTTGGAAATTTAATTCAAGCTATCATACTCTTATCCATCTTCCAAAGTACTTTTAGTTGGTGAATTTTAGATGAAATTGCTCACACATCCTTCATGTGACCGTTAATACTTCTTGAGGTACTAACGACCGATTACCAAATGTGTTCGCGCATTAAGACGTAATTCCTCGTCTTGTAATACTTAAGGCTTAGCAGTGACTCCCAAACCAGTTGGTCTAAGGCACTAGGTGATGAAGCACCCTCGCTATATTTTTTTTATTTATGCAGTCTTAAGTAATTACAAAACCAGTGTTCATTTTTTTTATCTCTTTATTCACACTTGTACCCCTTTTTATTTTATTTTCCTTCATACTAAGGATTTTAGACAAGAGCATTTCAAGATATCTTCTAGTATTCCAAGTTTCAAGGTGCGTGTTTGTGCAAGTTGTAGGGTATATATTTTAAGAATTTAGACTTAAAGTTCAGAATTATTTTTCAGACTTCTATTTCAAACAAAAATTCAATACTCTTCCCTTATTTTGACTTAGCCCAAGAACTGAACTCAAAATTTGCCTATTTCTAAATAAACTATAAGGACATATATTTTCTACCGTTAAATTTTAAGAAAGGTTATTTTTAGGGTTTTTAATTTACCAAGTTTAGGATCTAGTTTTTCCTAACTAGTCAACCATCATGTTGAACTTAAGTCAAATATGGCCAAAATTAAACTTTTCAATTTTTATAATTTTTAAATTTTTTTGATATTTATGGATTTTAAAATAAGTATGCAAATGCAAAAATATATATATGAATGCGAAGGAAGAAAGCTTACCGAGTACACCCCCAAACTTAAACTTGACAGTGTCCTCACTGTCAGGCTATACCAAGAGGGTCAAAATTGTCGGTACTCCCCTGTTTATTTTTTTGTATATATTTTTATTGTTAAAAGAACAAAAACAAAATATATATATAAAAAGGTCCCCCCCAAACTTAAGTGAGACAGTGTTTCCACTGTTTTAAGCGTTAAAGTTCAGAGTTAGGGAGGAGAAAAACACCGTATCAAGCTATACAAGGCCTTACACAGGCCAAAAGTTAGCACCAACCATTCAAAAAATTTATCGTTATAATGGTAGGGTTGGTGAAAGAATGGAGTGTAGAGAAAAAAGATGAGAAGCACACGAGACCATGTGGAGATAGAAGCAGTATACGGTCTCGGTGGAGGAGAAGAATGGCGGAAGGGAAAAAGAAATGGTGGTGGTGGTTCGACTTCTTCGGGTCGAGGTTGATTAATCACAAAATCCGTGTCGTTTAAGAATGCGAGTTCGTCGGCGAAAATATCATCGAAGGTCCGATTGAACGTTTTAATGTCAATAAGTGTCACGCCAGAATTCAACACACTTGATTTTTCAAAAATTACGGAGGTAGGAGACTCGTAAAGCTCATCTACCTTATCCTCAAAAGATTCTAAATCAAGTTGTTCTTCTAAAATTATCGAACTCAAAATATCGGGTTGTGATTCATTAACACTCGGTATCATTAAAGGAAGATTAGAAGAAGAACCAAAGAAAGTGGGAATACGAACTTGAGGGTGGGGATGGACTGTATAAATTAGCACAATTTGTAATGAACGATGTGTAAAAAGCAATTGTGCTAATCTATCAACCCACTGAGAAATGGGGTCAAATCCCTCAAGATTCGTGAGAAAACATGGGTACGTCGCACTTGGTAAACCAGACATTGAAAATGAAAGTGTAACGGTCTATTGCAAGGTCGGAACGAGGACGGAGGGAAGTGAATGAGGAAGGGTATCGGTTAAAGATTCAGGAGGGTGTACACAATCAGTGGAAGGGACAGGATGAATTGGAAAATCCGACGCATCAAACAAAACTGGTTCATCCTTAATATTCTCCTCAAAATTTAGCTTATCCATGTCATTCTCATCAAAATCAAGACGCATATGAAGTTTGGGAAAAACATTTAATGATTCGGAATGATGAATTGGAGAGACAATTTCAATCAAATCTGCGGGTTCATCATCCAAAATATTCCCGGCGTCGATATCCTCAATCAAGTGAAAATCAATTTTTTTAGACACCTCATCAAAAGCATGGATGTTATTCAATTCAGGTTCTAGAGTGGAGGTGTAGAGGTCAAAAGGATTGGTGATAGTTTCACTCGAAAAAGGCTCTTCACAATCAGGTAAATCAAACACTACAAAGTCGCACAACTCATTACACGTTTTATCTTCAACTGGTGAATCATTTGGGACACTTGAGTGAACAGGAGTTGTGGGATTCAATTGGGGATGGGTAGGTTTGATTGGGAAGTGTGTACAGCTCACTCTCACCACTCAAATTCTCACTCTGTCCAACCGCCTCATCATACATTGAAATTTTTGGAGCTAGTTGGAAACTAGCTACCGGTTCACTAGGTTGTCTTGATGAATTAAGGGCGGCAATGGACGCATTCAAATTCCGCATCTGTTGGTTTGTCGCTACAATATAAGCTTCCAACAACTATTCCAGACTAGACATGGGTTGTGAAGGGGTTTCAGTAAAAGATTCATAATTGTTTGGATTCTGGAAACCCCCAAATGGTTGTGTAGAGGCAATGTCTAGGGAAGGTGCGAAAGTCGGGTAGGACTGGTAGGAATTGAATGGTTAGATAGGAGTAAGATCAACATTTGGATAAAAAGGTGAATGGACTTGTTGATCCCGAGAACTGGAAGTGTTGAAAGGAGTGAAAGATCGGTTACGAGATTGTTCAATATGTTCAGCAATAGACATGGGTTTCGGGGTTACAACAGGACTCGAATAAAGAGTATCAACGTAAGAAGGTGGTGAAGATTGAAACGGTTGATACACAGTGGATTGCGGAGTCTAACTGTTTCTCCTAGACGCTTCTATTTAATCTTTCAAAGAAATTTTGGGCATGGAGGGGTCGTCCGTAATTCGACCAAAACAATTCGTGTAGGAAGCAAAGTTTGGTTCAGGGTACCAAAGTTCGGCAAGAGTTTTGGGAGGTGGGGTACCCATGATGTGAGAAAGGAGAAGAAAAAGAATGTGATGATTTTTTTTTGATTATTTTTTAAAAAAAAATTATTTATTTTTAAAAAAATTGTTTGTTTTTGGAGTTTTGGAATTTTTGAAAGTGTTTTTTTTTAGAAATAGTTTTGCAAAAATTTGTACGGAACTATGGCACAATCACAATTTATATATGCACAATCAAGCCTAGAGCTAGGGTCTCCTAAGTCAACTAGACTGCTCCTAACTGTTCCAAAGGGTAAGTTGTGAGATCCTCAAATCGCCTTTTCACCGCCAATTGTGGCCAGGTAAGTACAAGTAAAGAAAGGAGGGATTCGCTCATGAATCACCGTGAGACGGGCCTTTTAAAATTACTTTTCCTACTTGTCTAGCCTAGGCACCATAAATTCAGGTTTAGATAAACGACCGATGCCTACAACCTTTCCTTTGTCCTAATGAGCACGACAGTCCTTAGTTGGCTGAGTCTAATATTTTTTAATTTAACTCGAGGGTTGATGCAAATGCTTTTTGTGATTTTTGGGGTCTTAGGAAGGGTAATGAAATCCCCACCCAATCTGGATTGGTGTTATTGCCCCTTAAAAGTCCGTTTTAAAAATGCAAAGCAGTAAACACAAAAAACTCTATTACACTTTCAAAAAAATTTCTATTTTGCAGCGTAAAGAAACCTGCACAAAAACAATTTATTAGAGAGGGAGAAAGATTTTGCACAAAGAACCCTGCAGGAAAATTTTCTGTTGAGATCAGGAGGTTACAGAGGAGATAAAAAAATACTCACAGAGGGATATGAGGTGATGATGTCAGCAGGCCGCGGTGGATCCATGGCCAAAAGCACTAATTTGCGGTGGTTCCGCGGTTATGTGGGCGGTTCAGATCCCAAAATTTCTGTTCTGTTCTGTTATGATTTTCCTCTGTCTCAGATCTTCTGTTTTTGGATTTGTTCACCGAGCTTGCTCCAGATCTGAATTTTTCCTTCTTCCTTTCCTGCACAATTCACACAATACCTCTCAAAAAGAACAAGATGATTTTTATTTTTATTGGATTTTAAAAAAAAATATTTGTTTGTTTTTAAAGATTTTGAATTTTTATAATTTTTAAATTATTTATTTTTTATAATTTTTTTATTAACCCGAAATTACACAAAGAAAGAGACTACCGTCTCCCCGGCAACGGCGCCATTTGATTGAAATGAGATGTTTTATGCGTGCGTGCGTTTTTAAAAGATAAATAAAAAATTAACCGCAATAAAGACAGTGTCGCTTGGTAGCTGGCCGATTGAGTACGGGTCGGTCCACAGGGAGATGGATTCCTTATCTTTGTGTTCTAACGAGTTAAATCCAAAAAATGGTGTTTTTATTTTAAGACCTAAGAATGAGTTAAAAGTTTATAAAATGCTCGCTAGGGTTAGGATTAGGTTAAGTTTGGAAAGTCAATTATTTCTCACCGCTTTCTATGCCCTAATTAAGAACTATTTAGGTGTTAAGGTAATAGTTAACAAAGTGGATTAGTATCATCGGGAAGAAACTATGTTTCTTCCTCTAGGTCCTTGTCCGTCCTTTCTTAACTCTTACCCTAATCTCCATGGAAAACAATCACAACCGGTCTTTAACTATGGTATCACCGCTACCTCGTAGGATAGGGTGCCGTAGTGAGCGGTGTGTGTATGTATGCATAGAGTCTAATTAAAAATGTATGATGGGCAAGAAGGGGGTGAGAGATTTTCATCTCTCAAACCTTTCCCAAACCTAAGCCTAACAAGTGAGGAACTACTCACTCATTAGGAAATTGTTAAAAGGGTTCATTTTTATGATTTTAATTTAACAACTACGGTAGATAAATAAAATTTATAACTACGGCAGATACAGAATTTATAACTAGGGCAGAAAAGAAATTAAACTAACTAGGGCAGAAAAGAAATTAAACTAAGGAAAGATAAAAAAAACTTACTTCTTTATTGATGCACTCTTTGACGATTACATTGAATTGAAAATCTAAGATCTAGAAATTAAAAGAGGCATCTCAAAAGACGCACCCAAAACGTGGCACACCTTAAAAGAGGCTGTAAGGTTCCTATTTATAGATAATAGAAATCTTAGGGTTTACATCTGATCCATATCTAGAATTACAAAAATACCCTTAAGAAAACCGAGTCAATACACCGGCGCACCAACACGCACCGACACGCGCCGACACGCGCTTAGCACGGCCGCAGATCCGCGGCCATAAGCATGGTTTGGCCGCGGTTTTGCGGCCATTTGATGGTCTTGATGCATCATTTCTTCAGGGCTTCATTCTGTTGCTTTTTCCTTCTATTTTATTCACTTGGTTCTTCAAAATGTCTTCTAGTTTCTTCCAGATTTCCACAGTGCAGAATGTTGTGGACTTTTACCGTTCGCTTCGTGTTGAAGTGTTGAACATTGCGCTGCCTTTGTACTTTGTGAAATTGTTCATTGATCTTCGTTTGTTCTTCAAACTGTAGGCATGATAAAGATTCTTCTATTTGTTGGCCGTAGTCTCACTTTTGTAGCGTCTTTCCATCATTTTCACTGTTTTGTTCCGAGAACCTGTAACCTGCAATTATTCAACAAACATGGATCAAAAGCACCATTTATTTGCAAAATGAATAAGAATGGGGAATATAATAATGCAAAATTATAATATGAACAACATCCAATACCTTTGTATTGTGATAACAATGGAGCTGTGGTTTTGGCCAAAGAACCCAGGTCCCATTAGAGATCCAAACATATTCTGAGGCAGTATCACCTGATCCGGGAGATAGTTGATCGCCGAGAGATTGGGGTCAGGAGAGTTGACACGAAGGACAACACTGCGGATCCACTCACGAAGGCCATACTCCATATACATTTTGAGAGACACTTCAGGATGTTGGGTATGAGATACTACAACAGCTGGCCTTAGTGCAAGTGGGAGACTGTTAGTTGTATATATGTCCTAGAGGCCATTGTTGTACATATGATGTATATTATAGTGGATGCTTGGATATATATAGAGAGGACTTCTTGCTCGACATGATAGTATGCTATCTAGTTTCATTTTGTCTTAATATGTTGACTTGTATTGGTTTACTGTCTTGCTCTCATATGTAGATAAAGCCCTTAGGATATGTACTCGACTACTGGGACTATGATGCAGATCATACTAGTGGGCTAGGTTAGTCCAAGAGTACATCCTATAACTATTCCTAGTCGAGGGTGTATCGAGACAGGGCATCGATACTCCAGAGTAGACTAGCGTATACGCATCTTGACCCATATAATGGGCGATGGATGATCCTATATCTATTGGTGTTTGACATCAAAGATGGTGTGCGGGTGCTCAGTGGAGACTGGGTACATTGAACGGACTAGCCGAGAACTCTTAGATGGTATTATACTTATCGTCAGATAGCAGTTCTCTGGTGACACTGGTACAGGTTAGTCTGTAGACCCGAGATCGTCATAGAGACTTGTGTGATTCCCACTGTGCTTTGATTTCCACCTTACCACGTTCATGAGGATGTGCAAAACGGTGGCTTTTGGGTATAGTCTCGAATTACATGGAGGCAATGAGCGGTAGGAGGGGTTTAGTCTGTACCGTTATAGGGGGTTGATGTTGCGCTGTGTTCGATTAGCTATAACTGGAAGTCCCTAGCCAGGGCTGATATGGAGACCTACTGGTAAGTGTTATCAGTAGTTTCTCGACCCGTTATGAGCCTCACATCGACACGAATTATCAGTTACTGGGGTCTGACGTTTACCACCCCTAGACTGGATATGCGACATATCAGACGAAGAGACCGGACTGTACTGGAGTGTTACTGATTGGATTCACAGGAGAATGTACATGCTTGCTTGTTGATCTTCTGATCGCTCAATACCCCGGTGGCTGTTACGTTTAGTTGACCGCTTGCAGCTTGTGGGTGTTTGATATGATCATCACCTACTGTCGACGTATTGACGATTCTTTAGATTCCTACACAGTGATTTCCTGGTTCAGGAAAAATAGAGTAGGAGCACATATGTGATATGTACGGGACCGAGAATAATACGTGTATGTGATACCGTATTCGATTTTCGCGATATGTGATATCGGCTGGGTATATGTGATATAGCCGGGTCATCGGATCAAGTGTTGATTCGATAAACTGATACAGATTATATTAGTTGGTTATTTGCAAAATTGCCACATTATCGGATCAAGCGTTGATTCGATAATCTAATGTATAATTATATATTTGATATATTACATTATATTAACTAATATTAGCTCACTTAAAGATTCTTTTTCTCACTTGATGATACATTGATGTATATGTGATATATGTTAATTGTATTATTTTCTTTTGATACATTATATATTATATATGTGATATATAATATTGTAGCATGTTAGGGTTACAAATGCAACTAGGGTTTAGAGATTAAACCATGCCAGGGTTTGAATTTGCGTTAACATTTTCTTTTAAGTTTAATTCTTATTTGGATGGATAAGTTTTGGAGAAGCTTTATGTTGCTTTGACAAAGTCCACCCTCTTTGTTTTATCCTTGATATTTGTTAACCTCACTTTAACCCTATCCTATGGTTTATTCTCTATATGGGTTAGCCATGATACATATCTAACTATGGTTGCATTTCTAACCTTAACAATAATTCATTTTCATTCATCACAACTTCATCTTCTTCTTCCTCTCTCCAAAAAGCTTTCTAGCTTTTATTTTGTGATGATTGTTTTGTGAGAAAAAGAAAACAAAAGAGAGCAAAATTCCTACTTCATCATTCTCATTTATTCTAGCCACATAGATTAGGGTGTTCACTTCACTAATACCTAATTAGTGAAAAGAGAGTTTGGGTTTGTGATCCCTCAAGGTAGATCATCTTGGAATAGTGAAGACTCCAAGCTAGCATGTTTCATTCACCTCATGGAGTCTCTATAGAGTCCGCGAGCTTGATGATCGCAGCGAAGGGACCTCAACTCGGAGCTTATGAAGTAAAAGAATGGACTACAAAGGTTGTAATCCCTAACTCTTAGATGTTAAGGTGTTAACATGTTAGTTTAGTTTGATTCTCTAGTTAAAGATCTAGGATTAGGGTTATCTAAAATGGCAAAAATTTTAACTTGGCATGGATGATGCCTCCCGAAACCTTGCTGCCGTTGTAGGTAACCCAACAGTGCATAGATCGCGAATTAAACAAACATGCGCATCAAAAGAACATACGAATTAAGAATACCTGAAAACTCTACATTGGACGCCCATGCGTCCCGATGAGTAGAAGCAAACGCTCGTGCCTGTCCTCTACCTGCAACAGGTTGTCCTCCTCCTCTACCATCCTGTTCTCTCTGAACAAACCCTCCATGACCACAACCTCTCTTAACATAAGACTGACGCGGTGCGATAACAAGCGCAAAGGGCAACGCTCCCTGAGGTGAAGGTGGTAAGGTAATATATGGTACTGTTGCCTTCCTCTGGCGTACTAAGGTACAATTTCTGATGAGGTGATAGAAACTCCCGCACCGGAACATCCATACGATGGCTGCTGTCCCTCTTGGGGGTAAGAGCTAAACAACTGTTCTCGTCCCAAGCCTCTGCTACTCCCGCAATGTAAACGAAATCTATCGCGGCGACTAAGCATCTGTCTCTGGGCTGATACACCCGTACGAGCCCTCCTCGGTTTTAGAACTTCTAAAGTCTCGAGAAGACGCTCCTCATCTAGTAGGGCTGCGTCCACTGCTGCTGTATATGTGACAAAATGCTGTGTGCTGATAGCAAGGAATAACTGGGTAACAAGGGTGGCAACCTCCTGTCGCTGCGTTCGACTGGCCTCAACCAACGATCCCATCATCTGGCGCAAATCCTGTATATCTGTCTCTAGCCTAACGATACGATCTATCGAAGACAGATCAATCTGCTCCTGTACAGCGAGCGTACCATCCTGGTCAGTCCTCGTCTCAAATGAGTCAACTCTAATCTCGGATCTCGCTGCCTCTCTCTGAGCCTTCGCAGTCTTCGGTGGCATAATGGCTAGAAATGGAAATAGGATTCATTAAGAATACGGAAATCGAATCACAAGGATATGTATAATCATGGAAGGAATTTCAAGACATAAGTACTAAGGTCTCTTATGCGGAGTACCGTGTCGTAAGTATGCCGCGGACATACACATACTACATCACTCTACTTAAGCTACCTTCTCCATCATACCAAGATCATCCTACACTCCGAAAGGTAAAACCTAGCGCTCTGATACCAACTTTGTCACGACCCAAAATTTGGCACGTGACGGCCCTTAAACCACGTAACGTCTACAGGCGTAACGCAATTCAAGTAAACCGAAAACCAAGCAATCTAAACCATCAAAAGTATTAAGTGATAAGACATTGTTAACACTTTTGGAATCTCAAGTAAAAATCTTTAAAGTCTAAATTTACTTTCTTTAAAATTTTGGCAGCACCTTCTTTATAAAAACTAGCCCCGAAACGGGTACAACATAGAATATAAATAAAGCATCCCCAAACAGGAGAAAATCCACACCCAAAGGCGGAAACAACCACCAAAACAGATATACGATGCCGTAGCGAAGAAAATGGACGATATAAAGTGACAACAGCATAAAAGAAATCCAAAGTCACAAAATAATACAACATTGATCCTCACAACTCGTCTCTAAGTCAATACATGAAAGTGGTAGATGGAGAGTACTAGATACAATAGATATACAATGAGCATCATCGGATAACCACAAAACCCACCTATAGCAAAACTGCTCGCAGTCAGCCGTAGCGGTATCTGCTGCAAAAGTTGATATGATAAGAAGAAGCCCTTCCGCTACCACTTTAAGGGACACCTGCAAAACAATGTGGCACAACAGAGGTGAGTTGCCAACTCGCGAATAGTAAATAACATATGCAGGTAATCGCAGGTATGCATGTACTGTGATAATCTATCACATGCAAGCTGATAGCAATAATGGCATTATGTATATGCAACAGTCATGAAAGGTACTCTATCAGGTACTACTAATACATAAAGCAATGCATATCAAATAAATGCTGAGTATGGGATAAAACATGTCATCCTCATCGAATCCTCATCGTGGCAGGACCAGTGTCCATCAAGACAATCTAAATCCTAATACCAAAGGCACTGCATCCTCAGATCGGTCCTCATATCCTGTAAGTCTCATGGAACCTGAGTTTCCAACATCCACACCCGAAAACATCATGAAAACATATGTCTGTATATATATATATATATGTGTGTGTGTGTGTGTGTCCCTCAAGGACACATCAAAATCATGGAACCTGAGTGTTCAACATCGACACTCGAAACATCATGAAACCCGTGTCCAGCATCGACACGTAAATCCTCATATCTCAGGCGCCGTCACGAGGACCGGCCCTGATGTCCGTACATAACTCTGGTCGGTATCCCCACGATAACTGCCGAGTCCAAATACTATCACCGGTAAGGTAGTACTCCCCTGCCTCGAGCTCATCGCCATCATCTGCGATCTTCTTGCTCCGGGGTTCCTCCGGGCTCTACCATGTACCCGCACACAGCCTTGTCCACTCCTCACATGGGGTATCTAACACAAGTCTCAGAACCGAGAAATCTCATGTTGGACGTATCAAAATATCATATCAAGAGAAACCGGGTTTTTCAAATAATGCATAGTTTCATGAACTACCACGGTCCTTAAATCCAGAAAACATCAAGTAAAGAATTAGAACACTTGCATAGATCATTATGATGATATATATTATATATATGTACATATATAACAGCGTCCCAAACTACAGATATATATATATATATATATATTTATATATATATATATACACGCACATATACATATATAACAGCGTCCCATACCACTGATATATATCATCAGGAGTAAAACATCCAGCAAACATCATATGAAATCCATATCTCAATGCGTAAATCCATGAAATATAATATATGCAACATAAAACAGTAATATGAGCATATAAAGGAAAAACCGCTATTTAAATGCAATAAGTTATTAAATATATCAGGCGGTTCCTAATTTCTCTAAAATCCAACGCAATATCATACAAGGGTGAACATGTAGCTATAGCAAGGTATATGTGTGTACATGTAAGTATGTATTCAAGATGTACATATAGCTATATCTCATATGTGTATATACCTGTCAATAATGATACAATACGCTATAGGTATAAGTGTAGCTATAGCAAGATATATGTCGATACCTGTCAATAATGATACAATACCCTATAGGTATATGTATAAGCATTTAGGTATATGTGTATGCTATCTTTCTTATACACAATGGAAATAAGGATCAAGTTTCAATGTCCTAACCAATACAATATCACGTATGTATATGTGTCAGCTACATCTCATATGCACAAAGAAAATAAGGATCATGTCATAATGTCCCTAACCAATACAATATCACGTATGTATAGGTGTCAGCTATATCTCATATGCATAATAGAAATAAGGATCATGTCTCAATGTCCCTAAACAATACAATATCACATATGTATAGGGTTGTGCGTGTCATGGCAATTATCGACGGAGTGTGTGTAGCATAAAATTAGTGCTCGTGTAACATGAACCGTCAATAATGGTGTTGTGTCTCATTAATACTATGTCCATATACAATAAGAAATGAGGTATGCAACAATGGTACACATGCTTTTAGTTATATGTATGCCCTAAAGGACATTACTATACATGAGATGTATATTGTAGTGGACGCTTGGACATATATAGGGATGACTTTCTTGCTCGACATGATAGTATGCCATCTGGTTACTCTTTATCTTAACATGTACACTGATTGTCTCTCTGTTACATGTTGATAAAGCCCTTAGGATGCGTACTTGACTACCTAGATTATGATGTGGATCATACTAGTGGGACAAAGGTAGTCGGTAAGTACATCCTTTAATGTCCCTAGTCGTGGGTGTATTGAGACGGGGCATCGATATACCAGAGTAGACTAGTGTGTAGCTTCTCGAACCATGTAGATGGGTGATGGATAATCCCATATCCATTGGTGTTTGATATCAGAGATGGTATACGGGTGCTCAGTATAGACTGGGTACACTGGACGGACTCGCCGAGAACTCCCAGATGGTATTATACCTCACGTCAGATGGCAGTTCTCTGGTGACACTGGTACAGGTTAGTCTGTCGACCCGAGATCGTCATAGAGTCTTATGTGATTCCCACTGTACTTTAATTTCCACCTTACCATGTTCAAGAGAACGTGCAAAATGGTTGTTTTTGGGTACAGTCCCGAGTCACATGGAGGCAATGAGCGATAGGAGGGGATCGTCTCTCCCGGTATTGGGGGTTGATGTTGCGCTGTGCACGATTGGGTATAACATGAAGTCCCTGGCCAGGGCTGCTATAGAGATATACTGGTAAGTGTTATCTGTAGTTTCTCGATCCGTTATGAGCTTCATATTGGCACGACTTATCGAGTTACTGGAGTCTGATGTTTTCCACCCCTTGACGAGATATGCGACATATCAGACGAAGAGACCGGACTGTACGGTAGTGTTACTGATTGGATTCACAGGAGTGTGAGCAAGCTTGCTTTCTGATCTTCTGATCGCTCCATACCCGAGTGGCCACGTTTAGCTGACCGCTTGCGGCCTGTGGGTGTTTGATATGATCATCACCTACTGCAGGCGTATTGATGAGTCTTTAGAGTCCTATACAGAGGTTTCCTGGCTCAAGAGAAATGGAGTTGGAGCACATATGGGATATGTGCGGGACCGAGATTAATGCGTGTATGAGATACCGCATTCTATTCTCGCGATGTGTGACATGATTGGTTATATATGATATAACCGGGTTATCGAATCAAGTGTTGAATCGATAAGATGTTACATTTGATATTAGTCGGTTATATGTGATGTGACCGGATTATTAAATCAAGTGTTGATTTAATGATTTAATGTATAATTATATATTTGATATATTACTTTACATTAACTAGTATTGGCTCACTTAAGTTTCTTTTCTCACTTGATGTGCACATTGAATATATGTGATATATTTTTGTGTACATGTATTGTGTCATGCTTGATGATACATGCAACAAATGTGTGTGTATGACTTACACCATGCTTGGTTTAATTGCTAGGTTTTTATTTATTTTGGTAATTACAAAAGGTGGCATTTTGTCATGGATGAAAGCTTGTGGAAGCTTGTAGTCTTCATTGACCAAGTCCACTCTTTTGTTTTGGCTAAGATATTTGTTAACCCAACCAATTAAACCTAGCCATGGTTAACTCTCTACAAAGGTTAATATATGATATTAACTCACCATGGTTGCCATTCTCCCTTGAATAATTATCATATGAGATATTTCTTCATCTTCTCCTTCTTCCTCAAATCTTTCTAGCTTCAATGGAGATGTGAGAAAATGAGTGAGAAAATCAAATCTAAAGTGAGCCCACTTCCTACTTCATCATCCTATACTACTTGCCATTTAGTATAGGGTGTTTGCTTCACTAATTCCTTAGTTAGTGAAGAGATAGCTTGGGTTAGTGTCTCCTCGACGTAGATCATCTTCGGCCTCGAAGAATTCGAAGCTTCGTTTCTTCATTGGAGCCTCTCTAGAGTCCGGAGTTCACGATCGCGGCGAAGGGACTACTACACGGAGCTAATGAAGTGAAGGACCGGTCTACAAAGGTTGTATTTCTCACTCACTAGACTTGCAAAGTGTTTTCATTTACTTTTACGTCGATTTCTAGTTAACGATTCAATGTTTAGGGTTAGCTAAAACAACAATTTTTGAATTTGGCATGGACGATACCTCCCAAAATCTTGATGCCGTGCTAGGCAACCCTTCAGTGGTATCAGAGCCATGCTAGAAATTTAGACCGATTTTCTTAAGATTACGAAACCGAAATACTCCGAAACTTGAAACCGAAAAATGAATTTTCTGTCGATTTTAAAAGTTGTTCAAATTTTTTTTTAAACAAGTACAGAGTGATGTATGAGATATATCATGAACACAGTCAAAATTTCAGGGCATTCTGGAAAATTTTGGCCGGCCACCACCTACCCCATCTCGGCTAAATCCGAGCCCCCCTGAAATTTTTTTTGTGCTCCAGTGACTTGGTTTTGATGTTTCAGGTGTTGTTTATTTTTGCTAATTTTGCATGTGATATGAAATTACACTATAAGCAATTCGGAGTGTTTTGTATTCATAGTTTTAACAATGTTTCGGGTTATTCACATACTGTCTAGGCAAAATTAAAAAGTTCGATCGAATGTCAAAACCTTATTTTTCCAAGTTTAACGTATTCGGAAAAACATGCAAGTAACTCTATGAACCCTCTAGAAGAATGAAACCCTAAATCGACTTTTTGGATCGTGGAACCGCGGTCATACCCTAGGGTTTGCCGTAGTTCCATGGCGACATGAGTGAGGCTTGGGTCTGTCCTTCTACGGCTGGTGCATAGGTACTGTGGCATATTCTGGGTATTACTAAAACTGTGCTCAAGTGTTGAGATGTTGGGAAATTATGGGACTTTGATGAATCGATCGAAAAGTTTAACGTCGTCCGGATATCATGTGATGGGATACAATATTTTGAATCCACAAGTAGTTATGAGATAACTAATTTGAATGTTATAAATCTAGTAATTTAGTCTCATTTGATCGGTTGCCACGGCATTTTGATGTGATCAAAAGTCCGTTGCAATCACGTAGCATACGCGGATACTCGCCGGGTAACATTAATAGATAGCCACGCCCCATAGCCCCGACCAAGTGACTGTAGGAGAACCCCGTTTCTAAAAGCATCCATTCGGGTGCTCGCGGCAGCGGTGTTCCACCTTAGTGCACTTTGTTGACAACATCGGGGGGTGCGGCCGTCTACTAAAGTTTCCGATGAGCATTCGATCAGGATGTTGGGAATCTTGTTGAATTCCTGGCTTGATATTGAAAAGTGTTTTCGAGATTGAGACTAAAATGCAAGATTTATAATTAGGCATGCGATGTCTAAGGAATTCATTTGGTTAGGCATGTGAAGTCTAAGGTGGTTGTGGATTCCAACTGTTGTAGTTTTCACTTTCTTTTCTGCGACAGTAAGTGTAATATGTGGAGTATCGCCGGTTTCGTTGCTATATTTCAACGACAAGTAGGATACGCATATTTCTTACGTTGATGACATGTGATATTATGTGTTGCTGGGATATGTTATATTGGATCGTCGTGTTTGAATAGCCGGGGGTTTTATGTGAGATGAGAGTTTTTCATTTTCATTCATGTAAAATGCATTGTATGTAATATTCTTTTATTGGGGCACTTCCGGGTTGAGGAAGATGTCACCGTTGATGTATATTATTTACTTTTCCGCATTAGGATAGACCCAAGGCGGAGAGCACAAGTAATCGGGTTCTAGGGTCAAGTGAGAGACCATCTCGAGGTGTCGAGACCGGGTCTCCTAACTCTAGAATTGGTAGGGTTACTTACCGCTCTCATAAGGGCCTAGGGTTATGGGTTTGGCTATTCATCACGACCGTGGAATCCGTGTTTTATACAGGCTTAAAATAAAACCCGAAAATCCTAGTATATCCAATATTTCATATGTTGTTTTCTGTTGCGATATCTGTGTTGTGATCATTTGATATGTTGAGATTGATACTATATATAGTATATATGATATATTATATAGATGTAGCTTATGTTTTACACCTCCGCTGGCACTGCCCTGCTCTGTCGTTAGTTACCTAACCTAACGGTGCACGAGGGGACATCGAGGCGAATGCGGATGGCATAAGCGTACGTTGTATTTATCTGTGATGTTTAGGTAACTTAAATGATGGGACTTCATTAATGAGATTAATGAAAAGAAAAGAAAGCTAAAGATGTTGTAGAATCTTGTTTTAAAAACTAATAGCTCTAGTTCTTACTTTGCATAGTGGTATTCCTTGTAGAATATCCAGCACCTTATTCGATAAGGAAAGAGCCGAGATACTTTCACCGGGAGTGACCTTTTTAGCAAAACTAGCAGATGCTACAAACTCGGTTTGTCTTTTGATTGCTTTTCTAGTTCTTGCTTTGCATAGTGGTATTTATGAAATATCCTGCACCTTATTCGATAAGGAAAGAGCCGAGATCCCTTCACCGGGGGTGACCTCTTTAGCAAAATTAGTAAAAGCCTAAAAAGCAATCCATTTCAAAATCAGTCGATTCTACGACGATATCAAGTTCATTACGCAAAAGGTTTTCTTAAAAACCTGTCGTAGCCCTCCGTCATTTTAGATAAGTAATAGTTAGTATTCATGCTGCGTTTGTTGACCTCTGTCAAGGCGTAGTGTGCGGTAGCTGATTAGTGCTTATCTGCATAACATATGATGTGATTGATTTAGGGTAGTTGTGCGACCTTGTTGACCTCTGTCAAGGGTCGTGCAGGTAGGTTTACTTCAATCAGGAAATGACGGGTTGAACTTGACTAGCAGCCTATAATTTGTTAATCTCTGTCAAGGTCATAGGACGCTCGGGGCAAAATATTATCAGGAATTTCAAGTGTTGAAATTTGCAATGAGATTGCATACCTCCTATGAAATAGTTAGATCCCGATACCCACTGCGAGTAAGAGTTACTCCTGGGAGAGTTTTACACATCACAATTAGCCGATCAAGTAGGTGCCTAAAAAGGTGTTAACGGGATTACGCCCCTTGGAAAATGAGGTTTATTTTAATTAGGTCAGTGCGAAAGCACGGGGAACCTCCCTCAAAGTACCTACACTGGCCAGGCCGAAAGATTTACGAACTTGTAGGGTGTAATTAATCCCGGCTAGTCTTTCCTTTTAGGGTATGAAGGAAGATTTGACTAAAACAGTGGGAGCTATCCTGATCAGATAAATTAATAATCAAACTAATCTTGCAAAAGCATACGCTGAGTGTTTTCTTCTCTCTCTCTCTCCAGGTAGCGACCATGTCACGCCTTAATCAAGATAATAATATGGATGTATTGTCCGAACCCGCTTGTTATACTGTGCTGGGGAACGTTGGTCCCGCTCCAACTTATAGTTGTTATAAGACCGAGAAAGAAATAGGGGATTACCAGGATTCCCGTACCGCCCAAACGAAGAAAGTGCATAGTGATGCATCTTCTTCGGGTGTGCTCATTACAGAGAACTGTTTCTCAGTATCCTCTACGTCCTGGGTATGAGATACCGGATCAGGATCCCACATATGTAATTTGTTACATGGGCTACAGATAGGTAGAGAACTGAGAATGGGTGATAGAGTTTCAAGGGTTGGAAACGATGCAATTGTTGCAGCCATGTTGTTGGCAGTTATCACCCTGTATTACCAAATACATTGATTCTGAATGAATGTTTTTAGATACCGAACCAGATATACAATATCATATCAGTCTCTTGATTTAGTTAAGAAGGATATAATTTTTTCTTGTTGGATAATATTTTGAACATTTTCCTATATCAAGAGTTGATTGGTTCAGGCACGTTATCTAAAAGCATATACATTCTAAATCAAACCACAGTTCTTAACATACAGAACACACACAAGAGGAAGAGTTCAGAAATGAACGAATTCTACTTGAGGCATTGTAGACTAGGTCATAGCAATGCGATCCGACTAGCTAAGTTACATAGAGATGCATATTTAAATCAGTTTGAATTTACATCTTGTGAAACTTACCAGTCATGTCATAAAGATAAGATGACCATAGCTCCGTTTATTAGAAACAGAGAAAGAGTTAGATGAACTCTTGGGATTGATACATGATGATGTATGTAGGTCCCCTGTCTACACATGCCAGGACTGGTTCTTTGTACTTCATTACATTCACTGATGATCTCTCGGATTCGCACATGTGTTCCTATTGAAACACAAGTCTGAAGCTTTTGAGAAATTCAAAGAATATAAGTCAGAAGTAGAGAACCAAAATGGGTATAAGTATTATGTCCCTTGATGTGATCAGGGAGGAGAATATTTGAGCACGGAATTCCTGGACTATTTTAAAGGAGAATGAGATTCTCTCTTAGCATTACTCCTTCGTATACACCACAACATGTCGGTGTATCGGGGCGGAGCAATCACACCCTATGTGATATGGTGTGCTCTAGGATGAGTATTAATGGGTTACCTATTTCTTTTTTGGGGTTATGCACTTGAGAAGCTACGTACCTATTGAATAGGGTTCCAACCAAATCAGGTGCCTACCACTCTATATGTGATATGGCATGGGAAGAACCCATCTCTTAAGTAAGTTAAGATTTGGGGTTGTCTGGCCTATGTCAAAAGCAAAATTCGGACAAGCTCGAGGCAAGATCAGTTCTGTGGAAGTTTGTTAGATATCCCAAGCATTCGCAAGGGAATATCTTCTACCCCACTGAGGAATAAAAAGTGTTTTGTTTCTTGACATGCCACATTTTTAGAAAAGGAATTTCTTGAGAAGAAATTAGTGGTCATGAGGTAGAACTGGAAGGAGTTCTAGCTATACAAATTACAGCTGATGATTTGGTAGAACCGAAGGATTCAATAGTTCCCGACGAACCTCAGCCTCTCTGCCAATCTAGTAGGGTTCCTCATCCGCCTGAGAGATACTTAGGTTTTTTCTATGACAGTGGGAGCGAGGATTGCATCATGAGATGCTGACCTAACTAGTTTCGAGAAGGCCATCAAGAGTGGTGACTCTGTGAAAATGGCTGGATGCTAAGCGATCCGAGATGAAATCCATATACACCTACAAAGTATGGACTTTGGTTGCTTTTTCTGAAGGGTTAAATCCCCATCAGGAGCAAGTATATCTTGAGAAGATTACTTGGTGTACATAGAAAAGTTGAGACTTTCAAAGATAAGACTTGTTGCAAAAGGTTCTCGTCATCAACCAGGTGTGGTTAATGATGAAACCTCTTATGGTGTCTATGCTTAAGTCCATCCGGATCCTACTTGCCACTGCCACATACCATGACTACGATATCTGGCGGTTGGGTGTTATGACTGCTTTTTTAAATAGTGATTTAGAAGAGAGCGTTTATAAGTACACAGCCAGAGGGCTTCGTAGACAGTGGGAGCAGCGGAAACGTTTGCAAGATGCTTTACAGGTTAAAGCAGGCATCGCGGAGTTGGAACATCTGTTTTGATGTGGTAGTCAAAGAGTTTGACTCCATCAAAATGGTAGATGAACCTTGTACATACAAAAAGGTAGTAGGAGTATGGTGGGGATCCTCGTATTGTACATGGATGACATACTCTTGATAGGAAAGGAGTTTCCTATGCTACGCTCGGTCAATCTCCTCTTATCATAAGGATTCTCCATATAGGATCAAGGTGATACTTCCTAAATCCTGGATTTTGGATCTATGAGATAGATCTAAGTGGATGTTAGGATTCTCACTAGGTGTAGTGAGATGGTATCAATCGATCCTGGGGAGAATCACTGGATAGCTTCCAGGGTGGTAACATGCATTGTCTTTATCCTCAGTGGAGGGACGATATGTTGGAAGAGTTCCAAACTAGATACCGTGACAAACTAAACGATAAAGGCTGGATACATTGCTACCAAAGATGCTACTAAAGAGGCAGTTTGGGTGTATATAAGTTCATGATATGAACTTCGTTCCTACCATTGTGTGACAATGAAGTTGCGGCTTATGCCTTGGAACCCCCGTCCCATCAGTGACCCAGACATATTCTAAGGCAGTATCACCTGATCATGGAGATAGTTGATCTCCAGGGGATCGAGGTTAGGAAGTAGACTCAGAGGACAAAACGGCGGATCCACTCACAAAGGCCTTTTCACAGAGAAAGACTTTTATGGGATAGTTGAGTATGAGATACTACAACCACTGCTATATGATGGCCCTAGTGCAAGTGGGAGATTGTTAGTTATATGTATGCCCTAGAGGACATTACTATACATGAGATGTATATTGTGGTGGATGCTTGGACATATATAGGGAGTACTTTCTTGCTCGACATGATAGTATGCAATCTGGTTACTCTTTATCTTAACATGTACACTGATTGTCTCTCTGTTACATGTTGGTAAAGCCCTTAGGATGCGTACTTGACTACCAAGATTATGATGCGGATCATACTAGTGGGACAAAGGTATTAGGTAAGTACATCTTTTAATGTCCCTAGTCGTGGGTGTATCGAGACGGGGCATCGATATACCAGAGTAGACTAGCGTGTAGCTTCTCGAATCATGTAGATGGGCGATGGATGATCCCATATCCATTGGTGTTTGACATCATAGATGGTATACGGGTGCTCAGTGTAGACTGGGTACACTGGACGGACTCGCCGAGAACTCCCAGATGGTATTATACCTCACGTCAGATGGCAGTTCTCAGGTGACATTAGTACAGGTTAGTCTATTGACCTGAGATTGTTATAGAGTCTTGTGTGATTCCCATCGTGCTTTGATTTCCACCTTACCACGTTCAAGATGACGTGCAAAATGGTGGTTTTTGGGTACAGTCCCGAGTCACATGGAGGCAATGAGCGATATGAGGGGATTCGTCTCTCCCGGTATTGGGAGTTGCGCTGTGCTCGATTGGCTATAACAGGAAGTTCCGGGCCAGGGCTGCTTTAGAGATATACTGGTAAGTGTTATCAGTAGTTTCTCAACCCGTTATGAGCCTCATATCAGAGTGACATATCGAGTTACTGGGGTCTGATGTTTACCACCCCTAGACGAGATATGCGACATATCAGACGAAGAGACTGGACTGTACGTTAGTGTTACTGATTGGATTCACAGGAGTGTGAGCTGGCTTGCTTATTGATCTTCTGATCGCTCAATACCCGGATGGCCATTACATTTAGCTGACTGCTTGCAGCTTGTGGGTGTTTGATATGATCATCACCTACTGCCGGCGTATTGACGAGTCTATAGAGTCCTACACAGAGTTTCCTGGCTCAAGAGAAACGGAGTAGGAGCACATATGGGATATGTGCGGGACCGAGATTAATGCATGTATGAGATACCGCATTCCATTCTCGCGATGTGTGACATGATTGGTTACATGTGATATAGCCGGGTGATCAGATCAAGTGTTGATTCGATAAGATATTACATTTGATATTAGTCGGTTATATGTGATATGACCGGATCATTAAATCAAGTGTTGATTTAATGATTTAATGTATAATTATATATTTGATATATTACTTTACATTAACTAGTATTGGCTCACTTAAGTTTCTTTTCTCACTTGATGTGCACATTGAATATATGTGATATATTTTTGTGTACATGTATTGTGTAATGCTTGATGATACATGCAACAAAGGTGTGTGTATGACTTACACCATGCTTGGTTTAATTGCTAGGGTTTTATTTATTTTGGTAATTACAAAATGTGGCATTTTGTCATGGATGAAAGCTTGTAGAAGCTTGTGTTAGTTATATGTATGCCCTAGAGGCCATTACTGTACATAGGATGTATATTGTAGTGGGTGCTGGGACATATATAGGGAGGACTTTCTTGCTCGACATGATAGTATGCTATCTGGTTGATCTTTACCTTAACGTGTATACTGATTGTCTCTCTGTTACATGTTGGTAAAGCCCTTAGGATGTGTACTTGACTACCTGGACTATGATGCAGATCATACTAGTGGGGACAGATAGTCTATAAGTACATCTTTCAAAGTCCCTAGTCGTGGGTGTATCGAGACGGGGCATCGATATACCAGAGTAGACTAGCGTATACCTTCTCGACCCATACAGATGGGAGATGGATGATCCCATATCCATTGGTGTTTGACATCAGAGATCATATACGGGTGCTCAGTGGAGACTGGGTACACTAGACGGACTCGCCGAGAACTCCCAGATGGTATTATACCTCACGTCAGATGGCAGTTCTCTGGTGACACTGGTACAGAGTAGTCTGTTGACCCGAGATCGTCATAGAGTCTTGTGTGGTTTCCACTGTGCTTTGATTTCCACCTTACCACGTCCAAGAGGGCGTGCAAAATGGTGGTTTTTGGGTACAGTCCCGAATCACATGGAGGCAATGAGCGATTGGAGGGGATTCGTCTCTCCCGGTATAGGGAGTTGATGTTGCGCTGTGTTCGATTGGCTATAACCGGAAATCCCTGGCCAGGGTTGCTGAGATTTACTGGTAAGTGTTACCAGTAGTTTCTCGAACTGTTATAGACCTCATATCGACACGACTTATCGAGCTATTGGGGTCTGACGTTTACCACCTCTAGGCAGGATATGCGACATATCAGACGATCAGACCGGACTGTACGGTAAGTGTTACTGGTTGGATTCACAGGAGTGTGAGCGGGCTTGCTCGTCGATCTTCTGATCGCTCAATACCCGGGTGGCCGTTACGTTTAGCAGACCGTTTACAGCTTGTGGGTGTTTGATATGATCATCACCTGCTGCCGGCGTATTGACGAGTCTTTAGAGTCCTACACAGAGGTTTCCTGGCTCAAGCGAAACGAAATAGGAGCGCATATGAGATATGTGCGGGACCGAGAATAATGCGTGTATGTGATACCGTATTTCATTCTCGCGATGAATGTATCGATTGGTTGTATGCGATATAACCTAGTTATCGAATCAAGTATTGATTCGATAAGCCGACACATAGGATACTAGTCGGTTATATGCGATATGACCGGATCGTTAAATCAAGTGTTGATTTAATGATTTAATGTATAATTTTATATTTGATATATTACTTTGCATTAACTAGTATTGGTTCACTTTAAAGGATTTTCTCACTTGGATGTACAAGTTGTATATGTGATATACTTTTTGTGCAAATTATTGTATCATGTTTGATGATACATGTTTGCTTGGTTAAGTGTAAAGAATTAAACCATGGTTAAACTTATGATTGGGGTTTTGTTTTCTTTTTCATTTATTTCTCTATTTATTCTTTTTGGAAAAATAATAAGCATAAAGGAAAATGGTGGCTTAATTTGTTTTCTAGTTAAAGCTTCATGAAGTTTTGACCAAGTGACCATTTTGTCTCCATGCTTAACCCTAACCATTCCCACTAACCATGATTTATTCTCTACACTTGACCATGGTTGAGATATGATAAGTATTCTTATTATTTTATTTTTACAAAAGAACTTATCATATGCTTCATCTTCTTCTTCTTCTTCTTCAAGAAGAAAACCTAGACTTCATCAATGGTGACTTGATGAAATGAGTGAGAAATCCAGTTCTAAAGTCAACCCATCTCCTATTTCTTCATCCTCTACCTCTTTCCAAGTAGTATAGGGTGTTTCCTTCACAAGTTTTCTTGACTTGGTGAAGTTGGAGCTTGATCTAGCGATGCCTCGACGTAGATCATTTTCGGCATCGTCGTCGATGACCTAGCCCGCTTTTTCTCCGATGAAGCCGATGCTAGAGCCCAAGATCCGATTTGTACAGCGAGGAGACTTCATCGCGGAGCCATGGAGGTGCAGAACCGGATCTACAAAGGTTGTATTTCCGTTTACCATTTAGTTATGTTGTTAACTAGTTTCTTTTGTCGCCTATATTTCTAGTTAACGATCCGTATTAGGGTTTTTCGGCACCCGTAAAATTTGAAATTGGCATGGTTGTGTTAGTTATATGTATGCCCTAGAGGCCATTACTGTACATTGGATGTATATTGTAGTGGATGCTGGGACATATATAGGGAGGACTTTCTTGCTCGACATGATAGTATGCTATCTGGTTACTCTTTACCTTAACGTGTACACTGATTGTCTCTCTGCTACATGTTGGTAAAGCCCTTAGTATATGTACTTGACTACCTGGACTATGATGCAGATCATACTAGTGGGGACATGGTATTCTATAAGTACATCCTTCAAAGTCCCTAGTCGTGGGTGTATCGAGACGGGGCATCGATATACCAGAGTAGACTAGTGTATACCTTCTCGACCCATACAGATGGGCGATGCATGATCCCAAATCCATTGGTGTTTGACATCAGAGATCATATACGGGTGCTCAGTGGAGACTGGGTACACTGGACGGACTCGCCGAGAACTCCCAGATGGTATTATACTTTACGTCAGATGGCAGTTCTCTGGTGGCACTGGTACAGAGTTGTCTGTTGACCCGAGATCGTCAAAGAGTCTTGTGTGGTTCCCACTGTGCTTTGATTTCCATCTTACCACGTCCAAGAGGGCGTGCAAAACGGTGGTTTTTGGGTACAGTCCCGAGTCACATGGAGGCAATGAGAAATAGGAGGGGATTCGTCTCTCCCGGTATAGGGAGTTGATGTTGCGCTGTGTCCGATTGGCTATAACCGAAAATCCCTTGCCAGGGTTTCTGAGATTTACTGGTAAGTGTTACCAGTAGTTTCTCGAACTGTTATAGACCTCATATCGACACGACTTATCGAGCTATTGTGGTCTGACCTTTACCACCCCTAGGCGAGATATGCAACATATCAGACGATCAGACCGGACTGTACGGTAGTGTTACTAGTTGGATTCACTGGAGTGTGAGCAGGCTTGCTCGTCGATCTTCTGATCGCTCAATACCCGTGTGGCCGTTACGTTTATCAGACCGCTTGCGGCTTGTGGGTGTTTGATATGATCATCACCTGCTGCCGGCGTATTGACGAGTCTTTAGAGTCCTACACAGAGGTTTCCTGGCTCAAGCGAAACGAAATAGGAGCGCATATAAGATATGTGCGGGACCGAGAATAATGCGTGTATGTGATACCATATTCCATTCTCGCGATGAATGTATCGATTGGTTATATGCGATATAACCTAGTTATCGATTCAAGGATTGATTCGATAAAACGATACATTGTATACGAGTCGGTTGTGTGCGACATGACCGGATCGTTAAATCAAGTGTTGATTTAATGATTTAATGCATAATTATATATTTGATATATTACATTGCATTAACTAGTATCGGTTCACTTTTAAATGGATTTTCTCACTTGTTTGTGCACATTGTATATATGATATATTTTTGTGCACAAGATTGTATCATGTTTGATGATACATGCTAGTTTGGGTTTGTGTAAAGAATTAAACCATGGTTACTTAAGTGGTTAGGGTTTCATTTCCTTTTCTCATTTATTTATCTATTTATTCTTTTTGGAAAAATATTTAGCATAATGCAAAATGGTGGCTTTCTTTGGATGCATGTTGAAGCTTCATGAAGCTTTGACCAAGTGACCATTTTGTCTCCATGCTTAACCCTAACCATTCCCACTAACCATGATTTATTCTCTACACTTGACCATGGTTATGATTATGATAAGTATTCATTTACTTTTTGTTTTTGAATTAACTTATCATATTCATTCTTTCTTCTTCTTCTTCTTCATCACATGAAGAAAGCTAGCTACAACAATGGTGATTGATGAAAAAGAGTGAGAAATCCAATTCTAAAGTGAACCCACTTCCTATTTTTTCATCCTCTACCTCTTGCCAAGTAGTATAGGGTGTTTCCTTCACAAGTTATCATGGCTTGGTGAAGGTGGAGCTTGATCTAGTGATGCCTCGACGTAGATCATCTTCGGCATCGTCGTCGATGATCTAGCCCGCTCTTTCTCCGATGAAGCCGATGCTAGAGCCCGGGATCCGTTTTGGACAGCGGAGAGGACTTCATCATGGAGCTATGGAGGTGGAGAAACGGATCTACAAAGATTGTATTTCCGTTCTTTTAGTTTAGTTGTAAACTAGTTGCTTTGGTCGCCTAGATATCTAGTTAACGATCTAGTCTAGGGTTTCTCGGCACCGTAATTTTTGAAATTGGCATGGTTGATACCTTGTGAGACCTCCTTAGTGTGCCTAGGAACCCTACAGTGGTATCAGAGCCTAGCTAGAGCCTTAGGCGATGAGTAGACGACGTTTGAAACCCGATCGAACCAAAACCCTAACCCCAAAATAGCTCTCTGGACTTTTTCTAAAAACTGGGATTTTTCCAAATTAAAAATATGCAGAAAAATCAGCAGGGAATCCTAAGAATTACGGCGCAAAATTTATCTCATGATCCCTCTAATGCGCGGCGGAACCGCGGCATAAGCCTAGCTTATGCGGCGGTTCCGCGGCTAAAGTATGACGTCACGCTTCCAATTTTGCACAGTAACTTCTTTTATTCAGTGCTGAGTTCTCTGGGTATTTTTAAATATTATTCAAGAGTTGAATTTTCTGGGGTTGTTTTGGGGATTCGAATGTTCGATCGGATTATCAAATTTTGTCTATGTGGATTTCCGGATAATTTTTGAATATTTTAAAAAGTTCGACCGGATATAAATACCCAACTTTTCCCCTGTCGGGAAATTTCCAAGTGTTGGATTTTTCCGTAGTTAACGACGTTCTAAGTAGTGCAAGTAACGCGATGGACCCTCTAGAAGACAACAAACCTTAACTCGATTATGTGACCATCTTCAACCGCCCTTTGAACCTTAGGGTTTAGGGCAGTACGGCGTGCCATATGTGAGGCGTTGGCTTGACCCTTCTACGGCTGGACCGTTGGTACTGAGGCACGAACTGAATGTTGTTAGACTTATTTCATGTGTTGAGCTGTGTCGGGAAAACTTGGGTGTTAGAATGTTCGATCGGAAAGTTTAACATTTTCTATTTATCTGGAATGGGATACAATAATTGGAATTCATAAAGAGTTATGAGATAACTGAATGAATGTTATTAACATAGCAGTTTAGTCTCACTTGATCGGTTGCCACGGAATTTTGATGTGATCAAAAGTCCGTCGCAATCACGTAGCGTACGCGGATACTCGCTGGGTAAACTTAATAGACAGCTACACCCCATAGCCCCGACCAAGTGACTGTAGGAGAACCCCGTCGCCGAAAGCATCCGTTCGGGTGCTCGCGGTAGCGGTGTTCCGCCTTGGTGCACTTCGTCGACGGTATCAGGGGTGCGGCCGCCTACTAAAGTTTGCGACGAGCATTCGATCAGGATGTCGGGAATCTTGTTGAATTGCCCGACTTGATATTGAAAAGTGTTTTCGATTTTGAGACTAAAATGCGGGGTTTATAATTGTTAGGCATGTGATGTCTAAGGAATTCATTTGATTAGGCATGCGATGTCTATGCAGGTTGCGGATTCCAACTGTTGTAGTTTTACACATTCTTTTCTGTGACCGTAAGTGTAATATGTGATATCGCCGGTTTCGTTGCTATATGTCAACGACAATTGGGATGCGCATATTTACTTACGTTGATGACATGTGATGTTATGTGTTGCTGGATATGTTATATTGGATCGTCGTGTTTGAATAGCCGGGGGTTTTTATGTGAGATGAGTGTTTTTCATTTTCATTCATGTAAAAACTTGTATGTAATATTCTTTTATTGGGGCACTTTCAGGTTGCGGAAGATGTCACCGTTTGTATATTATTTACTTTTCCGCACTAGGATAGACCCAAGGAGGGGAGCACAAGTAACCGGGTTCTGGAGTCCAGTGGGAGACCAACTCGAGGAGTCGAGTCCGGGTCTCCTAACTCTAGAATTGGTAGGGTTGCTTGCCGCTCTCATAGGGGTCTAGGGGTGTGGGTTTGGCTATTCATCACGACCGTGGAATCCGTGTTTTATACTGGCTCGTATTGAAAACACGGACGTCCTAGTATATCCAATATTTCATATGATTCTTCTGCTGCGATATCTGTGATGTGATCATGTGATATGTTCTGTGATGGATACTGTATATAGTATATATGATATATTATATAGGCGTTACTTATGTTTTACACCCGCGCTAGCCCTGCCCCGCTCTGCCGTTAGTTACCTAACCTAACGGTGCACGAGGGGACATCGAGGCGAATGCGGGTGGCATAATTGTACGTCGTATTTATCTGTGATGTTTAGGTACTTAAATGGTGGGACTTCATTAATGTGATTAATGAAATAAAAGAAACCTAAGATGTTGTAGAATCGAATTTCAAAATAAAATAGGTAGCTACAGTTCTTGCTTTGCACAGCGGTATATGTGATATATCCTGCACCTTATTCGATGAGGAAAGGACCGAGATCCCTTCACCGGGAGTGACTCCTTTAGCAATAACTGGCAGATGCTACACACTCGGTTTGTTTTCTGATTGCTTTTAAGAGTTTTTGCTTTGCACAGTGATATATATGATATATCCCGCACCTCATTCGACGAGGAAAGGACCGACGATCCCTTCACCGGGAGTGACTCCTTTAGCAAAACTAGGAAAGCCTCAAAAGCACTCCATTTTTAAAATCATTTGATTCTACAACGATATCAAGTTCATTACGCAATAGGTTTTCAGAAAAACCTGCCGTAGCCCTCCGTCATTTCAGATAAGTACTAGTTAGTATTCGTTCTACGTTTTTTGACTATGTTAAGGCGTAGTGTGCGGTAGCTAATTAGTGCTTATCTGCATAAGCATATGATGCGATTGGATTAGGGTAGTCGTGCGACTTTGTTGACTATGTTAAGGGTCGTGCGGGTGGGTTTAATTCAATCGGGAAATGACGGGTTGAACTTGATTAGCACTTATGATTTGTTGACTATGTTAAGGTCATATAGCTGCTAGGGGCAAAATATTATCGGGAATTTAAAGTCTTGAAATTTGCAATGAGATTGCATACCTTCTATGAGATAGTTGGATCCCGATACCCGCTGCGAGTAAGAGTTACTCCTGGGAGAGTTTTACACATTACAATTAGCCGATCAAGTAGGTGTCTAGAAAGGTGTTAACGAGGTTACGCCTCTGGGAAAACGAGGTTTACATTAATTAGGTTCGTGCAAAAGCACGGGGGACCTCCCTCAAAGTACCGACAATGGCCTGGCTGAAAGATTGGTGAACTTGTAGTGTGTAATTAATCCTGGCTAGTCTTTCCTTTTAGGGTTTGGAGGAAGATTTGATAAAAAAAACCAGTGGGAGCCATCCTGATTAGATAAAATAATAACCAATATATTCTTGCAAGAGCGCACGCTGAGTGTTTTCTTCTCTCTCTCTCCAGGTAGCGACCATATCACGCCTTAATCAAGATAATAATACGGAATATTGACTGAACCCGCTTGTTATACTGAGCTGGGGAACGTTGGTCCCGCTCCAACTTATAATTGTTATAAGACAAAGCAGGAAATTGGGGATTACCAGAATTCCCGTGCCGCCCAAACGAAGAGAGTGTATGCTGATGCATCATTTTCGGGTGTGTTCATTACAAAGAACTGTTTCTCAGTATCCTCTACGTCCTGGGTATGTGATACCAGATCAGGATCCCAGATATGTAATCTATTACATAGGGCTACAGCTAGGTAGAGAACTGAGAACGGGTGATAAGTTTCATGAGGCAGAAAACGGGGCAAGAGTTGCAGCCAAGTCTGTTGGTCACTGTCACCCTGTATTCTGAATACATTGATTCTGAACGAATGTTATTAGATACCGAACCTGATATACAAAATCATATCTATCTCTTTATTAGTAAAGAAATGATAAAATTTTGTATAGTTGGATAATGTTTTGAACATTTCCTATATCAAAAGTTGATCGGATCAGGAACGTTATCTAAAAGCATTAATGTTCTAAATCAAACTACAGTTCTTAGTATACGGAACACACACAAGAGGAAGAGTTCAGAAATGAACGAATCCTTCTTGAGGCATTGTAGACTAGGTCATATCAATATGACCCGACTAGCTGAAGTTACATATAGATGCATATTTAAATCAGTTTGAATTTACATCTCATGAAACTTGCCAGTCATGTCACAGAGATAAGATGACCATAGCTCCGTTTACTGGAAACAGAGAAAGAGTTAGTGAACTCTTGGGATGATACATGTTGATGTATGTAGGTCCCCTGTCTACACTTGCCAAGACCGGTTCTTTATACTTCATTACATTCTCTGATGATCTTTCAAGATTCAGACCTATGTTCCTGTTGAAACATGAGTCCGAATCTTTTGAGATATTCACAGAATATAAGCTAGAAGTAGAGAACCAATACGGGTATAAGTATTATGTCCTTTGATGAGATCAAGGAGGAGAATACTTGAGCACGGAATTTCTGGACTTTTCTAAAGGAGAATGAGATTCTCTCTCAGCATTACTCCTCCGTATACACCATTGCACGATGGTATATCGGGATGGAGCAGATACACCCTATTTGATATGGTGTGCTCTATGTTGAGTACTACTGAGTTACCTACTTCCTTTTGGGAGTTATGCACTTGAGAAGCTGCATACCTATTGAATAGGATTCCACTCAAATCAGTTGCCTACCATTTCATATGTGATATGGAAAGGGAAGAGCCCATGTCTTAAGCTAGTTAAGATTTGGGGTTGTCCGGGCTATGTCTAAAAGCATAATCCGGACAAGCTCGGGCAAGATCTGTTATGTAGAACTGGAAATGTTCCAGCTATACAAACTGCAGCTGATGATTTGATAGAACAAAAGGATTCAGTAAAGACCAACGAACCTCAGCCTCTCCGCCGATCTAGTAGGGTTTTCTCACCCACCTGAGAGATACTTCGGTTTCTCTATGACAGTGGAAGCGAGGATTGCATCATGAGATAATGACCCAACTAGTTTCGAGCAGGCCATCGAGAGTAGGGACTCTGTAAGAATGGCTGGATGCTTAAGTGATCTGAGATGGAATCCATGTACACCAACAAAGTATGGACTTTGGTTGCTATATCTGAAGGGTTAAATCCCCATCAGGAGCAAGTATATCTTGAGAAGATTACTTGGTGTAGATGGAAAAGTTGAGACTTTCAAAGCTAGACTTGTTAAAGGTTTTAGTCATCAACCAGGCGTGGATAATGATGAAACCTTTTCAAGTGGCTATGCTAAAGTCCATCCAAATCCTACTTGCCATGGCTACATACCATGACTACGATATCTGGCGGTTGGGTGCCATGACAGCTTTTCTAAATGATGTTTTAGAAGAGAACGTCTATAAGTACACAGCCAGAGGGCTCCGTGGACAGTGGGAGCAGCGGAAACATGTACAAGATGCTTTATAGGATAAAGCAGGTATCGCGGAGTTGGAACATCTGTTTTGATGGATTAGTCAAACAGTTTGACATCATCAAAATGGTAGATGAACCTTGTATAAACAAAAAGGTAGTAGGGAGTATGGTGCTGATCCTCGTAGAGTACGTGGATGACATACTCTTGATAAGAAAGGAGTTTCCTATGCTACGCTCGGTCAATCTCCGCTTATCACAATGATTCTCCATATAGGATCAAGGTGATACCTCCTAAATCCTGGGTTTTGGATCTATGAGATAGATCTAATTGGATATTAGGATTCTCACTAGTTGTAGTGAGATGGTATCAACCGATCCTGGGGAGAATCACTGGAAGGGTTCCAGGGTGATAAGGACGACTGAAAGTCGGTCACAGGCATTGTCTTTACCCTCAGTAAAGGGACGGTATGTTGGAAGAGTTCCAAGCTAAATACCGTGGCATACTAGACGATAAAGGCTCGATACATCGCTACTTAAGATGCTACCAAAGAGGCAGTCTGGATGTATATTTGTTCATGAGATGAACTTAGTTCCTCCCATTGTGTGACAATGGAGTTGTGGCTTATGCCGAGGAATGTCCGTCCCATCAGTGATCCAGACATATTCTAAGGCAGTATCACCTGATCATGGAGATGGTTTATCTCCAAGGAGATCGAGGTTTGGAGAGAAGACTCAGAGGACAACACAGCGGATCCACTCACAAAGGCCTGTTCCCAGAGAGAGATTTTTATGGGATGGTTGAGTATGAGATACTACAACCACTGCTACAGATGGCCCTAGTGCAAGTGGGAGATTGTTAGTTATATGTATGCCCTAGAGGCCATTACTGTACATTGGATGTATATTGTAGTGGAGCTGGGACATATATAGGGAGGACTTTCTTGCTCGACATGATAGTATGCTATCTGGTTACTCTTTACCTTAACGTGTACACTGATTGTCTCTCTGCTACATGTTGGTAAAGCCCTTAGGATATGTACTTGACTACCTGGACTATGATGCTGATCATACTAGTGGGGACATGGTAGTCTATAAGTACATCCTTCAAAGTCCCTAGTCGTGGGTGTATCGAGACGGGGCATCGATATACCAGAGTAGACTAGCGTATACCTTCTCGACCCATACAGATGGGCGATGGATGATCCCATATCCATTGGTGTTTGACATCAGAGATCATATACGGGTGCTCAGTGGAGACTAGGTACACTGGACGGACTCACCGAGAACTCCCAGATGGTATTATACCTTACGTCAGATGGCAGTTCTCTGGTGGCACTGGTACAGAGTAGTCTGTTGACCCGAGATCGTCATAGAGTCTTGTGTAGTTCCCACTGTGCTTTGATTTCCATCTTACCACGTCCAAGAGGGCGTGCAAAACGGTGGTTTTTGGGTACAGTCCCGAGTCACATGGAGGCAATGAGCGATAGGAGGGGATTCGTCTCTCCCGGTATAGGGAGTTGATGTTGCGCTGTGTCCGATTGGCTATAACCGGAAATCCCTGGCCAGGGTTGCTGAAATTTACTGGTAAGTGTTACCAGTAGTTTCTCGAACTGTTATAGACCTCATATCGACACGACTTATCGAGCTATTGGGGTCTGACGTTTACCACCCGTAGGCGAGATATGCGACATATCAGACGATCAGACCGGACTGTACGGTAGTGTTACTGGTTGGATTCACTAGAGTGTGAGCGGGCTTGCTCGTCGATCTTCTGATCGCTCAATACCCGGGTGGCCGTTACATTTAGCAGACCGCTTGCGGCTTGTGGGTGTTTGATATGATCATCACCTGCTGCCGGCGTATTGACGAGTCTTTAGAGTCCTACACAGAGGTTTCCTGGCTCAAGCGAAACGAAATAGGAGCGCATATGAGATATGTGCGGGACCGAGAATAATGTGTGTATGTGATACCGTATTCTATTCTCGCGATGAATGTATCGATTGGTTATATGCGATATAACCTAGTTATCGATTCAAGGATTGATTCGATAAAACGATACATTGTATACGAGTCGGTTGTGTGCGACATGACCGGATCGTTAAATCAAGTGTTGATTTAATGATTTAATGCATAATTATATATTTGATATATTACTTTGCATTAACTAGTATTGGTTCACTTCTAAATGGATTTTCTCACTTGTTTGTGCACATTGTATATATGATATATTTTTTGTGCACAAGATTGTATCATGTTTGATGATACATGCTAGTTTGGGTTTGTGTAAAGAATTAAACCATGGTTACTTAAGTGGTTAGGGTTTCATTTCCTTTTCTCATTTATTTATCTATTTATTCTTTTTGGAAAAATATTTAGCATAATGCAAAATGGTGGCTTTCTTTGGATGCATGTTGAAGCTTCATGAAGCTTTGACCAAGTGACCATTTTGTCTCCATGCTTAACCCTAACCATTCCCACTAACCATGATTTATTCTCTACACTTGACCATGGTTATGATTATGATAAGTATTCATTTACTTTTTGTTTTTGAGTGAACTTATCATATTCATTCTTTCTTCTTCTTCTTCTTCATCACATGAAGAAAGCTAGCTACAACAATGGTGATTGATGAAAAAGAGTGAGAAATCCAATTCTAAAGTGAACCCACTTCCTATTTCTTCATCCTCTACCTCTTGCCAAGTAGTGTAGGGTGTTTCCTTCACAAGTTATCATGGCTTGGTGAAGGTGGAGCTTGATCTAGTGATGCCTCGACGTAGATCATCTTCGGCATCGTCGTCGATGACCTAGCCCGCTCTTTCTCCGATGAAGCCGATGCTAGAGCCCGGGATCCGTTTTGGACAGCGGAGAGGACTTCATCATGGAGCTATGGAGGTGGAGAAATGGATCTACAAAGGTTGTATTTCCGTTCTTTTAGTTTAGTTGTAAACTAGTTTCTTTGGTCGCCTAGATATCTAGTTAACGGTCTAGTCTAGGGTTTCTCGGCACCGTAATTTTTGAAATTGGCATGGTTGATGCCTTGTGAGACCTCCTTAGTGTGCCTAGGAACCCTACAGGTTGATGCCTTGTGAGACCTCTTGGGAGTGCCTAGGAACCCTACAGTGGTATCAGAGCCTAGCTAGAGCCTTAGGCGATGTGTAGACGACGTTTGAAACCCGATCGAACCAAAACCCTAACCCCAAAATAGCTCTCTGGACTTTTTCTAAAAACTGGGATTTTTCCAAATTAAAAATATGCAGAAAAATCAGCAGGGAATCCTAAGAATTACTGTGCAACACGTGTCCATGATTCCTCCAAGGTGCGGCGGAACCGCGGCAGAAGCCTGGCTTCTGCGGCGGTTCCGCGGCCTATGATGACGTCACACACCCAATTTTGCACAGTAACTTCCTTTATTCAGTGCTGAGTTCTCTGGGTATTTTTAAATATTATTCAAGAGTTGAATTTTCTGGGGTTGTTTTGGGGATTCGTTTATTCGATCGGATTGTCAAACTCTGTCTATGTGTCTTTCCGGATGATTTTTGAATATGTTAAAAAGTTCGACCGGATATAAATACCCAACTTTTCCCCTGTCGGGAAATTTCCAAGTGTTGGATCTTTCCGTAGTTTAATGACGTTCTAAGTAGTGCAAGTAACGCGATGGTCCCTCTAGAAGACAACAAACCTTAACTCGATTATGTGACCGTCTTGAACTGCCCTTTGAACCTTCGGGTTTGGGGCAGTACGGCGTGCCACATGTGAGGCGTTGGCTTGACCCTTCTACGGCTGGACCGTTGGTACTGAGGCACGAAGTGAATGTCTTTGAACTTATTTCATGAGTTGAGCTGTTTCGGGAAAACTTGGGTGTTCGATTGTTCGATCAAAAAGTTTAATATTTTCTATCTTATTCGGAATGTGATACAACAATTGGAATTCATAAGAAGTTATGAGATAACTGAATGAATGTTATAAACATAGCAGTTTAGTCTCACTTGATCGGTTGCCACGGAATTTTGATGTGATCAAAAGTCTGTCGCAATCACGTAGCGTACGCGGATACTCGCCGGGTAAACTTAATAGACAGCCTCGCTCCATAGCCCCGACCAAGTGACTGTAGGAGAACCCCGTCGCCGAAAGCGTCCGTTCGGGTGCTCGCGGCAGCGGTGTTCCGCCTTGGTGCACTTTGTCGATGGCGTAGGGGGTGCGGCCGTCTACTGAAGTTTGCGACGAGCATTCGATCAGGATGTCGGGAATCTTGTTGAATTGCCCGACTTGATATTGAAAAGTGTTTTCGATAATGAGACTAAAATGTGGGGTTTATAATTATTAGGCATGTGATGTCTAAGGAATTCATTTGATTAGGCATGTGATGTCTAAAGAGATTGCGGATTCCAACTGTTGTAGTTTTACACTTTCTTTTCTGTGACCGTAAGTGTAATGTGTGATATCACCGGTTTCGTTGCTATATGTCAACGACAATTGGGATGCGCATATTTACTTACGTTGATGACCTGTGGTGTTATGTGTTGCTGAATATGTTATATTGGATTGTCGTGTTTGAATAGCCGGGGGTTTTTATGTGAGATGAGTGTTTTTCATTTTCATTCATGTAAAAACTTGTATGTAATATTCTTTTATTGGGGCACTTCCAGGTTGCGGAAGTTGTCACCCTTTGTATATTATTTACTTTTCTGCACTAGGATAGACCCAAGGAGGGGAGCACAAGTAACCGGGTTCTGGAGTCCAGTGGGAAACCAACTCGAGGAGTCGAGTCCGGGTCTCCTAACTCTAGAATTGGTAGGGTTGCTTGCCGCTCTCGTAGGGGTCTAGGGGTGTGGGTTTGGCTATTCATCGCGACCGTGGAATCCGTGTTTTATACTGGCTCGTATTGAAAACACGGACGTCCTAGTATATCCAATATTTCATATGATTATTCTGCTTCGATATCTGTGATGTGATCATGTGATGTTCTGTGATGGATGCTGTATATAGTATATATGATATATTATATAGACGTTGCTTATGTTTTACACCCGCGCTAGCCCTGCCCCGCTCTGCCGTTAGTTACCTAACCTAACGGTGCACGAGGGGACATCGAGGCGAATGCGGATGGCATAAGTGTATGTCGTATTTATCTGTGATGTTTAGGTACTTAAAAGATGGGACTTCATTAATGACATTAATGAAATAAAAGAAACCTAAGATGTTGTAGAATCGAATTTCAAAATTAAAACAGGTAGCTACAGTTCTTGCTTTGCACAGCGGTATATGTGATATATCCTGCACCTTATTCGATAAGGAAAGGACCGAGATCCCTTCACCGGGAGTGACTCCTTTAGCAATAACTGGCAGATGCTACACACTCGGTTTGTTTTCTGATTGCTTTTAAGAGTTTTTGCTTTGCACAGTGATATATGTGATATATCCCGCACCTCATTCGACGAGGAAAGGACCGACGATCCCTTCACCGGGAGTGACTCCTTTAGCAAAACTAGAAAAGCCTAAAAAACACTCCATTTTAAAATCATTTAATTCTACAACGATATCAAGTTCATTACGCAATAGGTTTTCAGAAAAACCTGTCGTAGCCCTCCGTCATTTCAGATAAGTAGTAGTTAGTATTCGTGCTGCGTTTGTTGGCCTTTGTCAAGGCGCAGTGTGCGGTAGCTAACTGGTGCTTATCTGCTTATGCATATGATGCAGATTGGGTTAGGGTAGTCGTGCGACCATGTTGGCCTTTGTCAAGGGTCGTGCGGGTGGGTTTAATTCAATCAGGAAATGACGGGTTGAACTTGACTAGCATCCTATGGTTTGTTGGCCTTTGTCAAGATCATAGGAGGTTAGGGGCAAAATATTATCGGGAATTTCAAGTGTTGAAATTTGCAATGAGATTGCATACCTTCTATGAGATAGTTGGATCCCGATACCCACTGCGAGTAATTGTTACTCCTGGGAGAGTTTTACACATTGCAACTAGCCGATCAAGTAGGTGTCTAGAAAGGTGTCAACGAGATTACGCCTCTGGGAAAACGAGGTTTACATTAATTAGGTTCAAGCGAAAGCACGGGGGACCTCCCTCAAAGTACCGACACTGGCCTGGCTGAAAGATTGGCGAACTTGTAGTGTGTAATTAATCCCGGCTAGTCTTTCCTTTTAGGGTTTGAAGGAAGATTTGATAAAAAGCAGTGGGAGCCATCCTGATTAGATAAAATAATAACCAATCTATTCTTGTAAGAGCGCACGCTGAGTGTTTTCTTCTCTCTCTCTCCAGGTAGCGACCATATCACGCCTTAATCAAGATAATAATACGGAATATTGACCGAACCCGCTTGTTATACTGAGCTGGGGAATGTTGGTCCCGCTCCAACTTATAATTGTTATAAGACAGAGCAGGAAATTGGGGAATACCAGATTTCCCGTGCCGCCCAAACGAAGAGAGTGCATGTTGATGCATCATCTTCGGGTGTGTTCATTATACAGAACTGTTTCTCAGTACTCTTTACGTCCTGGATATGAGATACCAGATCAGGATCCCAGATATGTAATCTGTTACATAGGGCTATAGAAAGGTAGAGAACTGAGAACGGGTGATAAGTTTCATGAGGCAGAAAATGGGGCAAATGTTGCAGCCAAGTCTGTTGGTCACTGTCACCCTGTATTCCAAATACATTGATTCTGATCGAATGTTATTAGATACTGAACCTAATATACAAAATCATATCACTCTCTTTATTAGTAAAGAAATGATAAAATTTTGTATTGTTGGATTATGTTTTGAACATTTCCTATATCAAAAGTTGATCGGTTCAGGCACGTTATCTAAAAGCATTGATGTTCTAAATCAAACTACAGTTCTTAGAATACAGAACACACATAAGAGGAAGAGTTCACAACTGAACGAATCCTTTTTAAGGTATTGTAGACTAGGTCATATCAATGCGACCAGACTAGCTGAAGTTACATATAGATGCATATTTAAATCAGTTTGAATTTACATCTCATGAAACTTGCCAGTCATGTCACAGAGATAAGATGACCATAGCTCCGTTTACTGGAAACAGAGAAAGAGTTAGTGAACTCTTGGGATGATACATGTTGATGTATGTAGGTCCCCTGTCTACATTTGCCAAGACCGGTTCTTTATACTTCATTAAATTCTCTGATGATCTCCTTTGATTCAGACATGTGTTCCTGTTGAAACACAAGTCAGAATCTTTTGAGATATTCACAGAATATAAGTTAGAAGTAGAGAACCAATATGGGTATAAGTATTATGTCCTTTGATGAGATCAAGGAGGAGAATACTTGAGCACGGAAATCCTGGATCATTCTAAAGGAGAATGAGATTCTCTCTCAGCATTACTCCTCCGTATACACCATAGCACGATGGTATATCAGGGCGGAGCAATCACACCCTATATGATAAGGTGTGCTCTATGATGAGTACTACTGAGTTACCTGTTTCCTTTCTGGGAGTTATGCACTTGAGAAGCTGCATACCTATTGAATAGGGTTCAAATCAAATCATTTTCCTACCATTTCATATGTAATATCATAAGGGAAGAGCCCATATCTTAAGTTGGTTAAGATTTGGGGTTGTCCGGCCTATGTCTAAAAGCAAAATCTGGACAAGCTCGAGGCAAGGTCTGTTATGTACATCTGGAAAGGTTCCAGCTATAACAGCAGATGATTTGGTAGAACCAAAGGATTCAGTAGATTCCAACGACCCTCAGCCTCTCCGCCGATCTAGTAAGGTTCCTCACCCACCTGAAAGATACTTCGGTTACTCTATGACAGTGGGAGCGAGGATTGCATCATGAGATGATGACCCAACTAGTTTCGAGCTGGCCATTAGGAGTGGGACTCTGTAAGAATGGCTGGATGCTTAGCGATCTGAGATGGAATCCATGTACACCAACAAAGTATGGACTTTGGTTGCTATATCTGAAGGGTTAAATCCCCATCAGGAGCAAGTATATCTTGAGAAGATTACTTGGTGTAAATGGAAAAGTTGAGACTTTCAAAGCTAGACTTGTTAAAGCTTTTCGTCATCAACCAGGCGTGGATAATAATGAAACCTTTTCCAGTACCTATGCTTAAGTCCATCCAGATACTACTTGCCACGGCTACATACCATGACTACGATATCTGGCGGTTGGGTGTCATGACTGCTTTTCTAAATGATGTTTAGAAGAAAAGGTCTATAAGTACACAGCCAGAGGGCTTCGTAGACAGTAGGAGCAGCGGAAACGCGTACAAGATGCTTTATAGGATAAAGCAGGTATCGCAGAGTTGGAACATCTGTTTTGATATGAAGTAGTCAAAGAGTTTGACATCATCAAAATGGTAGATGAACCTTGTATAAACAAAAAGGTAGTAGGGAGTATGGTGCTGATCCTCGTAGAGTACGTGGATGACATACTCTTGATAAGAAAGGAGTTTCCTATGCTACGCTCGGCCAATCTCCGTTTATCACAATGATTCTCTATAGGATCAAAGTGATACCTCCTAAATCCTGAGTTTGGATCTATGAGATAGATCTAATTGGATGTTAGGATTCTCACTAGTTGTAGTGAGATGGTATCAATCGATCCTGGGGAGAATCACTGGAAGGGTTCCAGAGTGATAAGGACGACTGAATGTCAGTCACAGGCATTGTCTTTACCCTCACTAAAGGGACGGTATGTTGGAAGAGTTCCAAGCTAGATACCGTGGCTAACTAGACGATAAAGGCAGGAAACATCGCTACTTGAGATGATACCAAAGAGGCAGTCTGGATGTATATTTGTTCATAAGATGAACTTAGTTCCTCCCATTGTGTGACAATGGAGTTATGGCTTATGCCAAGGAACGCCAGTCCCATCAGTGATCCAGACATATTCTAAGGCAGTATCACCTGATCATGGAGATGGTTGATCTCCAGGGTGATCGAGGTTAGGAGAGTAGACTCAGAGGACAACACGGCGGATCCACTCATGAAGGCCTATTCCCAGAGAGAGATTTTTATGGGATGGTTGAGTATGAGATACTGCAACCACTGCTACAGATGGCCCTAGTGCAAGTGGGAGATTGTTAGTTATATGTATGCCCTAAAGGCCATTACTGTACATAGGATGTATATTGTAGTGGATGCTGGGACATATATAGGGAGGACTTTCTTGCTCGACATGATAGTATGCTATCTGGTTGCTCTTTACCTTAACGTGCATACTGATTGTCTCTCTGTTACATGTTGGTAAAGCCCTTAGGATGTGTACTTGACTACCTGGACTATGATGCAGATCATACTAGTGGGGACAGATAGTCTATAAGTACATCCTTCAAAGTCCCTAGTCGTGGGTGTATCGAGACGGGGCATCGATATACCTGAGTAGACTAGCGTATACCATCTCGACCCATACAGATGGGCGATGGATGATCCCATATCCATTGGTGTTTGACATCAGAGATCATATACGGGTGCTCAGTGGAGACTGGGTACACTGGACGGACTCGCCGAGAACTCCCAGATGGTATTATACCTCACGTCAGATGGCAGTTCTCTGGTGACACTGGTACAGGTTAGTCTGTCGACCCGAGATCGTCATAGAGTCTTATGTGATTCCCACTGTACTTTGATTTCCACCTTACCACGTCCAAGAGGGCGTGCAAAACGGTGGTTTTTGGGTACAGTCCCGAATCACATGGAGTCAATGAGCAATAGGAGGGGATTCGTCTCTCCCGGTATAGGGAGTTGATGTTGCGCTGTGTTCGATTGGCTATAACCGGAAATCCCTGGCCAGGGTTGCTGAGATTTACTGGTAAGTGTTACCAGTAGTTTCTCGAACTGTTATAGACCTCATATCGACACGACTTATCGAGCTATTGGGGTCTGACGTTTACCACCCCTAGGCAGGATATACGACATATCAGACGATCAGACCGGACTGTACGGTAAGTGTTACTGGTTCGATTCACAGGAGTGTGAGCGGGCTTGCTCGTCGATCTTCTAATCGCTCAATATCCGGGTGGCTGTTACGTTTATCAGACCGCTCGCGGCTTGTGGGTGTTTGATATGATCATCACCTGCTGCCGGCGTATTGACGAGTCTTTAGAGTCCTACACAGAGGTTTCCTGGCTCAAGCGAAACGAAATAGGAGCGCATATGAGATATGTGCGGGACCGAGAATAATGCGTGTATGTGATACCGTATTTCATTCTCGCGATGAATGTATCGATTGGTTGTATGCGATATAACCTAGTTATCGAATCAAGTATTGATTCGATAAGCCGACACATAGGATACTAGTCGGTTATATGCGATATGACCGGATCGTTAAATCAAGTGTTGATTTAATGATTTAATGTATAATTATATATTTGATATATTACTTTGCATTAACTAGTATTGGTTCACTTTAAAGGATTTTCTCACTTGGATGTACAAGTTGTATATGTGATATACTTTTTGTGCAAATTATTGTATCATGTTTGATGATACATGTTTGCTTGGTTAAGTGTAAAGAATTAAACCATGGTTAAACTTATGATTGGGGTTTTGTTTTCTTTTTCATTTATTTCTCTATTTATTCTTTTTGGAAAAATAATAAGCATAAAGGAAAATGGTGGCTTAATTTGTTTTCTAGTTAAAGCTTCATGAAGCTTTGACCAAGTGACCATTTTGTCTCCATGCTTAACCCTAACCATTCCCACTAACCATGATTTATTCTCTACACTTGACCATGGTTGAGATATGATAAGTATTCTTATTATTTTCTTTTTACAAAAGAACTTATCATATGCTTCATCTTCTTCTTCTTCTTCTTCAAGAAGAAAACCTAGACTTCATCAATGGTGACTTGATGAAATGAGTGAGAAATCCAATTCTAAAGTCAACCCATCTCCTATTTCTTCATCCTCTACCTCTTGCCAAGTAGTATAGGGTGTTTCCTTCACAAGTTTTCTTGACTTGGTGAAGTTGGAGCTTGATCTAGCGATGCCTCGACGTAGATCATCTTCGGCATCGTCGTCGATGACCTAGCCCGCTTTTTATCCGATGAAGCCGACGCTAGAGCCCAAGATCCGATTTGTACAGCGAGGAGACTTCATCGCGGAGCCATGGAGGTGGAGAACCGGATCTACAAAAGTTGTATTTCCGTTTACCATTTAGTTAAGTTGTTAACTAGTTTCTTTTGTCGCCTATATTTCTAGTTAACGATCCGTATTAGGGTTTCTCGGCACCCGTAAAATTTGAAATTGGCATGGTTGATGCCTTATGAGACCTCTTGGGAGTGCCTAGGAACCCTACAGCTTGTAGTCTTCATTGACCAAGTCCATTCTTTTGTTTTGGCTAAGATATTTGTTAACCCAACCAATTAAACCTCGCCATGGTTGACTCTCTACAAAGGTTAATATATGATATTAACTCACCATGGTTGCCATTCTCACTTGAATAATTATCATATGAGATATTTCTTCATCTTCTTCTTCTTCTTCAAAGCTTTTTAGCTTCAATGGAGATGTGAGAAAATGAGTGAGAAAATCAAATCTAAAGTGAGCCCACTTCCTACTTCATATCATCCTATACTACTTGGCATTTGGTATAGGGTGTTTGCTTCACTAATTCCATAGTTAGTGAAGAGATAGCTTGGGTTAGTGTCTCCTCGTCGTAGATCATCTTCCGCCTCGAAGACTTCGAAGCAAGCATGTTAGTTTCTTCATGTGAGCCTCTCTAAAGTCCAGAGTTCACGATCGCAGCGAAGGGACTACTACACGGAGCCAATGAAGTGAAGGACCTGTCTACAAAATTTGTATTCCTTACTCACTGACTTGCAAAGTATTTGCATTTACTTATCCGTCGATTTCTAGTTAACGATTCAATGTTTAGGGTTAGCTAAAACGGCAATTTTTGAATTTGGCATGGGCGATGCCTCCCGAAACCTCTATGTCGTGCTAGGCAACCCTTCACATGCACAATCAATGTCCATATACTTGTAACTGATAATCATGATATTTAATCTAGCCCAGACGCATAACGCCATGCGGACGATTCCCCTGTAGATGTTAAATCTACTCACCGATGACCTCGAGCTAAGTAAACCCGACCACCTGCTTCTCTTTCTTCGCAGCGTTCGAAGTACCTGCTCGCGATCCTAAATTTCACAAACACAACACATAAGGTTAAATATCCTGCGCCGATACAAAGCCAACGAAACGCAAGGATAACGTCCACAAGATATACACACTGTGCACTCAGTGCACAAAACGCGTACAATATTGGCACAACCCTAGCTACGATGACACAACCACCAAGCCTAGACCCCGATCCTACCGATCGCGCAATCACAACACATTTTATATAGTGGAAGATAAAATAAATCACATCACAACGTCAAAAGAAACCCACGCCTAATTTATCCGAAAACCTAGTAAGCAACTTTTAATCATATTAGCTCAAGTCTAGAAGTTTAAACAATTTTAGTGATCAAAATCAACACATAGTAGCTTAACTAAGTCAACCAAACCTTTACTACAATTTTAATCTCACCCATATAAAATTTAGTAAAAGTTTAGTTTGCACTTAAGCTTAATTAGACAATTAGGAAAATAACAAATAACAATCTCACAAGTAGGTTAAGTTTTCCTTGTCTAAACAACTCACTTAACTATTACAATAAACAAAACCCTAACTTGATCTTCATAATCTTTTCTTGAATTTCTAAACATGCAAATTAAAGCCATACTTAAATATCTAATAAGCTAGCTTAAAGTATTTAAACAACAACTAAAGCTTCGGATTAGGATTTTATACCTCCACTTGAATCACAAACTTGCAACAAGAACATCAAAATAGCTTCCAAAATGCTAACTTTCATGAAGATCCATGAAAGATATAGGCTAAAGAATAATGGGTATGGATTTGTATTTGAGTATGTGGGATTATTTGACGATTTTTGATGATTTATTTAAGCTTTTAGAAGTGCAAAAGGGGTGAGGAAAATAGTGGGGCAGCAAGGGCGGAGGGGGCTCGGCCATAGCATGAAGAATGGGGAAAGTTGTAGAAATTTCTAGCTAAGTTCACAATTAATGCTCAATTAAAGCCTCTCCCATCATGCCACCTCTTATACATTTTCTTTTCTAATTAAAGTTTTCTTTTAATTCACCAAAATATCTAGATATTTTCTAGGATATTTTCAAAGATGGTTAAATGTTTAATCATGTGATTAAGTTAGCATAGATTCACTTTAGCATAATTAACCCAATCAAAATTGTAATTACCACTAATTAAGTGAATAATTAAAAGTTTATAATAATATTTTAATTAAGGAAAAATATTAAAGTGAACTAAAATTTTCAAGTGACAACTAAAAACTGCAACTAGCAATTTCTTAGTTAAACTAGGTGCAGTAAAATATATACTGAAAAATGATCACCTCTGGGTTTTTACGGAAAACACAACTTATTTTACCTCTTATCGGAAAATTCACTTAAACGATTTCTAAAACGTTACAAGTTGATACATTTGATATTATTCGGTTGTATGCGATATAGCCGGATTATTCGATCAAGTGTTGATTTAATAATTTAATGTATAATTATATATTTGATATATTATCTTACATTAACTAATATTAGGTCACTTAAGATTTCTTTTTCTTACTTGTGTACACTTAGTATATATGTGATATATATTAATGTACATTATTTTGTGTCATGCTTGATGCCACATGCTACATGGGTGTATGAGATTCACACCATGCATATAATAATGCGAGGTTTTGTTTATTTAAAGTAAATCAAATTAGTTGTAAATTATCACATGGTTGAAGCTTGCAGAAGTTTGTGGAACCATTGACCAAGTCCACTCATTTTGTTTTACTTGAAGATATTTATGAACCCAACCATTATTGTTTATCCATGGTTTAGTCTCTACATGAGTTAGTATATGATACTAACTCACCCATGGTTGCAATTCTCACTCATTATTCCATTCACACTTCATCTTCTTCCTTATCTCCAAAAGCTTTCTAGCTTCGTGGGAGGTGAAGAAAAATAGTGAGAAAATTATTTCTAAAGTGAGCAAAATTCCTACTGTAAGTCTACGGTAGCGCTTCGGCCGTCAATCCGACGTCAAATGCGAAACAAAAACTTTTACAAAACTGGCGCTAAAGTAACCTTAAAACCCGGATCGTTCCATTAACCGTAAACTAGTAAACTGTAAAGATGTTAGAATGTCTATACCGATCGATCCGTGTCCTTCGGTCTTTAGCCACCATCATTAGCTTGTTGCGGCATCTCCGATCTCGCTCGTTCTCCGATCTCCTCGTCGAGGTGGCACCACGTCAAGGAATCATTATACGGGCTCCCGCTTTAAACCGAAGAAACTCGAACTTGAAGTTTGTTAGCCGACATGTCCAAGATTGAAGTAGAGAGAAGTGTGAATACTTTATCTCAATACACCCTAGGATTTTCATCACATGAGAGGGATAGGGTTGAGGTTGAAGAAGATGAAAAGAGATGAAGAGTATGAGCTCAAGATAATATCAAGATAGCAAAAAACCAAACCCCAAAAAACTTGTGAAGGATGCCCACTAAAGTTTGGGTGATATATATTGAGGTTTTGTGATTGAAAAAACAAAGAAAAGATCACACAAAAATATCTCCACAAAGCCCTCATAATATCTCACCCAAAACAAACTCCATTAATTATATCATGACTCACTAGATGACTCATTACCATGAGTCATTAGTGAACATGCTATAAATAATGAGTCACAAAAAATGAGTCACACTTTCCAAATCCAATAATCATTTAAACCAAAATGATTAACCCAAAAAGAAATGTATCTTCTAAATTAATCTCGTAACGGATTACGAGAATACCCCTCACTTGTATATACTTACTTGTATCCGTATTCCGACCGAATACGAATACTTTGAGACAAAAGTATTCCAACACAATATAATACTAGCATCCAGTTTAAACCAAAGCCCACTAGTATTATTTGTCTGAATCATGACACGTGCACAAGTGCACGTGAATGTTCGAACCCTGCCATAATACCATACGGCCTCTACAACGTTTCGCCCGAACTTGGGCAACAATCTGTGGGGGACTCTAAAGACTCGTCAATACGCTGGCAGTGGGTTTAACCATAAGCACGTCAGTGGCACTGGCTGTGCGTAACGGTTGTCCAGGTATTAAGCAAAAGGGAGACCGATGAGCGAACTCATCCTGAAAGCCTACTGAGCTTATCAGTGACAATATCCGTGCAGAGTCCGGTCTGTTCGTCTATGAGTATCGCAAACCAGGTCTAGGGGGCTGGTAAACGTCAGACTCCCAATAGCGGTATAAGTCGTGTTAGAGTGTAGCCCAGAACACCTTGAGATACTACTGGCGTACCTGCCAGTAAATCTTACTTGCCCTGGTCAGGGACTTTATGTAATGGCTCTCAGACACAGCATGATCTCACCCCCAATACCGGGAGAGTCGAATCCCCTGCCGATCCGCTCACTGCCTATATGTGGCTCGGGACTGTACCCAACTAAAACCTGTTTGCACGACTCCTTTAAGCCGTGGTAGGGTAATAATCAAAGTACAGTGGGAACTCACACGAGACAAATGACGATCTCAGGTCGATGAACTAACCTGTACACATGTCACCAGGGAACTGCTATCTGACGACAGGTATAATACCAACTAGCAGGTTCCCGGAGAGTCCTGTCCGGTGTCCTCATAACCCAATGAGCACATGTATACATCTTAGGTGATCCAACTTACACCAATGGCTTGTGAGACCGGCCACTGCCCCTCGTCGGGGTCTCGACTGTACACTAGTCTACTCCGGAGTATCGATGCCCTGTCTCGAAACTCCCACGACTAGGGACCATTTAAAGGATGTGCTTATAGACTACCCAACTCTCACATATATAATCGCCATCATACTGTTGGTAGTCAAGCAAGAATCCTATGGGCTCTATCAACGTATAATAGTGATCTGTAATGTCATCTAAAGCAGTACACGATGATAAAGATAAACCAGATAACAAGCTATCATCTCGAGTAAGACTGTCTTACCGGTATAGGACCTCCCTCAATCATTACAATCACGTACCCGCGATCCAATAATTGACTTTGAGGGCACTATATCCAACAATCTCCCACTTGCACTTAAGGCTAATTATTGCGATGTCGCATACTCACAGCCCGTGTGATACCGTACACCAAACTTCTCTACTAATCAGTGTCACAAAGCTCGTTTGTAAAACTATTGTGTTCGAGAAATAGCCTCAGTGAGTGGATCCGCCCTGATGTTTCTTTCTATGTCTCTTTTAATCTCAAGTTCGCGTGGAAAGCCATCTCCTGATTTGAGTAATACCTGTCTGGATATCTGATGGGACCTAGTTCATAAATGAACTCCAAATCCAAACTTCTAAGACTGTATCATCAACTGAACTTAATCAGTATCCTGCACCATGCCTCCCTCGGTATCCGCTTGGAGCACATGTTCAAACTACTGCCCCTCGTCAGAGGGAAAACTATAACTCTGACAGTCACTCTGTCATCCATATCACCTTGGAAGCCTGGAATGATAACTGTCTCCCGAAAAAGGCTGCCGTTATCAAATCCCTAGAACATCCACTCATGTTCTAAAACTGCTTCCGAATGTTTCTCCAGGATTGGATTAATATAAACTTATTGCAGCTAGTGCAAAAACAACATCTGGTGTGGTACTTGATATCTCGTGATTGACTAAATTGCCTAAGCAAGTGATATGCCAAGCATGCACATCCCTCTCCCTTTTAGTCTGTAAGACACCTTTAGAGAGGGTGACTCTATCACCTGCAGGTACACCACCATGCCAGGAGTCGTCCATTCTAAAATACCTTTAGAATACTGTCTAAGTACCCAGATTGGGAAACTACCCAAATCTAGATTTAAAACCATAGATCTAGTAACCAGAATGTCGTATATTATATCCATATCCTATGTGGAGAAACAATTGTGTGACAACCAAAGTATAACCGATCATAGTATAGGAATTTCATATCCTACTCTGTGTATGTCATCCAAATATCAGGACATCACACCTTACTACTTTCTTAACAGATCCATCCCCTATTCTGATGAAGTCAAAGCCTATGACTGTCACATAAAAAATAGATGATCTATCTCCGCTATATCTGCTCTAGCCTATAAATAGACATAAGCTACTTGCCCACTATGCTTCCGCTGCTCCCACTGACTATGACAACCCTCTGCCAGAGTCATATACACGTGCACTTCTAAAACTAGTTTAGAACGACGCTATACTCATCCTCCTGCCGGGTCTCATAGCCTGGAACAACAGTAGTGTCAAGTCTGGGTAAACAAGAACCTCCATGTCACCGTCCTTGAGGCTATCGGAGTACCTCTCGGGTGCCTGAGGTTACCCACCATATCTGCGGAGTGGCTAATAGAATGTCAAACATGATTGAATCTTTAGGTCCTATTAAATTTTCCGTAATCGTTTGCGGTTCTGGAATCACTTCCAGTTCTACCATACTCCCACTACTGTTTTCTGAAAAAATCCATTTTACTAAAATTGTGGTGAGTCAAGAACAATATCACTATTGATCTTTCAGATGGTAGAAAGTCAACCCTCGTCTATGCCCGGGTCAATCCACAAACTGCCATTACAGAAACGTGCCTTGAGTTATCCAGAGTCTGGTTTTAAGCATAAACCGGACAACTCCCCGTACCTTAACATGGTTAAGATATGAACCATTCTATATACCATATAGAAACATAGACACTGATTTAATTGGAACCAAATTCAAATCATTCAGCTGTCTTCAGTGCATGTCAACAAAATGGAGAGAGGCTAATCAGCATTACTCAACTAAGGAGTTCATCCAATTATGAGTTACCTGAAAGTGAAACAAGTTTCTCAAAACCATTACTATCAACTGAATACCAAACACAAGTATCTACATCTTCGATCACCTTGAAGAATCCCGATACGTGCGACACCTGGTTCTATACTTTATTCTTGTACCTATAACTTCTCAAAACTTAGACCTTGTATTTCTATGAAACACATGTCTAAAACTGGAGAAGTCACAAGTAAACAGAATATAGTACGGGTACCAACCCCTTTGTCCTAATGGACACTGGACAACATACAATACTCTGTATGAGTCCCCTGAGTCGAATAACTCAAACCCTGTGCGTCGTAGGTTGAAAACTATACTATGGTTATGAAGAATTACACCGCTGTTCAATGCTCCTTACCTAACTATAAACTGATATAGGTAAATGTCATGGACATAATTTCAAAAGTTTTATCTCACTTTATTAAAATAAACATACAGATATATCAGTTTGAAATTGGTGCACAACAACGGATACTCTAAACCAAATATTTGCCGTCCGGCAAAAACCCAGGCGATTTCCTTAAATATCACCAATTACAACGAATTCCGATATAATGAGGATCATCACCTAATTCCCAATAACTTACTCCCACTCATCATCTGTAAAACCATACAGATGTGAAAATCATACATGGTAAAATACATACCCTGGAGTAAGTATCTAATTGGGAAATCATTTTTCTATTAACAATGCACAGTGAAACTGAAACATGAATATGTTTCGAAGGGGTATCCAGGTATTCCTAGTAATGCCTCTTCCATTATCCAGATTCATGACTGTAACCGTATATCTCCTTACCATCTCTCCAAATCCCTTTATTTGTTTTTAGTCGTTACCTTCTGTACACCATCATCAGGCTTAATAGTTTTCTTCCTTCCCCACCGTTCGGCACCATCCTTTGGTTTAGAAGAAGACTATCCAATAAGCGTAATAGGTGTACTCTCCTAATCCTAGGAGTACTCGCAACCCGAGAGAAGGTGATGATAAAAGACAACTGAATAAACCTTATTCTATTTCTCTTGAACCGGAGAAAAGCAAAGGTGAAGTAGGAGTAGCGATGAAATACGCGGTTTGGTCGTGAATGATTGCAGTCGCAATTTACTTTGCCCTCTTTCTAATCCCTTCATATGTCTTTACTTATCACCTTCTGTACACTACACTTAGGCTAATTGGTTTTTTTCATTCCCTACCTTTCGGCGCCTGCCTATGGTTTGGAAGAAGACTATCCAATAAGCGTAATAGGTGTATCCTCCTAAACCAAGGTGCCCTCGTAACCTGAGAGAAGGTAAAAGGAAAAGACAACTGAATAGTCCTATTCAATTTCTCTAGAACCTGAATCCATCCTCGAATTCGGAACAAGTTTATTCGAGTTCGTATATAACCATACGATGGATTTATCCAATGGAAGTGGATGTTCGTAATAATACGGGGTGTTCTGGAAAAATGAAAAGGGTAAAAGAAGGAGTGCCAATGATGTATGTAACTCAGACAATCCAAAAGCCAGTGTTTTAAGAATGTTCGGTCAACTTGGTTACTGAGTCATAGTCTAGGGTCGGGCCATGGTCGCTGCCAAAGAGAAAGAGAGAAAAGAAACACTCTGCAAGCACTCTAACCTAGATCAGAATGGTTATCACTTTATCTAATCAGGAAACCTCCCGCTGTATCCTCAAATTCTACTCCAAACCTGAAAGAAGAATTAGTCGGGATCACACGAAGAGTAAACCAACTCATCAGTAGGAATCAGGATCCAACTATCATCGCATGATAACGTGATGGAATCCACTCACGTTATCACACTCCAGAAGGTATGCGCATCCCTGGCAAGTTTCAGTTTCTTTAGAAACTCCCGATAAGATTTTTATCCTGTACCCCATGCTCTTATGACCTTGACTATGGCCAACAAATCATAAGTTACATGTTAAGTTCTTCCCGTCATTGTCTAGGTTAATTTGAACCCATCCGTATAAGCCCTTGACTAAGGCCAACAAGGCTATACGACTGTCCCAAACCAACGCATCTATCTATGCAACAGAAAGGTAACAAGCAGCTACCATACACTATGCCTTGACTAAGGCCAACAAACATAGCCTGAATACTAAGTGCTACCCGTCTGAAATGACGGAGGGCTACGGCTGGTTTTTGGCGAAAAACCTTTAACGTAATGAACTTGATATCGTTGAAGGAACCTGATAGCTTTTTACAAAAATATAGTGGCGAAAACCTTTGTTAAAGAGGTCACTTCCGATGAAAGGATCTCGGCTCTTTCCCCGTAGAATGAGATGCAGGATGTTCCAACTGAATACCGCGATGCAAAGCAAAAAGTAATCGACTATAATGAAGTTATTACCCTGACGCAATACTCTGCCCAAGTGGTCACTCCCGGTGAAGGGATCTCGGCCCTTGTCTCGTCGAATGAGGTGCTAGATATTCATAACCGAATACCTCTATGCAAGACGAAAGAAAACATCCTTGTAATAACAACTTTTTTGAAAAATGTTCCAACAACATCCAACAGATTTGTTTTCCTTGCATTGATTTGACTCAACGTAGTCCCATCAATTAATCACACAAGAAAATGTATGTATATGCCATCCATATTCGACACTGGGTCCCGTCATCACCCGTTAGGTCAATGAACTAACGACAGAGCGGGGACTGGACTAGCGCGGGTGTAAAACATATACAACATCTACTAGTATATATATCAATATACAATAATCGCTCCAGGCATGATAAATGCAACATTACAGAAAAGTAATAAGCATCACAGGATAATACAGATAAGCTGGGATCCCCGGGTTTCCTTTGAGCCACAAATGAAACCCGACGTTCCCCTGGTCGTGTGCATAGCCTGTGCAATGAAACCTAGACCCCTACGAGTGCGGAAAGTTACCCGCCAAAACCAGAAGCGAGGCAGCCCCCTTCAACAAAGTGAATGGACCACCTAGCACTTCACGGAATCCGGTAACTTGAGCACTCCATCTTGGGTCAACCTGTATCCCCTACGAGTGCGGCGAATAGCCTGCCAATTCTAGAGTGAGGCCCCTCCGTCTTAAAGCCATGAGATGTGGGCCCGTTACCCCCTAGAACCCGACTATCCGTGCACTCCATCACGGGGTAAACCTAGTACAGAAAAGAAAATATGTACAACGGGTACATCGACCTCAACCCGGTCGTGCCCCAAAAGAATAATATACAAACAGGCAGCGACGGCAATCCACATGTCGGACGCTCGCCCCGCGCTATCAAATATACAAATATATCCAAACTGCACTACCATTGCACGCAAGCTATCCACCATGACAAATCCGCAACATCACAGCACAACACAGAACATCAACGTGAATGTCACGTTCGCAAACCCATCTAAAAGAGCTATAGCAATTAGACACGATTTACCGCTCAAATGACATTCACGGTCACAGATAGTAATGTAATGCACTGCAAACTTTAAATAATGATAGAAAATATCGACTTCGAAAAGACCCCTGAATAGCCCAAACAACCTGATAAAACCATATCCAAACTGGGCTAAACAAACAATACCACTGAACCAACTTTCCAGAGACCAGACCACACCCCAAAAACCAAACCTACAAGACCCTAAATGGCCGGTGACCTTGGATTTTCTTAGCTTGTGCTCGGCCAAAATACGAGGGTTGGGTCTCATGTTTGGGGTGTGTTCTTGTGGTCATGTCAGTATTCTTCTGCACTTGTTTAAATAATTTTTGAAGACACATTGAAAATCGACAGAGAATGAAATGTGCAGGGCAGTGTTTGGGTTTTGTTTCGGTTTCGATACTTTAACATTGTCTAAACCACTAGTAAACGGTTAATAGTTTGGCTTTGATACCATATAAGTCTACGGTAGCGCCCCGGCCGTCAATCCGACGCCAAATGCGGAACAAAAACTTTTACAAAACTGGCGCTAACGTAACCTTAAAACCCGGATCGTTCCATTAACCATAAACTAGTAAACTGTAAAGATGTTAGAATGGCTATACCGATCGATCCGTGTCCTTTGGTCTTTAATCACCATCCTTAGCTTATTGCGGCATGTCCGATCTCGCTCGATCTCCGATCTCCTCGTCGAGGTGGCACCACATCAAGGAATCTTTATACGGGCTCCCGCTTCAAACCGAAGCAAGTCGAACATGAAGTTTTCTAGCCGACATGTCCAAGATTGAAGTAGAGAGAAGTGTGAATATTTTGTCTCAATACACCTTAGGATTCTTATCACATGAGAGGGACAGGGTGGTGGTTGAAGAAGATGCAAAGAGATGAAGAGTATGAGCTCAAGATAACATCAAGAGAGTAAAAAACCAAACCCTAAAAAACTTGTGATGGCTGCCCACTAAAGTTTGGGTGATATATATTGAGGTTTTGTTATTGAAAAAACAAAGAAAAGACCACACAAAAATATCTCCACAAAGCCCTCATAATATCTCACCCAAAACAAACTCTATTAATTCTATCATGACTCACTAGATGACTCATTACCATGAGTCATTAATGAACATGCTAGAAATAATGAGTCACAAAAAATGAGTCACACTTTCCAAATCCAATAATCATTTAAACCAAAATGATTAACCGAAAAAGAAATGCATCTTCTAAAGTAATCTCGTATCGGATTACGAGAATATCCCTCTCTTGTATATACATATCTGTATCCATATTCCGGCCGAATATGAATACTACAAGACGAAAGTATTCCAACACAATATAATACAAGGATCCAGCTTAAACCAAAGCCCACTAGTATTATTTGTCCGAATCATGACACGTGCACAAGTGCACGTGTATGTTCGAACCCTGCCATAAAACCATACGGCCTCTACAACGTTTCTCCCGAACTTGGGCAACAATCTGTGGGGGACTCTAAAGACTTGTCAATACGCTGGCAGTGGGTTTAAGCATAAGCACGTCAGTGGCACTAGCTGTGCGTAACGGCTGTCCAGGTATTGAGCAAAAGGGAGGCCGATGAGCGAACTCATCCTGAAACCCTACTGAGCCTATCAGTAACAATATCCATACAGTCCAGTCCGTTCTTCTATGAGTATCGCATATCGGGCCTAGGGGGCTGGTAAACGTCAGACCCCCAATAGTGGTATAAGTCGTGTCAGAGTGTAGCCCAGAACACCTTGAGATACTACTGGAGTACCTACCAGTAAATCTCGCTTGCCCTGGCCAGGGACTTTGTGTAATGGCTCTCCAGACACAGCACGATCTCACCCCCAATACCGGGAGAGATGAATCCCCTGCCGATACGCTTACTACCTCTATATGGCTCGGGGCTGTACCCAACTAAAACCTGTTTGCACGACTCCTTTGAGCCGTGGTAAGGTAATAATCAAAGCACAGTGGGAACTCACACGAGACAAATGATGATCTCAGGTCGATGAACTAACCTGTATACATGTCACCAGGGAATTGCTATCTCACGACAGGTGTAATACCAACTAGCAGGTTCCCAGCGAGTCCTGTCCGGTGCACTCATAACCCAATGAGCACCTGTATACATCTTAGGTGATCCAACTGACACCAATGGCTTGTGAGACCGGCCACTGCCCCTCGTCGGGGTCTCGACGGTATACACTAGTCTACTCCGGAGTATTAATGCCCTGTCTCGAAACTTCCACGACTAGGGACCACTTTATGGATGTGATTATAGACTACCTAACTCTCACGTATATGATCGCCATCATACTATTGGTAGTCAAGCAAGAATCCTATGGGCTCTATCAACGTGTAATAGTGATCTGTAATGTCATCTAAAGCAGTACACAATGATAAAGATAAACCAGATAGCATACTATCATCTCGAGTAAGATTGTCCTACCGGTATAGGTCCTCCCTCAATCATTGCAATCATGTACCTGCGATCCAATAATTGACTTTGAGGGCACTATATCCAACACCTACTTCATCAACCTCTTCTCTACTGGCCATTAAGATTAGGTTGTTTCTTCACTAGTTCATCACTTAGTGAAGAGATAGCTTGAGTTAGTGTCTCCTCGACGTAGATCATCTTCGGCCTCGAAAACTTCATGCAAACTTGTTCATTTCACCTTGTGGAGCCTCTTTAGAGTTCGGGAGATCACTACTTGGAGCGAAGGGACTACTACACGGAGCTATTGAAGTGGAGCAAAGGTTGTATTTCTTGTTCACTTAGATGTAAAGATGTTTACATGCTTGTTCGTCTAATTCTCTAGTTTAGATTCTAGCGTTAGGGTTCTTTAGTGCGCCAATTTTTAAAAAAATGGCATAGTCGATGCCTCCCGAAACCCAGCGGCCGCCTAGGGAACCCAGCAATCCATATAAACGGACTGTTCTAAACTTCCATTCAGAAAAGCCGCTTTTACGTCCATCTGCCAGATCTCATAATCATAGAAGGCAGCAATGGAAAGTAAGATTAGAATAGATTTGGGCATAGCCACTGGAGAAAAGGTTTCGTCATACTCTACACCTGGTCTTTGACGAAAACCTTTTGCAACGAGTCTAGCGTTATAGGTTTCCACCTGCCCATCTACACCAAATTTCCTTTTTTTAGATCCATTTGCATCCAACGGGTTTTACCCCAGGTGAAGCAATATCCAAGGTCCACACTTTATTGGTGTACATGGACTCCATTTTGGATCGCATAGCATCCAGCCATTTATTGTAGGGTTACTAGGCACACTCATGAGGTTCTACAAGGCATCAACCATGCCCGATTCAAATTTTTATATATGTCGAAAAACCCTAATCTAGATCGTTTGCAAGAGTTAAGGCGAAAAACAAGCAAGTAAACTACTTTACTACTAAGTGAAAGGGATTACAACCTTTGTAGATCCGGTCCTTCACTTCTAATGCTCCGTGTTGACGTCCCTTCACTGTGATCATCGGGATCCCGGACCCTAGCGATGGTTTCTTCGGAGAAATGAGCGGGCTAGGTCGTTGACTTCAAGGCCGAAGATGATCTATGTCGAGGAGACTCAAACTCAAGCTCCATCTTCACTTGGTCATGAACTTTGTGAAGAGAACACCCTATACTACATGGCAAGTGGTAGAGGATGAAGAAATATGAAGTGGGTTCACTTTGGATTTGGATTTCTCACTCTTTTTCTTCACTTGAAAATTTTATACCAAGGTTTTTCTTCACTTGAAGAAGATGAAGAAGAAGAAAAGAATAAGAATGAATAATGAATTAACTAAAATGAATAATCAAGTGAAGTATATCATAATGCAACCATGGGTGAGTTAACCTTTGTAGAGACTAAACACTAATTTAAGTTAATGGTTAGGTTAATGAAAATCTCATGCAAAACAAAATGGTTGGACTTTGTCAAAGATACTTGAAAGCTTCATGAAGCTTCAAGAAAAGACAAAGAAGGCCACCATTTTATTTTACCAAAACAAATTAAAAACCTAAATCATTAACTTAAATATGGTGTAAGTCATACACACACCCAAGTTTGCATGTATCATCAATCATGATACAAACTAGTGCACAAACATATATCACATATACAACTTGTGCACATCAAGTGAGAAAATCAATCTTAAGTGAAAAAATACTAGTTAATGTAAAGTAATATATCAAATATAAAATTATACATTAAATCATTAAATCGATACTTGATTTAATGATCCGGTCATATCGCATATAACCGACTAATATCAAGTGTATCAATATATCGAATCAACACTTGATTCGGTAACCCGGCTATATCTCATATAACCGTCCGATGATACAAATCGCGAGAAAAAAATGCAGTATCACATACTGGTATTATTCTCGGTCTCGCACATATCTCATATGCGCCCATATTTCGTTTCGCTTGAGCCAAGAAACCTCTGTGTAGGACTCTAAAGACTCGTCAATACGCCGGCAGTAGGTGGCGATCATATCAATCACCCACAAGCCGCAAGCGGTCTGCTAAACGTAACGGCCACCCTGGTATTGAGCGATCAGAAGATCAACAAGCAAGCCTGCTCACACTCCTGGGAATCCAACCAGTAACACTTACCGCACAGTCCGGTCTGTTCGTCTGATATGTCGCATATCTCGCCTAGGGGTGGTAAACGTCAGACCCCAGTAGCTTGATAAGTCATGCCGATGTAAGGTCCATAACACGCATGAAACTACTGATAACACTTACCAGTAAATCAGTGCAACCCTGGCCAGGGATTTCCAGTTATGGCCAGTCGAGCATAGCGCAACATCAACCCCCAATACCGGGAGAGACGAATCCCCTCCTATCGCTCATTGCCTCCATGTGAATCGGGACTGTACCCAAAAACCACCTGTTTGCACGACTCAGTAGAGCCGTGGTAGGGTGGAAATCAAAGCACAGTGGGAGACACACAAGACTCTATGACGATCTCGGGTCAACAGACTAAGCTGTACCAGTGTCACCAGAGAACTGCCATCTGACGTGAGGTATAATACCATCTGGGAGTTCTCGGCGAGTCCGCTCTGTGTACCCAGTCACCACTGAGCACCCGCATACCTTCTCTGATGTCAAACACCAATGGATATGGGATCATCCATCGCCCATCACATGGGTCGAGAAGATATACGCTAGTCTACTCTGTAATATCGATGCCCCGTCTCGATATTCCCACGACTAGGAACATTGAAGGATGTACTCATGGACTACCTAGGCCCCACTAGTATGATCTGCATCATAGTCCTGCAAGTCGAGTACACATTCTAAGGGCTTTATCAACATGTAATAGAGAGACAGTAATTATACATGTTAAGATAAAGAGCAACCAGATAGCGTACTATCATGTCGAGCAAGAAAGTCCTACCTATATATGTCCCAGCATCCACTACAATATACATCTCATGTACAGTAATGGCCTCTAGGGTATACATATAACTAACAATCTCCCACTTGCACTAGGGCCATCTTTAGCAGTGGTTGCAGTATCTCATACTCAATCATCCCATAAAAGTCTCTTCTGGGAAAAAGCCGTTGTGAGTGGATCCGCCGTGTTGTCCTCTGAGTCTACTCTCCTAACCTCGATCACCCTGGAGATCTGCTATCTCTATGATCAGGTGATGCTGCCTCAGAATATGTCTGGGTCACTGATGGGACCGGGGTTCCTGGGCCAAAGCCACACTTCCATTGTCACACAATGGCAGGAACCTAGTTCATCTCATGAACTAATATGCACCCAAACTGCCTCTTTGGTAGTATCTTTGATAGCGATGTCACCAGCCTTTATCGTCTAGTTTGCCACGGTATCTCTCTTGAAACTCTTTCAACATACCGTCCCTCTACTGAGGGTAAAGACAATACCTGCGACTAACATTCAGTCGTCCTTATCACCTTGGAACTTTTCCAGTGATTCTTCCGAGGATCAACTGATACCATTTCACTATAACTAGTGAGAATCCTAACATCCAATTAGATCTATCTCATAGATCCAAAACCCAGGATTTAGGAGGTATCACTTTGATCCTATATGGAGAATCCATGTGATAAGAGGAGATTGACCGAGCGTAGCATAGGAAATTCTTTTCCTATCAAGAGTATGTTGTCCATGTACAATACGAGGATGACCACCTTACTCTCTACTACCTTTTTATATATACAAGGTTCATCTACTATTTTGATGAAGTCAAACTTTTTGACTACCACATCAAAACAGACGTTCCAACTCCGTGATGCCTGCTTTATCTTGTAAAGCAACTTGCACACGTTTTCGCTGCTCCCACTGTCAACGAAGCCCTCTGGCTGTGTACTTATAGACGTTCTTTTCTAAATCAGTATTTCGAAAAATAGTCATGACACCCTTTCCACCAGATATCGTAGTCATGGTGTGTAGCAATAGCAATTAGGATCCGGATGGACTTAAGCATAGCCACTTGGAAAAGGTTTCATCATTATCCACGCCTGGTCGATGACGAAAAACTTTAACAAGTCTAGCTTTGAAAGTCTCAACTTTTTCATCTACACCAAGTAATCTTCTCATTATATACTTGCATCTGATGGGGATTTAACCCTTCAGATATAGCAAACAAAGTCCATACTTTGTTGGTGTACATGGATTCCATCTCAGATCGCTAAGAATCCAGCCATTCTAACAGAGTCCCCACTCTTGATGGCCTGCTCGAAACTAGTTGGGTCATCATCTCATGATGCAATCACCGCTCCCACTATCATCGAGAAACCGAAGTATCTCTCAGGTTGATGAGGAACCCTATCAGATCGGCGGAGAGGCTGAGGTTCGTTAGGGACCATTGAATCCTTTGGTTCTATCAAATCATCAGCTGTAGTTTGTATAGCTGGAACTTCTTCCAGTTCTACAGAACTGAGCTTGGCTCGATCTTGTCCGGATTTTTCTTTTGACATAGGCCGGACAATCCCAAATCTTAACATACTTAAGAGATAGGCTCTTCCCATACCATATCTCATATAGAGTGGTAGGCACTGATTTGATTGGATTCCAATTCAATAGGTATGCAGCTTCTTAAGTGCACAACCCCCAAAAGGAAATAGGTAACTCAGTAGTACTCATCATAGAGCGCACCATATCTCATAGGGTGCGATTGCTCCGCCCCGATACACCGTTGTGCTGTGGTGTATACGGAGGAGTAATACTGAGAGAGAATCTCATTCTCCTTTAGAATAGCCCAAGAATTCCATGCACAAGTATTCTTCTCCCTGATCTTATCATAGGACATAATACTTATACCTATATTGGTTCTCTACTTCTGACTTATATTCTTTGAATTTCTCAAAAAGTTTCAGACATGTGTTTCAACAGGAACATGTGTCCGAATCTTGAGAGATCATCAGTGAATGTAAGGAAGTACAAAAAACCAGTCCTGGCATATGTAGACTGGGGACCTTCATACATCACTATGTATTAGTCCCAAGAGTTCACTAACTCTTTCTCTATTTTGAGTAAACAGAGCTATGGTCATCTTTATCTTTGTGACATGACTGGCAAGTTTCATAAGATGTAAATTTAAACTGATTTAAATATACATCTAAATGTAACTTAGCTAGTCAGGTCGCATTGATATGACCTAGTCTACAATGCCTGAAGAAGAATTCGTTCATTTCTGAACTCTTCCTCTCGTGTGTGTTTTGTATACTAAGAACTGTAGTTTGACTTAGAACGTCAATACTTTTAGATAACGTGCCTGAACCGATCAACTCTTGATATAGGAAATGTTCAAAACATTATCCAACAATACAAAATTATATCCTTTCTTTACTAGTAAGGAGACTGATATGATGTTGTATATCAGGTTCGGTATCTAATAACATTCGTTCAGAATCAATGTATTCTGGTAATACAGGGTGATAGTGACCAACAGACTTGGCTGCAACACTTGCATCGTTTTCTGTCTCATGAAACTTATCACCCGTTCTCAGTTCTCTACCTATCTGTAGCCCATGTAACAGATTACATATGCGGGATCCTGATCCGGTATCTAATACCCAGGACGTAGAGGATACCGAGAAACAGTTCTTTGTAATGAACACACCCGAAGAAGATGCATCATCATGCACTTTCTTCGTTTGGGCGGCATGGGAATCCTGGTATTCCCCTAATTCCTGCTCGGTCTTATAACAATTATAAGTTGGAGCGGGACCAACGTTCCTCAGCTCAGTATAACAAGCGGGTTCGGTCAATACATCCATATTATTATCTTGATTAAGGCCTGATATGGTCGCTACCTTGAGAGAGAGAGAAGAAAACACTCTGCGTGCACTCTTGCAAGATTAGATTGGTTATATATTTTATCTAATCAGGATGGCTCTCACTGTTTTTATCAAATCCTCTTTCAAACCCTAAAAGGAAAAACTAGCTGGGATTAATTACACTCTACAAGTTCGCCAATGTTTCAGCCAGGCCAGTGCCGGTGCTTTGAGGGAGGTTCCCCGTGCTTTCGCACGGACCTAATTAAAGTAAACCTCGTTTTCCCAGGGGCGTAACCCCGTTGACACCTTTCTAGACACCTACTTGATCGGCTAATTGCAAAGTGCAAAACTCTTCCAGGAGTAACAATTACTCGCAGTGGGTATCGGGATCCAACTATCATATAGAAGGTATGCAATCTCATTGCAAATTTCAACACTTGAAACTCCCGATAAAGGTTTTTACCCCTAGCACATATGACCTTAACTATGGTCAACAAATCATAAGCACTAGTCAAGTTCTACCCGTCATTTCGTGATTAATTAGACCCACCCACATGACCCTTAACTAAGATCAGCAAAGTCACGCGACTGTCCTAACTAATCTCATCATATGCTATGTAGGAAGACATCACTTAGCTACCGTACACTGTGCCTTGACTATGGTCAACAAACACAGCACGAATACTAAGTACTCTACTTCCTAAAATGACGGAGGGTTGCGGATGGTTTTTAATAAAACCTTTAACGTTTTGAACTTGATCCCGCTGCAGAATCAAATGGTTTTTAAATAGAGTGTTTTTGAGGCTTTTGCTAGTTTCGCTAAAGAGGTCACTCCCGGTGAAGGGATCTCGGCTCTTTCCTCGTCGAATGAGGTGCAGGATATTCATAATACCACTATACAAAGCAAGAACTAGAAAAGCAAACAAAAGACAAACCGAAGGTTGTAACATCTGCTAGTTATCGCTAAAGAGGTCACTCCCGGTGAAGGGATCGTCGGCTCTTTCCTTATCGAATAAGGTGCTGGATGTTCTACAAGGAACACCGCTATGCAAAGCAACAACTAGAGCTACCTGGAGTTTTGAAATTCGATTCCACAACATCTTTTAGGTTTATTTTCTTTCATTAATCTCATTAATGAATTTCCCATCATTTAAGTCCACCTAAACATCATAATAAATACAACGTACGCTTATGCCATCCGCATTCGCCACGATGTCCCGTCTGCACCGTTAGGTTAGATAACTAACGGCAGAGCGGGGCAGGGCTAGCGCGGGTGTAAAACATAAGCAACGTCTATATAATATATCATATATACTATATACAATATCTATCTGAACATATCACTTGATCACATCACAGATAACGCAGCAGAAAACAACATATGAAATATTGGATATACTAGGATGTCCGTATTTTATTTTGAGCCCCTATAAAACACGGATTCCACGGTTGTGATGAATATCCAATCACACACCCGTAGACCCCTACGAGAGCGGAAAGCAACCCTACCAATTCTAGAGTTAGGAGACCCGGACTCGACTCCTCGAGGTGGTCTCCCACTGGACCCTAGAACCCGGTTACTTGTGCTCCCCTCCTTCGGTCTATCCTAATGCGGAAAAGTAAATAATATACAATGGTGACATCATCCTCAGCCCGGAAGTGCCCCAATAAAAGAATATTACATAAAAGTTTTTTACATGAATGAAAATGAAAAACACTCATCTCACATAAAAAAACCCGGCTATTCAAACACGACGATCCAATATAACATATCCAGCACCACATAACATCACATGTCATCAACGTAAGTAAATATGCCCATCCCAATTGTCGTTGACATATAGCAACGAAACTGGCGATATCACATATTACACTTACGGTCACAGAAAAGAAAGCGTACAACTACAACAGTTGGAATCCGCAACCTCCTTAGACATCGCATGCCTAACCAAATGAATCCCTTACACATCGCATGCCTAACAATTATAAACCCCGCATTTTAGTCTCATCATCGAAAACTCTTTTCAATATCAAGTCGGGCAATTCAACAAGATTCCCGACATCTTTATCGAATGCTCGTCGCAAAATTTAGTAGACGGCCGCACCCCCGGATGCCGTCGACGAAGTGCACTAAGGCGGAACACCGCTGCCCGCGAGCACCCAAACGGATGCTTTTAGCGACGGGGTTCTCCTACAGTCACTTGGTCGGGGCTATGGGGCGTGGCTGTCTATTAAGTTTACCGGTGAGTATCCGCGTACGCTACGTGATTGCGACGGACTTTTGATCACATCAAAATCCCGTGGCAACCAATCATTTGAGACTGAAGTGCTAGATTTATAACATTCAAATCAGTTATCTCATAAAAATTTGTGGATTCCAAATATTGTATCACATTCCAGATAAATAGACAATGTTAAACTTTCCGATCGAATAATCAAACACCCAAGTTTTCCCAAACAGCTCAACACTTGAGGGGAGTTTTAAAAAAAACATCAATTTCATGCCACAGTACCAACGGTCCAGCCGTAGAAGGGTCAAGCCAACGCCTCACATGTGGCACGCCGTACTGCCCCAAACCCTAAGGTTCAAAAGGCAGTTCAAGACGGTCACATAATCGAGTTAAGGTTTGTTGTCTTCTAGAGGGTCCATCGCGTTACTTGCACGATTTAGACGTTCTTAAACAACGGAAAAATCCAACACTTGGAAATTTTCCGGCAGGGGAAAAAGTGAGTTATTGATATCCGGTCGAACTTTTTAACACGATCTAAAAATTACCCGGACAAACTAAGCAAAGTTAAATTATCCGATCGAATCAACGAGTCCCCAATACAACCCTAAGAAAACTCAACACTTGATTAGAATTAAAAAATTCCCAGAAAAAATTGACAAGAAAGGACCTAAGAATAAATATTTGAAGTATGAGGAACTAAGTCATAATTTGGGCCGCAGAACCGCCGCCAAAGCCTTGGTTTGGCCGCGGTGCCGCGGTCATATAGACGAATCAGTGGGCCGTACTTCACAGTAATTCTTAGTTTTTCCTGCTTAATTTTCTGAGCATTTTTAATTCATAAAAAATCACAGTTTTGAAAATTGTCCAGAGAAGGGTATTCGTCGGGGTTTACGGGTTTGATCGGACTTTAAACTTCGCCTAGACTTCGCGTAAAGCTCTAGCTTGGCTCTGATACCACTGCAGGGTTACTAGGCACACTCATGAGGTTCTACAAGGCATCAACCATGCCCGATTCAAAATTTTTATATCTGCCAAACAACCCAAATCTAGATCGTTTGCTAGAGGTAAGGCGAAAAATAAGCAAGTAAACGACTTTACTACTAAGTGAAAGGGATCACAACCTTTGTAGATCCGGTCCTTCACTTCTAATGCTCCGTGTTGACGTCCCTTCGCCACGATTATCGGGATCCCGGACCCTAGCGATGGTTTCTTCGGAGAAATGAGCGGGCTAGGTCGTTGCCTTCGAGGCCGAAGATGATCTACGTCGAGGAGACTCAAACTCAAGCTCCATCTTCACTTGGTCATGAACTTTGTGAAGAGAATACCCTATACTACATGGCAAGTGGTACAGGATGAAGAAATATGAAGTGGGTTCACTTTGGATTTGGATTTCTCACTCTTTTTCTTCACTTGAAATTTTTCTAGCAAGGTTTTTCTTCACTTGAAGAAGATGAAGAAGAAGAAAAGAATAAGAATGAATAATGAATTAACTAAAATGAATAATCAAGTGAAGTATATCATAATGCAACCATGGGTGAGTTAACCTTTGTAGAGACTAAACCCTAGTTTAAGTTAATGGTTAGGTTAATGAAAATCTCATGCAAAACAAAATGGTTGGACTTTGTCAAAGATGCTTGAAAGCTTCAAGCAAAGACAAAGAAGGACACCATTTTATTTTACCAAAACAAATTAAAAACCTAAATCATTAACTTAAATATGGTGTAAGTCATACACACACCCAAGTTTGCATGTATCATCAATCATGATACAAACTAGTGCACAAACATATATCACATATACAACTTGTGCACATCAAGTGAGAAAATCAATTTTAAGTGAACAAATACTAGTTAATATAAAGTAATATATCAAATATATAATTATACATTAAATCATTAAATCGATACTTGATTTAATGATCCGGTCATATCGCATATAACCGACTAATATCAAGTGTATCAATATATCGAATCAACACTTGATTCGGTAACCCGGCTATATCTCATATAACCGTCCGATGATACAAATCGCGAGAACAGAATACAGTATCACATACTGGTATTATTCTCTGTCCCGCACATATCTCATATGCGCTCCTATTTCTTTTCGCTTTAGCCAGGAAAGCTCTGTGTAGGACTCTAAAGACTCGTCAATACGCCGGCAGTAGGTAGCGATCATATCAATCACCCACAAGCCGCAAGCGGTCTGCTAAACGTAACGGCCACCCGGGTATTGAGCAATCAGAAGATCAACGAGCAAGCCTGCTCACACTCCTGCGAATCCAACCAGTAACACTTACCGCATAGTCCGGTCTGTTCATCTGATATGTCGCA